>VDFB02271358.1:545905042-546152179 GCA_007258455.2 Sequoia sempervirens | reverse complement strand
AAAATTTACGGAAAGCTATAAATAACTGCGAGTTAAAATAACTGATTATTTTCAAATCCGAAGATATGGGTTTTGTCCAGAAAAGGATTCTAAGACAACCGAACGTCAGTTTGCGAAAATTCAACTTCTACTCGATTGTACAAAGATTTTCACTTGAGAAAATTAGCAATTCGAGAACGAATGTTCTGAAGCTAAAAATTCATGAAAAATCAAACGCACAATTTCAACTCGAGGAAATTATATGAGAATGATCCAGATACTGAGACTTGCCAAATTCGCCAATTTTAGGAACATGCACAATGAATTTTGTGAGAAATCTGTGATTTGAAGGATGAAAAAGACGTTTTTATTATGTCTTCTTTTGTGAAAATCGCCCAAGATTTCTTCAGATTGCTGATAATTATGAACTTGAATCTGCAAAAAGATATGTTAGGAAAAATCGCCTCTGTGAATTGATGTAGATTTTGCCTTGAAATGGAAGAATTCGCCTTGTTTTGAAAACCACGAACTTTCCTCTCTTGAAATTTGCGCCTTTGAATATGAATGAAATTCGAATTTCCTCTGAAGAAAATACGAATTTTATTGAATTTGAGGATTCGCCTTTGAGGAATTAAAATCCGCCTTTGATATGAAATCCGCCTTTGAATCTCTGGAGAACTTGCGAATTTTATTGATTTTATGAAAACGCCTCTGAGGAATTTGCGAATTGTTTTGGATGAATTTGCTTTGAAGATATGCGCCTTCTCTTCTGAAGAAATACGAATTTATCTTTGAAGTTTCTTTGAAATTAATAAACTTCGATTTCCCTTTGAAGATAATGAATTTGCCTTAGAAAATCACGAATTTCACTTAAGATTGAGATTGCTCTTAATGAAATACGAATTTCCTTTGAAAGCTTGTGAATAACAATGAAGATTGCGCCATGTTAAATAAGAAGAAATTCGCACCAATTTGATAACTGCAAGAACTCAAAACCCTAACAAGAATAGAAGTCCTCTGATTGGTTGCCTTTCAGTTTCACTGCCACTGACTGGAAGTTCAAATTTGAAAATAATAATAAAATATTTATTATCATGCAAGGGCGCCAAAAATAGAAAATCGCCATTTATAAACAGGTATATTTTGAACTTTAGTTGACAACCCGGGTGAAGCTCTGAGATTCATCGTCATGCTTCAACGATTCCGAAAAGTCATCTTTTGAGTACATAGGCGTCCATTTGCTCAAGATACTTCATTTTTTATTAACTCCTATTTAATAGGCGGCCGGCAACATCCTGGCCAGCCAACCGACCCGATTCCGGATAGTAGAGGGTGATCTTTGAGGCGATCACGAAGAATTCATCGAGGAAAGCCCTCTCTTGAACAAAAAGGAAGAAATGTCTGGCGGGAAAGCACTCTTTGCAAAATCCATCATTTAACCCTTGAAAAATTAAGCTTTGATTAAATTGCTTTTACGGGTTCCGGACTTAGCCATTTCTCAAGCGCCATCGGCTTCCAAGCTTGGTGCCAGCGATTGACGGTGAACCTGGCGATATGAGGCGAAGCTCCTTTAGCGTGCTACGGAGACGATGCATCCAGCGACTATATATGACCCACGAGAGCGAGTTAAGGGCTTCAAAAAGTAAAAGCGCCCACGGCTCTATGTTGCGGTAATTATTGTCATTTTGTGAAAATCGAACTTTCATCAAGTACCCTACTTTGGCGTCGGTAGCCCGTTAGGCGACTGATTCGGGCACTATCTGTTTTAGCGGTTGGCCGGAAAAGCACAAGAAGTCTACGGAGGTGGCGAAGCGAAAGCTGCTTCTAAGGCCTCAAACACTCGATGCATTATTTTTATTTAAAATTACGCTCCGGACTTGTGTTTTGGACGTCTTAAACTGCGGTATTACACTAAAGACCTTTCGCCGATGCAAACGCCAAATCTAGAAGAGTGGTGACTAGGCTCGTTGAATAGATAAAATGACTACGCTCAATAGCCGTGAAGACTTCGAACGCGAACGGGCTCATCTGACAGGCCTAAAGGCTAGGCGCCTCTAGACTGTGGAAATACACTGAAAATCATTTGTTGGTCCGCCTGTGAAATTACGTGCTTGGTAGAATCTCTGCCACGATCACCTGGAACGTTGGATTGACAAGCAGAATGGTGCGTTGCGGAGCTAGGCTAGAGTATTACTGATGTCGTGAAGACTCTGTCTGCAAATTTTGCCATTTGAAAGGTCCTTTAAGCCAGCGCCCCTGGCCTGTACTTGCACTGGGAATAAACGGAGAAGCTCAGAAACGTGAAAACTCCATTTTAAGCTGATCTTCGGATGACTGCCACCGGAATTCTGAAACTCGGATGACTACGTTTGATATATCGTCGGACGAGCAGGCTAATCGTGAACCAATTGACTGTATTCGCCATCGAAACTGTCGAGATTTACCCCCTCCTTAAGATGGGCGCCCTCAGGCTAGAGTTGCGCTTTTGCCTGAAAAAGACAATTTTCTCACATCTGGCAATTTGAGGATTTCAACTTTTGTTGCTGATTGTCGGAGCTGTGAGTCTCGGAATGCTTCGCTAAATAGCTCGACGGATAGCCAGGCTGATTCTGAAGAGATTGACTGGATGCTTGAGCATTTTAGACAAGATCCTGACCTTCAACAAGTTGGGCGCCCCTGGGCTATACTTGCACTTTCTGGCTTTTCCTTTGAAAAATCTTCATAAATTAATCATTGAAAACTCTGTCTCGGTCATTGAAATCTTCATGTGCAACATGAAATGCCGTCGTGAGACGCTCCTCCATCGTGAAACGCTCCATTCTGAGTCTCTGCTTCAGGTTCTGTTCAATATAACTGACTTTGACTGACAAACTATTGACAAAAACTCCATGCTTGATATTGCCCAAAACTGTGTTTTACATCATTTTAGCAAGGTTTAGACTTTTTAATGCAAAATGCCTTGATGAAGCAAAAAATTTGGTTTGGGTACAACATTAGGCTCCGTCTGGTGACCGTGTCGGATACCTACGGCATAGGAGAACCTAAGAATCTCAGTGTTAAGTAGATCAGTGACTAATAATTGGGCATTGGAGTCAGGACTTTTCCCTATTCACCTAAAAATATTTGGAATTTCCTAAAAACCTAACCTAGAAATCACCTAAAACAAGACAACCTAAATCACCTAAAACACGACAAAACATCACAAAACGGGGAAATACAATACGACAATACGATAAAGCATAAAAATTACTTACAAAATATATACAATATTACTCCTCCCCCGGAGGGTTGAAGTGCTTAAGATATTGCCCGCTATAAGGAAGCGGGAAGAGCCTTCCATCTTGATGTGAAAGAATATAAGTATTCTCTCCGGTTGATTCATGAATCTGGAAGGGCCCTAACCATAAGGAATCAAATTTTCCATGCATTCCTTTTGGCTCATGCCTCTTGTCCCACAAAGGACTTGATCTCCAATTTGAAAGTCTCTGTGACGAGCTTTCTTATCAAAAAATTTCTTCACTCTTTCTTGATGTTGAGTGATCTTATCGACAACCTCTTTCCTCTCCTCTTGAAGTTTCATCAGGAGCAAGATCCTCTTCTGAATAGGATCATTGAATTCTTCATCTTCCACTGCGGATGCTAACTGTAAAGCAGACAGCTCCAAGGTAATGGGCAGAATAGCTTCTGTACCATACAAAAGTATAAAAGGCGAGGTGCCAATAGCTATTTTAGGAGTTATACGATCAGCCCAAAGAGCGTCGTATAACTTAGTATGCCAAGCTCGTTGATTTGACTCAACCAACTTGCGTATAATTGTGACAATGTTCTTATTAGAAGATTCGGCCTGTCCGTTACCCTGAGGGTAATAATCTGATGAATGAGACAACATGATGCCGTGATCAAAACAAAAACTTAAAATCTCCTCTGATGAGAAGCAAGTAGCATTATCAGTCACAATTTTCCGAGGAACTCCGAAGCGAGAAATAATATTCTCCTTTAGAAAACTGCAAACCACTTCGGACGTAGCTCGTTTAGTAGGAATTGCTTCAACCCATTTTGTAAAATAATCTGTCGCTGTAAGGACAAAGACATGCCCCTTACTGGAAACTGGATTGACAGGACCTACAAAATCAATACCCCACTGCTGAAATGGAGCATCAATGACAACTGGCCTGAGAGGAAAGGATGCCAATTTCACTTTACCAGCAAACTGCTGACATAACTGACATTTGTACACCCAATCATATGCATCACGAAACATAGTTGGCCAATAAAACTGTGCTCGTAGAATCTTAAATGCAGTGACCCTCGATGAAAAGTGTCCTCCGCACGCCTGATTATGAAAAGCTTCTAACAACCTTCGCTGCTGATCCTTTCCGACACATAATAGGAAAGTTCCGTCAAGGCCACGCTTGTACAGAACGTTGTTAACTAGCACGAAATTTTGTGCTTTCAATTTCAATGTTCTTTTCTGCTGTTTGTCCATGTGACGTGGACATTCTCCATACGTTGAATAATACCATAAGGGTGTATACCATTCTTCTGCAGAATTAACTAATAAGACCAAAGGAAAGTCTTCTTCAACTTCTTGATCTGAACCAATTCCACCAGTGCTCTTGAACTTGCGATCTCCATCTTCCGCCAATAATCTGCAAAGCCCTTGTCCGCGAACAAGCTTAGTTGGCTTAATTTCCAGATCATATTCTTGAACTCTTGCGATCCAATTCCCTCTTTTCGTGCCCATCTCCTGTTGAGTAAGCACACTTTTGACTGCTGGATCGGTGACATACACCGTAGTGTGTGAATTCAAAAGATAAAATCTAAAATTCTTGACAGCTCTGACAACAGCATAAGCGTTCTTCTCGATCTGGGAATAACGCATCTCAGCATCTTTGAAATTAGCACTCATAAAAGCAATAGGAGATTCACCCTCCTCACTGAGTTGCTGCGTCAAAATGGCAGACAATGAATGTTCTGACGCATAACAATAAAGAATGAAATCCTTCTGAAAGTTAGGCCGAACTAACACTGGTGCATTAGCAATAGCTTCTTTTATCTTAATAAAGGCCTGCTTGCCTTCGTCCGTCCACACGAATGTAGACGTCTTCTTCATCATTGCTGAAATCTCCTTTGTCAGCTCTGAGAAATCAGGTACAAATCTTCGGATAAAGTTAACTTTACCGAAAAATGAATGCACCTGCGTTTTGCTTGTAGGGAGAGACAGGTTTCTGATTGAATCCACCCGATTCGGATCTATTCTGGTACCTTCTTTGGAAACGATATGACCAAGTAACTTGCCTTCCGTCACCGCAAAGATTGTCTTCTTTGGATTCAAAGATATTTTATGATACCTACATCTCTCGAACACTTTCACAAGGTGTGAAAAGTGATCACTCCGTTTATCTGAAAAAACGGTTAAGTCATCAAGATAGACGACTATGATCTTATTCCTAAGATCCCCAAACGTTAAATCCATGGCTCTCTGAAAAGTAGCACCGGCATTGATAAGACCGAAGGGCATCCTCTCATAAGCAAACGTTCCCCACGGCGTGGTGAAAGCTGTCTTGATCTGATCCTCCTCAGCCACTGCAATCTGATTATAGCCAGAAAAACCATCAAGAAGTGATAGCATTTCTGATCCGGTAACTGTCTGCAATGTATGCTCCATGATTGGTAAGGGATAGTTGTCCTTTAAGGACGATTGATTCAAGTTCCTGAAATCAACGCAAATTCTGATTTCTCCATTCTTTTTGCGCACAGGAACGATATTTGACACCCAGGTGGAATGATGAATAGGAAAAATTATTCTGGAGTCCACCATCTTCTGAATTTCCGCGTAGATAGTATCTTGAATTCGCGGATTATAATGTCTTTGTTTCTGCCTGAAAGGCTTCACTTCAGACTTCAGCGGAATTGTATGAGACAATTCAATGGGTGTGAAGACCTTTAAATCTTCATATGACCAGGCAAAAACATCCTTGTACTGCTTGAACAAGGCGATAAACCTCTCAGTTTCTTCAGGAGTACAACATGTGCCCAAATTCACAAGCCGAGGCTTGTCTTCAGTACCTATGTTGACTTGACTATATTCTGATGAAGTATTCACCCCTGACCTTTTCTGATCTTGGATGTAACGATCATGCCTGTCAAAAATATCCTCTAAGGATACAAAACCTTTAGGAATCTGATTTCCTTTCAACTGTATGATTCCAGATTCTATAACCTCAGATTCTTCAGTAATTGACTCTTTGTGAGGAATTAAACTCCCCTCAAAGAACAATTCCTTGTAGTTGTCTCCCATGACGAGAAATTCTTTGATATCTTCATCATCACTGAAGACTTGCCAGTTGTCTGAATTATCAGGAACAGCTGGTCTATAAATTAACTCAATAGCAAATGAATTCTGACGAAAGTCAGAGTTAGGCATAAAAAGAGCGGCTGAAACTGCAAGCGCATCAGCTTTGCTATTGTTCATTCTTGAAATGTATTTGATATTAAATGCATCGAACCAGTCGATTGCATTCCATACTCGTTGTCTGTAGTTTTGGAGACGATTCTTTCTAACATGAAACTGCTCTCTGACCTGCTTTACGATCAGCTCTGCATCTCCTTCAACTTGAAGCAGCTTGATTCCCATATCCTTCGCGTTTTTGAGACCTAACAAAAGCGCCTCATATTCTGCAGTATTATTAGTGCAATCGAATTGCAACCTATATGCAAAAGGATATAAACGACCTTCGGGAGAGATGATCACTACTCCCGCTCCGGAACCTGAAGTCGAACAACTGCCATCAAACTGCATCGTCCACATTTCTGATTCTTCTTCTAACAATTCGGTGGAAAGAGCAAAATTCTGACAATCATCTGTCACTTCAGACACCATAGCGTATGTGCCTGGACCCGTGTCTTGATACAACACTTGAGCATGTGGGTCCTGGGACTTTACCACTGTAAACTTTGATTTGGTTTCCGGCTCTAACTTGAAAGTACCTTTCTTCAATGGGATTGTCGCGAACGACCAATCCATCTGTATTTCTCCTCCAAGATCCTTGCAAAAACTTCTACTAAGTAACATCCCATAACTGGTAGGAATATCAGCTACTAGGATAGTCATCATGATCTTCTTCTCTGGACACGATGCTAGCCTCACTTGCGCATCTTTGAGTTGACCAACTAATGGCACCGGTTTGGACTCAAGTGAATAACACTTTTCTTGAGTTGGTGTGCATGAAAGTCCCAACGCATTCATAATTTGTAAGGGCATTACGTTGTCCGAAGCTCCGCTGTCAATTATGCAATTGCTCAGCTTAAAACCTCCTATATATAAAGATATATAAAACGGTCTCGGCTTCTCTTCTGCAGGAACTGAGGATTGTAGCAATGTCGGCTGAACGACATTCTTCTTCTTAAGAACGTTCAAGATCCTATCCAACTGCTCTGGATGATCTTGTAAATACTCCAGCTGAGATATCTGTACCTTCGTCTTCATCATGGAAGAAACAATGTCAAAGCTTGCTGAAGACGTATCTAAAGCTGCTGGCAAGATATTCTCTTGTGAAGGTTTTTGATTGGAAGTAGAAGCTACTTCCTTTGCTTTTGTATTCAAATTCCGCTTTTCCTCTTCCTCCTTCTGTGCTTTAAAATGTTGAGCACGTGTGAACACAGGTGAGGTGATATTCTCATGATTCACTGCAAGAGAAAAACAACGGGATTCTTCTTCTTCTTCAATAACGGGTTCTCGATCAAAATATCTTGTTGCGGAGTCGCCATCAAACTCGTCTGGCTGTGAAGAGACGACGTTTGAACTGGAAGGTATGAAGTCTAAACTAGGAGCGGAATCAGCAAATCCCATGAGCTGATTCATTCTTTGATTTTCCGGACAAGTAGTCCCGGTGTGCTCTGCTGAATCATGGAACGTGCAAAAGACCGTAGCCTTTTCAGCTTCATTATTTTGTCTCGGTTGTCCTTGCGGAAACTTTGACTTGAAATTATTATACGGCTGAAAGTTATTCCTTCTCGGCTGATATGCTGGTTGTGATTGAAAAGGTGGTGTGGGCAAGGCTGGTTGCCCTTGAGGTGGTGACTGCCGCTTTAGTATCGTCACCTCATTTGCTACCTTCTGTAGCAACGGATCGGCCGACGCTTGCACGAGCGGCCTGATCGAATCATCTTTCATCTTGCCGGTTGTAATCATGGTATCTTCAAGCTTGATTGCTTCCTCCTGAAGGTGTGTTAGATCATCTTCTTCGCTTATCTTCAAGAAAAAGGCAATTTCTGACGGCAATGCGTTGATGAAAGAACTCATCAAAATCTCATCAGATGGATTCAAAGTGTGAGAAAGACGTGTAACAAGGCGATTAAACCTTGCCACGAATTCTCTCATCGGTTCATGCTTCTCCATCTTTGAATTTGAGAGTTGTGCAAATAATCTATGATTGTCTTCGGCAGGCTTGAATCTTGCCAAAAACTTCTCGCTCATGACAGCCCAACTGTGATAATTCCTGGCTCAAGATTATTGAACCAATCTGCTGCGTTGTTCTCAAGAGTCTCCACGAAAAGACGAACGGCGATGTCCTCATGCGCAACATGCAAAACGGAACAAGCCGCCGTGAATGCTGATAAATGTTCATCTGGATGTTTAGAACCATCGCCATGAAATCTCGGGAAAAACTTGCGTGATCCCTTGGGCAATTCATGATGTCCTGGTAAAGCCAACGGTCCAATATTGTCACCCCAAGGCAAGGGGGCTGGACGTCTTGCGTTTCTTCCATTACGACCGTTGTGATCATCACCATTGTTGTTGTTAATAATACGATCACCCATCTCTGCAATTGGAGTGGGAGATTCTTCTTCAAAAATTTCTGATTCAGTAAACTGATCAGGAGCTTCTTCAAAAACAGGATCCGGCTGGATAGGAGGATTTCTTCTCCTTCTTCTAATATAAACTCGATACGCCAGGATGCTTAATTCCACGCGGGAGGTGGCAAAACTGGTCTACCTGCTGCAAGATCTGCTTTTTCTTCTTCTTTATCCAGAGTTGTAGCCGCGTTTCTCCACTGAGTGGTAGATGTATGATTTTCAAAAATGAACGTGCGCAAGCTACTGATAATATCTGACTGTTCTGCTTCGATGAATACTAAATTCGGCTGAATGACAGGCGGACTTAGTGCTAGTTGTTGAACTGGAGCAGTAGGACGCCAGATAGTCATAACCGTGACATGAAGTTATTTCAAGGCCTCATGCCCCACGGTGGGCGCCAGAAAGAACTGTTGGTGTAACAACTAACACCTTTAGAGTAGAAGTTGTTATGAACAGCCTATGTACACTACGCAATGAGTGCTCTTCAAATTAGGAGGGGAAGCTCCCTCGTTGTGCTTTGACAAAAATACTTGCAAAGGAAAATAAGCTAAACTATGTCCTGTCTTTTTGTTTCAGCTGTAGAGGCACAAGGCTTTCTTGAAAGAACCTATACGTTGCAGCTGAGTTTTCTCTGGTTTTGCAGATCTACTAACTACAACTTAAATTTAATCTATCCAATCTCCTCAGGAAAACAGAGCGAGAGGAAACGGAGCAAGGTTTGACTAACTGACGATAAACAGGTTTAAATTCTCTACTTGAGGGCAAGGTGGCACAACTATCATCTCAATTTAAACCAGCTTATTGGGCACAAAACAGATTTAAGAATTTACCAAGACAATCTTATGGAACCCTGTGTGGCATAACACTTGATTGAAATAGCAAAGTCTTCACAAAACAGCCTTTATCATTACAATCTCACGAAACCCTATGTGGCATAACCTTTGATTATATTGATAAAGATTCACGAAACAGATTTATCACTGTAATTTCTCGAAACCCTATGTGGCATAACGATTGATCACAATGGTAAATAGACACAAAACAGATTTATCACCTCAATCTCTTGAAACCCTATGTGGCATAACAATTGATCTCAATGATAAAGATGTTCAAACAGATTTATCTAAACTAAGGAAAGAATTCACCACTACAATCTCTTGAAACCCTATGTGGCATAACAATTAATTGCAATAGTGAAGACACATGAACAAATACCAAAAGAGCAATATTGAGGGCAAGGTAGGCGCAGCATATATTTCTCTCTCAAGCAAAAGTTATTTACAAATGAGCAAAAACTCTTATTTATATACATCAAGGTGTAGGGAACCCTAAAATCACCTTGAGTCATCTCTGATTCTTGCAATGCATGCAAGTCATCGCCAAACCCTAATTAAGTAAACTACACAGTTAAGCTGGAAAACTACCATCGGTTAACGAAACATCTAATCTAAAATGGACAATTGTGCGAGCATGCGTCCTTATTGAAAGCATGTTAACTGGAAGACTACCATCAGTTAACGAAAAACCCTAAAAGAAACTCCAAGTGTGAAAGAATCTCAGAATAGATATGCATGTGATGACAACATCGAGTTAACTTAAAAGGGTAACACCAAGTTCAACTCGTGTGTGTAATGTCTATCCTGAGAGGTGGGAACTTGAAGTTTACTGGTCGTGATCTTGAGCAATCAATCCCTCAACGAGATTGTTGACTGTATCACTATCTGGAGCTATGAGACTCTGTCGAAGAATGCTATGTCGATGCAGCATATCCTCACCAGCTGTGATCTGAGACTGAAGTTCGCCCCTACTCCTCGTTGCCTCATCGAACAATGCTGACATGACTGTAAGCTGAGTAATCTTACAGCCAATGGTCTCCCCACTGAAAATGGTATGAATGAGTGCCTGGAGCTCTGACTGAACATCGGTAAGCTCCACGTAGGCACCACCCTCGATCTGATAACGGCACGGTAAGCGGGACACTAAAGTCCTCACAAACCGGAGTGCACTAGTGACGTGCTCTCTACTCTCAGCCAACTCTGATGCTAAACTGTCCTCTATCTTTACCCTGAAAACCAATTGTGTCTTCCAAGAGTAGATAGCCTCTCTGTCCTTTGCATCCGTGACTGTATCATAAGCCACACTCAGGTGAGCAATCATAATCTCGTCCCGGGGTTTGTTAATTGCCATATCTCTTTCCTCATCCTGAAGACGAAGACGGACTCTCGTGCATTGTACCGCAACTGATATAACTCTGTAAGCATAGTACGGCCTCTGGCAACGAACTCCTCCTCCCATTCCTCCAAACGCTTGCCATATGCAACCAAGTGATTGAGTTGACTTTGCTCTGCTGGAGGCTCAAGCATCGGTGGGAGTGTACTAATGGCATCGGGTCTATGCACAAGGCTAGAAATATACTGACGAAGCTGTCTGATTTCAGCCTTGAGGGCTGCCTTATCCTCTCCGTCCTTTAGTATTCTATCCCTGGCACTGTCCGTAGCAACTTGTAGAAGATCAACCTGAGTCTGGTGTGTGCTGCGACCAAGGTTGACTGTGATAACCTCAAAATCCTAAGATTCTAATTCAGCCAAGTTCTTCCCCTGTGGAGGTACGGCAGTCTCAACGACACTCTCCATGTCAGTGTTTCTCTCTACGTGAACCATGTTCTTGACTCTCTTGTCCGGCGCATCCTGGTAAATGTCATCAAAATCAGAATGATTAAGAACATAGGATGGCTGCCTCCTCTTCCTTCCTAGCTGAGCTTGATCCAAGATTGATCTCGGCTAATGCTACTAGAAGGGTCTGCACTAGCGACAGGAGGTACTGATGAGAGTGAGTGTGTAGAAGACCCACTGCGAGGTGGAGAATCTAAATCCAATTCGATGTGAATTGGGACTGGTGAAGGCTCTGAAACTGGTGTAGGAGCTTGAGGCTGAACCTCGGGTACTGGCGGGCTCTGAACTGACCTCTGAACTGATTCTGTGATAGGATATCTGTCAGGCTCTGTATGTGTAACAGTGGCAAGCGCCTTGCCCTTTGAATTGTTTGGCGCTTGTACTTTCTTGGGAGGATTACTCCTCTTCTTTTGTTAGGTTTGTGAGAAGTGAGTATGAAGGATTCACCACTACTGGCGGCTCTGCTCTGGGAACACTTACCCTCCTTGTCTTCTTGCTGTCGAGGTAAAGTATACTGTTCTGAATAACTCTACTTGACCTCTCCTTGACCGTTGCATATTCCTTGGCATACCAATCTACTGCTGGCAACGGTTGTGTATCGACCTGCTCTCTGAAAAACTGAGGAAGAACTTCTCCCTCGTCATCTGATAAACCTCCCACATCCTCTGATAAGAAAACATAAATCTGTGAGAGAGAGAAACGGCCGTAACTGCGTCTGCGAACCTCGAAGTCATCTGCGCAATTTGCCCAGTAATCCTCCATAGAAGGCTCGTGATATGTGCCTCCAGCAAGGCGAGTTGTATAATGACCTGAAAGGTCATAGGCACGTGCTTCGACAAGATACTTAAGATGATATTTCTCAAGTTCTTGTCCTGCGATCTTACTATCAATTGCCGACTTGCACCAATACATTCCAAACTGAAAAGGAAAGTTGAGAGATGGTTTATTACTGTGGCGAAAGGCGATGAACATCATGCATGCATCTTGGAATTCTGAAAATTTATGTATAGAGGATAGCGATGCGACTTTATAAATTTGGATTTCACAATGAAGCCGTGGCTTCGGATAGGTGTGTTGAGGCCCAGAATAAACCAAATGCTGCCCATCCATCCATGGCTGCCCTAGCAATGCCGAGAATCTGAACATGCAATTCAGGTCCAAGTTCCTCAGCGTATAAGTCAAGAAAGCAGTGAACAGCGAAATGGCGTTCGGCTCTGGTGAACTCGTGATCATATCTTGATAAACCTTACGAACAGGGATGCCCACGGTGTTGTTAAGTCCTCAGGCCGATACGATAAGCGTCAAATTACGAGATACTTGGTATATGAAACTCGTAGGCAACTAAGCCGGGAATTGATACACTTTTGTGGAGAATATCGCGATGAAGGATGCCAGTCGCAATGCTCCTGCCCGGAAATGATCACGACCAATAATGTATACATCCAAGGCTGGAAAACATTTGCATGTTCTTGACCTGAGACACGATTCAAGAGTGTGATTAGAATCGCATACTCATCCTTGTATTCACCGCGACCCACATTGTTTGGCAATCTGTTCTTTGCTTGTTTTAACCATCTTTCTGCCATCTTCTTCTGACATATCAGCATCAAATGCCTGCGCACATTGCTCCATAGAAACAACTAGGCTGTTATGGTGTTGAGGAATGCCAAAACTCCTTTCGATGTCCAAAGGTTTGAGACTGCAAATGACCCGTCCGTCAACTGACACTATCTCACGAGTAGTAGAATTGTAATGCTTAATGCAAGCCATCACGAATTCAATACAATGAACGGAGATAGGTATGGAAGCGGCCTCTAGTAACCGGTACTCAATAATGTCCCGAATGATTGAACCCGATCTTAAGCTGGTTCCATCCTTTGCCCGGCAATATGAAGGTGCGGCTGTCTCAACCAACTGCGGAAATCATGAGCCAGGGGCGGGGTTTTGGTCTTTGTGTCCGGTAGGTAGAGCGCATTCTGAAAAATTAGCCTGTTGACTGTGAACTTGACTATATTCTGACAATATTTCTGGAAGCTAAAAATAGCCTGCGAGAGTTAAAAATAGCCTTTCGAAGAATTATTTTCAACGAAAAATCCGAGATATGGGTTTTGTCGGAAAAGGATTCGTTAACCCGAGCGTCAGTTTAGAATTTCCTTCTACTACTCGATTGTACAAAGATTTTCACTTGAGAAAATTAGCAATTCGAGAACGAATGTTCTGAAGCTAAAAATTCATGAAAAATCAAACGCACAATTTCAACTCGAGGAAATTATATGAGAATGATCCAGATACTGAGACTTGCCAAATTCGCCAATTTTAGGAACATGCACAATGAATTTTGTGAGAAATCTGTGATTTGAAGGATGAAAAAGATGTTTTTATTATGTCTTCCTTTGTGAAAATCGCCCAAGATTTCTTCAGATTGCTGATAATTATGAACTTGAATCTGCAAAAAGATATGTTAGGAAAAATCGCCTCTGTGAATTGATGTAGATTTTTCCTTGAAATGGAAGAATTCGCCTTGTTTTGAAAACCACAAACTTTCCTCTCTTGAAATTTGCGCCTTTGAATATGAATGAAATTCGAATTTCCTCTAAAGAAAATACGAATTTTATTGAATTTGAGGATTCGCCTTTGAGGAATTAAAATCCGCCTTTGATATGAAATCCGCCTTTGAATCTCTGGAGAACTTGCGAATTTTATTGATTTTATGAAAACGCCTCTGAGGAATTTGCGAATTGTTTTGAATGAATTTGCTTTGAAGATATGCGCCTTCTCTTCTGAAGAAATACAAATTTATCTTTGAAGTTTCTTTGAAATTAATAAACTTCGATTTCCCTTTGAAGATAATGAATTTGCCTTAGAAAATCACGAATTTCACTTAAGATTGAGATTGCTCTTAATGAAATACGAATTTCCTTTGAAAGCTTGTGAATAACAATGAAGATTGCGCCATGTTAAATAAGAAGAAATTCGCACCAATTTGATAACTGCAAGAACTCAAAACCCTAACAAGAATAGAAGTCCTCTGATTGGCTGCCTTTCAGTTCCACTGCCACTGTCTGGAAGTTCAAATTTGAAAATAATAATAAAATATTTATTATCATGCAAGGGCGCCAAAAATAGAAAATCGCCATTTATAAACAGGTATATTTTGAACTTCAGTTGACAATTTTGTTGAAGCTGTGAGATTCATCGTCAAACTTCAACGATTCCGAAAAGTCATCTTTTGAGCATATAGGCATCCATTTGCTCAAGATACTTCACTTTTTATTAACTCCCTATTTAATAGCTGACATCACTGTTACGACTGGCCAACTTCGACACTGATTTCTGGATGACCGGGTGATGCTGAGACTGATCCGGATAATTCATCGGAAAGCCTATTGAACAAGGAAGAAATGTTTGCTGGGAGACACTACTGCAAAATCCATCGTTTAACCCCTTGAAAAATTAGGCGCCCTTGATTAAATTGCTTTTACGGGTTCCAGACTTAGCCATTTCTCAAACTGCCATCGGCCTTCTTGGTGCAAGCCAGTGAGCAGTGAACCCTCTTGATATGAGGCCAAGCTCCTGCGTCTCTGGAACGATGCTGCATCCAGCGACTGTATGACATGAAAGCTGGTTAAGGGCTTCAAAAGTAAAAGCGCCCTCTATATGTTACCTTGGTGTCATTTGGCCAACAGAACTTTCATCCAATGCCCTACTTTGGCGATACGGTAGCGGGCGGGGCGACTGATTGAGCACTATACATTTTAACAGGGCAGTAGGAAGAGCCCACAAGAAGTCTGGAGGTAGCCAAAACAGAAAATTGCTTCTAAGGCCTTAAACACTCAGTGCGTTTATTTAAAATTACGCTCGGACTTAGCCATTTTCGGTCATCTTTGCTGCGGTATTACACTAAAGACCTCGCGTCTGACGGTGCCAAATCCAGAAGGTGACGGCTAAGCTCGTTGAATAGATAAAATGACTATGCTCAATAGTCCTGAAGACTTCGAACGCGAACGGGCTCATCTGACAGGCCTAAAGGCTAGGCGCCTCTAGACTGTGGAAATACACTGAAAATCATTTGTTGGTCCGCTCGTGAAATTACGTGCTTGGTAGAATCTCTGCCACGATCACCTGGAACGTTGGATTGACAAGCAGAATGGTGCGTTGCGGAGCTAGGCTAGAGTATTACTGATGTCGTGAAGACTCTGTCTGCAAATTTTGCCATTTGAAAGGTCCTTTAAGCCAGCGCCCCTGGCCTGTACTTGCACTGGGAATAAACGGAGAAGCTCAGAAACGTGAAAACTCCATTTTAAGCTGATCTTCGGATGACTGCCACCGGAATTCTGAAACTCGGATGACTACGTTTGATATATCGTCGGATGAGCAGGCTAATCGTGAACCAATTGACTGTATTCGCCATCGAAACTGTCGAGATTTACCCCCTCCTTAAGATGGGCGCCCTCAGGCTAGAGTTGCGCTTTTGCCTGAAAAAGACAATTTTCTCACATTTGGCAATTTGAGGATTTCAACTTTTGTTGCTGATTGTCGGAGCTGTGAGTCTCGGAATGCTTCGCTAAATAGCTCGACGGATAGCCAGGCTGATTCTGAAGAGATTGACTGGATGCTTGAGCATTTTAGACAAGATCCTGACCTTCAACAAGTTGGGCGCCCCTGGGCTATACTTGCACTTTCTAGCTTTTCCTTTGAAAAATCTTCATAAATTAATCATTGAAAACTCTGTCTCGGTCATTGAAATCTTCATGTGCAACATGAAATGCCGTCGTGAGACGCTCCTCCATCGTGAAACGCTCCATTCTGATTCTCTGCTTCAGGTTTTGTTCAATATAACTGACTTTGACTGACAAACTATTGACAAAAACTCCATGCTTGATATTGCCCAAAACTGTGTTTTACATCATTTTAGCAAGGTTTAGACTTTTTAATGCAAAATGCCTTGATGAAGCAAAAAATTTGGTTTGGGTACAACAATCTCCAACCTTCAAAGACTCACTAAATATGGAAAGCCACCCCAAAAACTCCAACTTCTACAAACTGAAATATCAGGCCAGCAAACTGAAACTACAAACCAACAAACAACTACTAAACTCACTAAAATGTTCATAACTCACTCAAAACTATTCCAAATGACATGAAACGAAATGCATTTGACTCCTAGAGAGATGGCAACCAAGCTAAGATTGTGAAACTGCAACAAACTGTAGATATTTATTGTTCTAATGCTTTCCAAGACTTCCTAGGCAAAAGTACAACCTGGAAAAGGGACGACTTGCAAGATAAAATCAACGACTCCACAATAAATTCTCAAAACTTGCACAAAGGGGCGCCCTGAACCAAGGAAGAGATTTATCAACTATCCAGAACCAAACAAAAATCGCCTAGAATGTTATGAGTAAAAACCTACTTCAGCCACTCCAAACCAACAACCTATAAACTGACAAAACACACCAAAAGACATCAGATAACATCAAAAGACTCCACTACAATAAGCTCAATCTGCTCTTCAGTGTAAAGAACAACCTCTAACTCAGCTAGTTGCTATCTTTCAAGCAAGAAACCAAGTCCAAGCTAGGAGGTATGCATTCCTCGAAGCAAACTTGTCACCATTTCGGCAGCATTTCATTATAATTTCTTCATGGATACAAAGCAAGGAGCCCGACACTCTTTATTTATAGCCTTTTCTCAACTCCAATTCAAATCTTCTTTTCCCTCCAATTAGGGCGCCCAAGGTGAAATCCACATTTACCTTCAATAAACTGTAATTTGTATTTCATTAACCTCCTCCATTTAGGCGTCCAAAAGCACATAAGGAAAATACTTTATATTTATCCAAATATCTTCTCCAAAGCATCCCTTTTTCATGAAGGAAATATGCAAATAAAGTATAATATTGGCGTCCCATAAGTTAAGTGAAAATAAACATTATAAATCACTTAAATAATTTCCTTTATGAAGTCGTCCATTATCGCAAAGGAAATATTTTCACTTAAAACATTATCTCACCCAAAAATAGGCATCCTCCAGCCTTAGCCAATTATTTCTCCAAAATATTAAAATATTTTACTCCACAAGTGAAGCGCCCAACTCAAGCTCAGACCTACCAAAAATAGCTCCAAGAGTGTGGGATGACCAACTGCTCAACTGACCTACCAGAAATAGCCACTGCACTGAACTGCTAAAAAGCTACTAAAAATAGCACTGCCAAAAATAGTACTTACTAAAATAGCATACTGCTAAAAATAGTAAGTTGTTCCAAACTCATTTTGGACACAAACCGAGCACTCGTCAC
This sequence comes from Sequoia sempervirens, assembly GCA_007258455.2. Classification (NCBI taxonomy): domain Eukaryota; kingdom Viridiplantae; phylum Streptophyta; class Pinopsida; order Cupressales; family Cupressaceae; genus Sequoia; species Sequoia sempervirens. The sequence continues at coordinate 546,134,371 of VDFB02271358.1, read as the reverse complement.
AACTTACTATAAATAGTAAGTCCAGAAAAGTTCTCTGATTTAGTTGCATGCCACACCATTGTGAAACACTCTGAAAACCCAGAAGAAATCTAGAATCAGAATTGTAAAACTCCAACATGCAAGCCTCCAAAATTGTCGAGGAAACAACCAAAAATGTAAGTTGTTATCTCGTCATGCATGTTACCACATCCCGAAGCTTTCCAAAAACCTAGCAAGCTCCACCAGACATGCATCAGAAAATTTTGCATGGAAGCCTTCAAAACCTCCTCTAAAAGTGGAAACCCTAATTTCAGCTTCTAACTGACCTACGAGCTTCTGAAAATAGGCTATCAGGCCTGCCTTTCATCGGCAGCCGACCATATTGGAAATATAATGGGGGGGCTGCCGAAGGCATGCCTTACCCACCGACCATACTCGCCCAGGGGTATGCCTAAAATAGGGACATTATAGTTTGCCCTTCCCAAAATTGCTCGTCCTCAAGCAATTGCACAACACTCCAACTGATCACAGGGTCCCATGTCTATCTCTAAAAAAAAAAACCATGCTGATGTTGCTCCATTCTAATCATACAAATGAAGCCAATGTACCCAAACTGTACTAACCTCCCTTGTAACTCCAAAATGATACCATCAATGAAACTCAAGTTGAAAATTCTGGAAGGACTGAAATCAATATCATGCAACATTTCATGCTTAAAAAACTTTGAGTAATCGATATCAATAATGCCATTGTCTTCCTCAACTTTGGGCAATAGGAAGGAAAGTCTGCTCAACTCAACAATGTACTCCTCAACATATTTCCTCAAGGTGCCAAGCAGAACCACGTTTGCAAATGTAACTTCCCCAAAGCTTCTTGGAAAGAGTAGAGCTATCCTTTGCAAGAGCTCAACAAACTCATGTTCATAACTCCACATGAATCTATTGTGGCTCCATCGTATTATTCTAATACAACCATGAAGATTTCTGAACACTCTTATAGTTCCAACTCCAAGAGTCTCAGAATGATAAGCTAAAGCATGTGAGAGTTCGCTACCCTGAACCAATATAGTGAAGAAACTATCAAATTTGGCTTCACAAACCTCCATAAGATGAACTCTGGGAATAAGATAAGTTTGAAGAAACAAATAATCTCTGTTGTTCAAGGCTGGAGTCAGCGGAGTACAATCTGATTTTAGCGCTCTACACAAGGAAAAATAGCAGCACCAATGAAATTCCCAAGTGTGAGCATGTGAGATGAGCGATGAGTTGCAAGATAACCCCTCCAAAGTGGCTGGAAAACACACTAGAGCAATCCCCAACTAGAAACTACCACCTCTTTGACAAGTAGTGATGGACAAACTCTCCTAAACGAAAGTAACTCCATAAGTAAAGTGGTTGGTTTGCCTCCAACCAGAAAACTCGCGTCTCAAAATCTACCCTTGTCTTAGCCGAGAATCACTTCCAAGAGCAACCAACCATTCCTCTCTCCAACCCATACTCAAATTCTCTCTCCAATCCATTGGTTGATGAACAAATGAAACCATCAAGTGGCTGGTGAAGAAGGGGACAATACCAAAAAGTCTGAAAATTTGATCCTTATCCCTCCAAAAATTCTTCTTTCCACAAGCAATAAGCGCCATCAACCCATGTTGAGAATCCCAAGCATGGATACCCAATTGAAAATAATCTCCAACACTCTGGAAAGAAAAAATAACACATCTCCAAGTGCTGGTAAAAAACAAGTGCATACTCATGAAATTGGCATCCCCTCTAGTGAATCTCTAAAACCAATCCATGAAAGCTTTAGCAACACTGGAGTATGAAACATAAGATGACTTCAAATACAACTCCCAAAATAGATTAGCATCACTCAACCCAAGGAATGGATTGACAAGAGGGCAAACACCATGTTTTGGTCCATCTTCCCAAGTGGAATCTTCATCCTCTACCCCACCTATGCATTCATTATCAAACAGCCTCGGAAGATTTCTAATCACAGAATGTGGCACATCCTCATGGTTTGATACCACATCATCCATACACTGGAAACCATACTCAGTCTCATGTACAATTTTATCATCCGTCACAAAGAGAGGGTTATCATAACTTTCCTCAATACCCACTTCAAAGAGATGATTGTCAAAAACTTAGAAGTCGTTCCTTCCATCTTGCTGATCCAAATCTACACATGCAACTTCCGATTTTCTTGTGACGCTTTCTAGATCAAACTCCACTTGAAGACTATCAAGCTCTCCAATCACTTGCTTGACTTCTTCAGCTCTTTGTGCATTCTCTTGCTCCTTGAAAAGTTTGAAGTCAGCAAACTGGTCTTCTACCTTCGTTAGAGCCAACTGAGTATTTTCTAACAAACCCTTTGTTGATTCGAGCTTCAAAGTGAGCTCATCAACCTTTCTCTCACTTCCTTGGAAAGCACTAAAGGTCTTCTTTGCAAGTTCAATGGCATGATCTCGATCTTCAATCAAGTGCATGTACTTTGACTTCAATGCCTCCAAGGAGTCTTTGATAAGCTGCAAATTGGGAAGAGCAACTTCATCCTTAACTCCTCTTTGCCTCTCTTCAAGCTGAGCCTTCCAGTAAAGCTCTTCAACCAAGCTATGTGTGTGATCAAATCTACATAGAGCTAGCACTTCATCTTCAACGGTCACCTTGAATTGGCCTTCCCACTCATAAGAATGAGAAGATGGTGAACTGCTGATAGGCTGCAAGAAAAAATCAGAACTTTGTTTCTTGCCTTTGCTGCCCTCATAGTTGCTCCAACATTCTTGTCTTTCACCACCAACTAGCTACGAATCCTCAATATTATGAAGAGGATCATACTTTACAATTTCTTCAACCCTTTGCTTGCAATCAGCTTCTTGAATGGGTAAATCTGATTTGTGTTTGAGGACCTCTTTAATCCTTTCATCCTCAAGAGCCTAAGGTCTTCTAGCTTTTCTTCCTCCTCATTGTCTCCTTGATCAAAGGTTATGATAGCCCCCAACTCTATCAATGAGTCATCATTGAGTGTTGTTCTAAAAGTTTTGGTAGCAACATACTCCTCCTTAGTGGCTGCAACCAACTCAAAGGGATCATCATGGAACTTTGCTAAGCAATCTTCTTCATCAAAGACACCTTTGCCTCCAAAAGCCAACACACAGCGTGCAATGCAATCTGATTTTTGATCTTCATCAAGATCAAAGGGAAATTTATCCCACACAGGTTCTTTGTCATATCTTGATGCCAACACACCCGAATCCCAAATGCTAATGGGTTGATTGAGATGCTCCACAATAAAATGCTCCACTTGAAGTGTTGACTCTGTGAATAAGTCAGCTCCTGAATCACTTAAGCTTATATCTTCAAAAACATTTATTTCCTATGGTTCGGTTTGCTGATCAAACCCAAGACCAACAATGTCGCCACCGAAAAGAAGTGAAAAATCTTCAATGCTTGTTGTTTTGAAAACTTCACCATCATTATCTTCTATGGAACCATCATGAGAAAATATATCATTGATTTCTTCATGTGGAACTTCTTGGGATGTTGGGACAGCAACAAGAGGAAAATCCTTCATCATCAAATCTTCAACATGACCATGCATGAACTCATTGGATTCGTCTCCAAGACCACTAGTAAGTGTGTGTGTAAGCTCAGATATGTTACGTTACTGGTTACCCGACCAATCACTTCTCCTGAGTGATACTTCCCCTCCCTTCCGGAGGATTGAACCTGTCCCTGCAACTAGCTCAACATATTTGCAATGGTAGTTAGACATTCATAATAAATCCATATGCATCATAAACTTTAGCATATTCATATAGCAATAAATGTAAACATATTTACTCTTTCAAAGCCATATTAAGCATTTATCAATACTTTCACGTAATACCTATTTCAGTATTCCATTCTGTTAGCAAGCATATCAAACTCGTGATTGCATTTACCATCCTTTTTACTCGTGAAGTTAAAAGTAAATCAGTAACAACAAGGCAAGGTGTGACATGTTGGGACCACAAAGTATTTCACAATGATGTCAAACTTGTATTTTGTGACCTGTAACATGAAGAGTTGTCTTTCATATACCCAAGGAACAAAATCACATGGGAATGATACCAGGATTCAACTTATGCAGATTTAGTTGCATCACAAGAAATTTTGGCTCTTGGAGAGTTTTCTATGAAAACCAGATATTCAACAAGACAGGGTGTGACATGTTGGAACCACAAAGTATTTCACAATGATGTCAAACTTGTATTTTGTGACTTGTAACATGAAGAGTTGTCTTTCATATACCCAAGGAACAAAATCACATGGGAACAATACCAGGATTCAACTTATGCAGATTTAGTTGCATCACAAGAAATTTGGGCTCTTAGAGGGTTTTCTATGAAAACCAAATATTCAATTTGTCAAACAATTTGTACCTTTTGTTGTTGATGAAACCAAATTTGCTGAAATGTCTAGTAATACAATTTGTGTGCCTTGTCGATGCTTCAACATTTTGGCAAACTATAATATCTAACAAGAGCTACCTCCATTATGCTTTGATGGGCATTAACATCCCAATCCAAAGTTATGAGATCCATTTTTCTAGTATCCTGCAATCATGGCAGCCATGAGAGCCATAACTCATAATTATGTCATCACCCAAGACTCTAAATAAAGACTATGAAACCACCCACGTAGTTTCCTTGGCTTCTCTCACCTCCAAACATCATCAGCAGACATTAGTTCTTACCATGCCTCTATGACCCATTGAAAGAGATGCAACGACTTAAGGATAAAGAAGCAAATACCAGTAAAAAAATCCAGAGCAGATGACCTAGACGTTTTCTGCATTACCGCAAGAAGACCCAAGAATCATTGTGGTAGTATGGTGGATTATATAGGTTTCTCGCATCACCACAAGAGGACCCTAGAGCCAGTGCGATATGGAGGTGGAGCCATTAAGCAAAGTGAAATTTTATAAAGTGTCGTAATTTTTTTTAGAAAATAATTATGAATTTATTTTGGGGAACATATAATTTCTATTGCGAGCATAATTTGAAGAGTGTGTAGGAGAGCTAGTTCAAATTGCAAATCAAGAAGCAATGGAATACTTTAACCCCAAGAAACCATAGGGAGTCTAGAATCCATTATCCTGTGACCTTATATATGAATTTGTAGTGCTTATTGGAAGTGAGTGCATCTTTTGTTCTTATGGCATGTAAACATTTTTCAAAAGAAATAAAAATAGAAAATTTCAGCACAGTGATAGACTTGTCTATTTATAAATGTTGTTGAAATAGTCTAGGTAACATGTTCTTTCAATTCAATTTTGTGATAGTGCGAAGTCGAGCAGAGAGGCCCTTGTTTGAGGAGAACTTATAAATACCTTGAGTCTGTAGCAGTGCAAAGGAATATTTAGATCAAGTTAGATATATAAACTTAAATTGCAAATTAATAATGAATGATTTTGTGTGAAGAGAAAATCAATAAAGATAGTTAGAGAAGCTTGAGAGGTTCTTGCATAGAATATTGTTTAAATGCCTATAACAAGTTTTCTAGGTTGTACAGGGGTGAAAAAGTATTAATGAGAAATTTTGAAGCATTGGTGTTGTACAAGATGAAATTGTATGACATTTACAAATTAAGAGTGAACTAGATTGGGTTGTGTTCATGCCTTTTATATCTAGAACAGATTGAAAATCCAAGCCAACATGTTCCATTTGCAAATTGTTTGTTGCATTATATGCTTATAATTGATGTAGAAGTTGAGGCAACCAATGGTGGAATTTAGGTAACTTTGTGAATACCCGTTCTTGTACATATTCTTCGAGTTTACCTTGGGAAGTAAAAATATTTATTGAAAGCTAATAATCACTGGCTACTTTAGTTGAAGGTCACAAGTAAAAGGTTTGTAAGAGTGTTTATTGATTGAAGGCTAGGAGTTGGTATGAACAATGGTGTTGGCTCAAAGATCATTTATCCAAGTTTGGGAAGAGAGAATTTCAAATTTATTATGCTCAAAGCCAGATTATGATATTCATTTGTATGAATGGGACTGCATTTGAACATGCTAGGACATTAAAGGTAGGCTTCTTTGTGGTTTTTGTTTTTTAGAAAATTTTCAAGTTACATTATTTAGTGTTAATGCCTTTTTAATAAAAAGTGTACTTAAATCCTTCGATTATAATTTATTTAACATAGTAAAAAGAATAAGTCGGATATTTGATTTGAGGTGTTGAATCATTAAGTAAAACAAGATTTAAGTCATAGTTTTGTGTCAAGTTGTAGATGGTACTTGTCAAAACTTTGATTTTTTAGATTTGGGTCAAATCTAGTGTTGTGTCAAAAGTTGGTTGAATCAAGTCTAATGTCATGTTGGAAAGTTAAAGTTGTTGATTTAAGGCTTAAAGGTCATGTAAATTTTGTTGAAATGTTGGGAGATCAAGTGAACAATTGCAAAGTGGGAACAAGTTGTGGCTTAGGACAGTTGTCTAGTCAATGGTTGGGGTAGTTCAGAGTAACTTTCATTAAGGATGTTGGTGAGAGTATTTTGTAGGTTCTAGTTTTCTAGCGTTCACTGTTGAAGATTGTGTGCCATCTTTGCTTATTGTTTGAGCACAAGAAGGGGTGTTTCTTTAGATAAAACATATAGTGGAGAGACCAATTATCCTTTCAATCCTATGTTACTGGGTATGCCATGTATCCATACTAGGTATGGGTCCCAATCTTAGTATGGCATGGGTATAGCCACAGACTGTGGGTCCAACTTGGGTATGTCCTAGCTAACTGGCCTAGATTCACCATTTGGGGATGTACAGACATCAAATTAAAAAAAATAAAAAATAAAATAAAAGGAAAAGTGAAACAAAAAAATTGTGGCTACAAAATTACTTTATATAAAGTATCCCACCTCAAGTGTCTGTCATTGAGGATTGGGGTAACATCCTATTTGGCATCCAATAAAGTTTAGCCACCATTTTTATATGAGAGTAATATTGATCAATGTTGATTTCTTGTTCATATTGTGGGTCCAAAAGATGAAATTTATCTGTGTTATGTTTGAGATTTGAATACCATACTTGGATGTGCACCCAGCTCAATCACTTGTAACTTTGAAGTGAGCTGCCCTCCAGTGATTGTTTTTGAAGCAAAGGAAATAAGGATGGAAGGATTTTCATTTCCTACAACCTACAGAAAAACAAAATCAATGCTAGGAAACATTCCACAGATTTTAGAGACAAGATGAAAATGGAAGCACAACAAGAAAGAAGCATCTAATATGGTAGAGAAAATTTTACTATACTGCTTCATAATTTATTGATATTTTATACTCCTAATGATATAATTTTATTCTTTTTAACTTTTGATTCTAGTTAAAAAAAAATTAGCTCTTAGCACTTATATATGATTATATTATTTAATGTTAGTAACTTTTATATAAATGCAATTTCAATTATTTAGTTTATTCAATTCTTTGCCTCATTATATTGGTCCTCTTTAATGTTTATCATTGCTTGATTCCATTTTGTTTATTTCTATGCTTTGTATAAATTTGATTGTAACCAATTTTTTTACCATAGCAAGCTTAAATTCTTTCCTTTGAATTTGTGGCTTTCTAGAGTGCATTAAATTTTAAGCATACTATCAAGTTAATTTACAAGATTTACTAATTTTAAGAATGATATCTCCAACTTTATATCTTATTTATGTCCTATGCTTCTCTCGTTAAATTTAATTTTACTCTCTGAGATATTCTTTCTAATAATCCTTGCAAATTACATTTTTCCAATTTGAAGGTTGGTTCTATATTTTGTTTATATTCCTCCCTACTCAACTTGATATTTAATGGATCATGTAGTTTGATTCAAAACGTGTCATTAAAAAATTCTCAGAGATTTCCAATCTAACATTAGTTACAATGGAATGTGGAAATCTAATGTTTATAATTTGAGTTTCAATTGCAAATATTGTGTGCATGCAAAGAAGGTCCATATAAGTTGCACACTTGCAATTAAATATTCCTACAATAAATACTAAATAAAGCAGTGACAAACAAAGCTACAGGAATTAATTATGTTTCAAAGGCATGACTTTCAAGGAGATTGACTATATATACAAATATACAACAACCTAATATATGATTTATGATGCAGAAGCATCCATGGCATAGTGGCTATCCTGTGTCAACAAAAGAGGTTCAAATTTTTGTTGCAATTTTGTTGTGAATTGAATTTAATGTTTATCTTGTGAAATTCATATTTTGTTGTGAATTTGAATGTCATGACATATTGGAATTTGAAATTTACAATTTGGAGTAAATTTGTGTCAGAATAGGATAAGGTGGCATAGTGGAGAATATGTTTTAAATGAAAAATCCTGAAAAAGCAAAAGAAAGTGTGGGTTTCTTGGAGACAATTAATTTGACTTGTAACTCCAAATTTGAAATTCCTCAACTCCTAAAAAATAGGGAATCAAGAGGTGGACGCCCAAGTTGGGAAAAGTTGATTTTTGTTTTCATGGAAAAATCTAGAAAGCCATTAAAGCACTGCCAACCATTCACAACATGTTAAAGCATATTTTTATTAAATTTGATTAATGCAAATTAATTTAATGGAGAGTTACAAGAGATTGGTGTGGGTTTTTGAAGTTGGGTTGGAAATGACAAGAAATTCAAAGGAAATGCACTCACATTTCATTTCGAGGTGGTTTTGGAGTTGTTTAATGAAAAACATAATTTTATTTTTTTGAAACAAGCTTACCAAAATACAGGAAAAGAAAAGAGAAGGGCGTGCATACCTCTAGGAAGGATTTTGGAAGGTGTTTTTATAGATTGGAATTGTTTCACAGAGGCACAAGCATCATCAATGGTTGCAGATTGAAGGGTGTGATTGTTGAGAGTGGTTTATTGTTGCAGGCACTGGAAATAAGTTTGTTCCAGAGCTTTGATTTGCTGGTTGTAAATCATTTTTATTGCATTTTCCTAGAGTTTTTTAAGGGCCTTCTATAGCCCGTAATCCTTTCTAGATTGATTGTAAATTCATTGCAAGTTTAATAAAAAAATTGAGACAGTTGGTTGCAAGTTGCAAACCAGAGCTTCATTCCTGTGCAAGAAAATTACTTTCTCTGTGAAAGGGTTTATTTGTTTTAGTATTATGTGAGCTTTTAGAATTAATTTCCAGTGAAATTTTTAATTTTAATTAGCTTCATACATTAGTGGTATCAGAGCAGCAAGATCTTGAGTGTGTAACAGACCACTGAAGAGAGGCAGTTGCACTAGGATTGTGTTGTGGGTGTTGGAAAACAAATGGATTGGAGAGGAGCCCATCATGGTAAAGGTAGAGGAAGAGGAGATAATTTTATGAGAGATGATGATTTTAGAGCCTTGAGAAGGAAGGTTGAAACTTTGCAAAATGAGATAAGGAGAGGATTTGCAAGAATGAGAGACCTAGGAAGTGATGATGAAGATGGAAGCATAAAGAATGCTAGTTTAGATATTGAGCAAAGAGAGGAACTTTCAACAATTGCAAACAACCCACTGCTGAAAGCCTTAACAAAAATGGGAAAGAGACCAAAAATGGAGGTGCCCACATTTAATAGAAGTCTAAATCTGGAGGAATTGATAGATTGGGTTAATGAAAGGAAGAAGTATTTTGAATTTGAAGAGATAGAGGATCCTGATAAAGTGAGATTTTCCAAGATAAGGATGAAAGAGTGTGCCTCAATATGGTGGAGAGAGGTCCAATTAGAAAGGGGAAGAAGAGGAAAAGATAAGATTAACAAATGGGATAAAATGGTGGAAAAACTAAAAAGACAATTTATGCTTGTAGACTATGAATTGGACTTACATTCAGAGGCAACCAAGGAAAAGGTTGCAAGATACATAAACGGGTTTAGGTCAAGCATTCAAGAAGAGATGGCACTTGTTAGAGTTGTGACAATGGAAGATGTTTATCAAATAGCATCGAAGATAGAAGAAAGAATAAATAGAAAATTTGATAATAAGCAAAGAGGAAGGAGTAAAACAAATGGGCAGCAAAATGAGGATAGAAATCAAAACAATGAATATCGAGGCAGCAGCAAACAACATAGGAATGGAGAATTTTATGGTTCAAGAGATCAAAATTAGAGGGGTAGAGGAAGATTGGGTAGAAATTTCAAAAGCAAAACCTTCAGAGAGGCTTGTTTCAAAAGCAGAACCTTTAGAGAGGCTTGTTTCAAGTGTGGAGAAGAAGGTCATAGGGAATATGACTACCCTCGTGAAAAGGAAAGACCAAGATGAAGGACTGAAAATCATAATAGAGCAGCAAACATAAATGGAGAAGATGCTAAGTCTTCACATTCAGAAGAGGCAGAGGATGGAGAATTGCTTGTTTCAAGAAGATTCCTAATGAATGAAGGAAAAGAACTAGATCAAAGGAAGTGCTTGTTCAAGACACGATGTAAGTGTGAAGGTAAAGTTTGTAATGTTATTATTGATGGTGGTAGCACTAACAATCTTGTTTCTAAGTAAATGGTAAATAAGTTGCATTTGGAAAGAAGAAGACACCCACATCCATACAGGATTGCTTGGTTGCAAGATGATTGTAAAATTTTGTTAAATGGACAATTTCTAGTAAAATTTAAGATAGGTGATTATCGTGATGAAGTTTTATATGACATAATGTCTATGGATGTTTGTCACATGTTATTGGGAAGGCCTTGTCAGTTTGATAGGTGTGCAGTACATGATGGGTATGCTAATACATACTCTTTGTTGAAGGATGAAATCAAACACAAGTTGAAGCCCTTGAGTAAGGAAGAAGGAAAGTTATGTAATAAAATTGAAAAATGTTTTATTTATGGAGTTAAACAGTTAGTGGAAGAGGATGAGGATGAATATTTTTATTTGCTAATGCAAGTTGCAACAGTATGGATTGCACTCAAGAAAGGTAAAGTGAAGGTTTTGGTGGAGAAAGAAGAGGTAAAATCTTATTTTTGTGAAAATGTTGTTGCTGATTTATGTGAGCAAGATAATATTTGTGTAGAAGAATATATTGCAGCAATAAGTACATTAGAGAATGAAGGCATTAAATTTGTAATCAAGGAAGAAGGTGAGAAAGTGAATGTTGATTTGTTTGGTGAGATGCCCTTTGCATCAGTTGATGATTTCTCATTTGATAAAGAGATTTGTATGGATGATAGTTTATTGCAAGATGGAAGGGAGGAATATTTTGATTGTGTTAGTGACATTGAACTGGATACAGAGGAGGGAAATGGAAGGGATGAGTATTTTGATTGTGTTACTAATGATGAATTTGCAACTGAAAATTGCTTTTCAGAAGATATAGGAGAGGAGGAACACATGAAGAGACTACATGAAGAGGTAAGAGAGAACATTCATAAAATAAATTTTCAGTAAAAAAATCATGTTGATTTGAAGAGGAGATACAAAGAGTTCCAAGTTGGTGATGAGGTGATGGTTCATTTGAGAAAAGAGAGATTTCTAGTGGGAACTTACAACAAATTGAAAATAAAGAACATTGGGCCTTGTCGGATTGTGACAAAACATGAATCAGGTAATGCTTATGAAGTAGAATTGCCAAGTGCACTCAATATTTCTCTAATTTTCAATATTTATGATCTAACCATGTTTTATGAGTCTGAAAATGATGAAGGTGCAGAAAATGTGCAGAAACAAACATTAGCATCAAGTTTAGGGAAAGAGCAGATTGAAACTATTCTTGATCGTAGGGTGAGTAAGAGCACTAGAAGAAAGCAATACATGGATTACTTGGTAAAATGGATTGGAAGGCCTCTTGAGGATACTTCTTGGTTGTCTGAAGCTGAAATTACTCATCTTGGACATTCTCTTGGAAAGTTATGAGATCACTTTTTCTTCTATCGTGGGTGTTTGATGCAGGAGCATCCATGGCATAGTGGCTATCCTATGTCAACAAAAGAGGTTCAAATTTTTGTTGCAATTTTGTTGTGAATTGAATTTCATGTTTATCTTGTGAAATACATATTTTTTTGTGAATTTGAATGTCATGACATATTGGAATTTAAAAATTACAATTTGGAGTAAATTTGGGTCAAAATAGGATAAGGTGGCATAGTGGAGAATATGTTTTAAATGAAAAATCCTAAAAAAGCAAAAAAAAGTGTGGGTTTCTTGGAGACAATTAATTTGACTTGTAACTCCAAATTTGAAATTCCTCAAATCCTAAAAAATAGGGAATCAATAGGTGGACGCCCAAGTTGGGAAAAACTAATTTTTGCTTTCATGGAAAAGTCTAGAAATCCATTAAAGCACTATCGACCATTCACGACATATTTTTGAGTTTTTAAAGCATATTTTTATTAAATTTGATTAATGAAAATTAATTTAATGGAGAGTTACAAGAGATGGGCATGGGTATTTGAAGTGGAGTTGGAAATGACAAGAAATTCAAATGAAATGCACTCACATTTCATTTCGGGGTGGTTTTGGAGTTGTTTAATGAAAAAACAATTTCATTTTTTTGAAACAAACTTGAGAAAAGAGAAGGGTGTGCATACCTCCAAGAAGGATTTTGGAAGGTGTTGTTGTAGATTGGAGTTGTTTCACAAAGGCACAAGCATTATCAATGGTTGTAGATTGAAGGGTATGATTGTTGAGAGTGGTTTATTGTTGCAAGTGTTGGAGAGAAGCTTGTTCCAGAGCTTTGATTTGCTGGTTGCAAATCATTTTTATTGCATTTTCCTGGAGTTTTGTAAGGGCTTTCTACAACCCATAATCCTTTCTATATTGATTGTAAATTCATTGCAAGTTTAATAAAAAAATGAGACAGCTAGTTGCAAGTTGCAACCCAGAGCTTCATTCTTGTGCAAGAAAATTGTTTTCTGTGTGAAAGGGTTTATTTGTTCCAGTATTATGTGAGCTTTTAGAATTAATTTCAAATGAAATATTTAATTTTAATTATCTCCATACATTAATTTACATTAAAATAACCACCATATATATTTTCATTCCTAGGAAACTTTTGTCATTTTTTGGGATTTTCATTTAATGCCACCCTCAGTCATATAAATCACCTTACTAGCACAGACTTTGAGATCCATGTCATCTAAAAGCACCGATGTAAAAGTGAGCTCAGTCTGCTTCCAATTTATAAAAAAAATCCTTCCAATAGCTAGGTTCCTACTTTGACTAGTTGACTAATTCTTCCAGTTTGACCATGCCAAATGGGAATAAATAGTTGCAATCAGTGGTACTTTGTTCTACAATAAGTTAAATTTCTCTCATCTGGTTGACCATATCATCTAGGTTTTAAGAAAAAATCTCTACTTGATTTAGTGACCCTACCTTTACAGTTGTAGAAGAAGAAAACATGCAAACAACAAAAATATAAATTGCATCACCTTGAAAGAGACCCAAACGGCTCTAGAAAGCACCTTGTACCCGACTAGAAACTAAATAGCTTTATTTCTGTGGACTTACATTTTATATATATAATTGGTGAATAGAAATTAAAAGAACAGTAATACTACAACTAAAGATCCACATAATCTACTTCAGAGGTAATGTAACAAATTGTAAAATTAAAAAATATGCTTAAAGAATAGTAGAATCCAACAAAACCTTTCAATGCAAGAATTCTACTGTTGGGATTCATTAGAGTTGAATATGTTGTAATAGGTCTCCTCATCACAGGCACAAGATTATTCGTGTCAATTATCACAACACTGTTTGTAGGAGTAGTTTCCCGTACACAAATGAACTTGTCTAATTCCATAGTAACATGAGTGAATGTAATAAACTGTGGATTTATCCCAAGGCTTGGAAACTACAAGAATTCAAATGCAAGATAGTAAATCTTAGTAATATTATTATTCTCAACACCCATGTTTCCTTGATTCAAATTGTCATGCCCAAAATTTTTACTAGAAAATCACAACAATTTTCTTTTTTTAAACATAGGTTTGCAACCCATCTCACATACGACCAACCACCTTTGCAAGTTTTAAATCCTAACACTAAAAGATAAATTTATAAGGACAAGGAACTTCACATAGACCAACTAGCTATAAGGTCACGATGACTAACTTCTATAGACGAGTATTATAGATTGAAGAGTTAATTCCTTACCAAATGTGTTGGTGAGATGGTATTGTTTATAATATCACCACCAATGCACTTTTTATTTAATTTAGAAATTTAACCTTCACATTTCCTTAAGTGACATGATGTCATGACTAGGTCCAGTTTTATTTATAGAGTGGTTGATACTAATATGGTTATATCATGATTTACGTAGATTAGAATTTCAGATCTCTAAAACCGAAATACTTCTCCAGTATAGCTCTCTAACATTATCATTCACTCAAAGAAAGATTAACATAATTACTTGTTATTATTGATGCACTTAATGTTCAATCATATTTTCTTTCGTTAGCAACATTTGCCACTAATCCTAGCATTAATAACCATAATAATATTAAAGTAGTTATTTATAGTTTATCACTATTATTTATGATGACGTTTATTTTATTATTGAACTTGGTGTTAATTTTACCTTTGATTGAAGAATTCACATTTTTTGATAATGTTCATATCCTTTCTAATACAAAAAAAACCTTTTTATCCCCTTTAAGTGCTCAATACTTGTTGACTAGGGATTATTGTTAACTGTGCTAACACCAATGACACCCAATAGCCTCAACCTATAGTTTTCTAATTGCATCCATTGTAAAGGTGATAATACCACCTATAACTATGCTTCATATTAACCCTCCATGCAAGCTTAAGATCGGTCATAGATACCAATGCTAGTTATGACTCCATTACCAACATTATTATATAACGCCAAAGTAATGTTAACACTGATAGCATCCCCGATATCAATATTGTTCAATATATATCATGAGAGCTATAATTCTAATATCCAAACCAAAATTCATAATAAATTGATAATTAACCGAATCTCCACTTAACATTTGAATTAGCACCACATTATATTACCACTATTTTCATTATTAAGTTTATTACCCATACACTTAATATTATTAACAAGATAGTTATTGATACTAACGTTTTTTAATTATTATTATTTTATTTATTTATTTAACTATTATTTATTTATATGTTTATTTATCCACATAAAAAATATATATATAACCTCTTATTTATATATATTCTATTTACCTTAGAAAATAATTTAAAATTATAGTAATGTTGATTATCCTATATCACTACATATACTATTTCCTATATATATTTTTATGCATATTGATTTTACTCTACAAGAGGAAAATAAAAATAAACAAAAGGAAATTCTTTCTTCCTTTATTACCTAAACTTTATCTTTAACATACTCTTACTTTAAATTAATATTGTCTTTTCTTAAGGGAGAGGGAATATAATCTCTCTTCTTTTAAGAAGGAATATGAAAACATGAGAATTACGTAAGAGTTCTCTTAAAAAGCTTAAAATGGAAGGAATGTGCGAGGACCCCTAAACGGAATTTCCCACGCCACTTTCATTATATTGGGTTCAAAACAAAATATTTTCTTCGTGATTTTATTTGCGATAGGTTTGAAAAAAGAAACGCCACTCATACTAATACTAAACGTTTGACGCTGTACCTGACTCAATCCTTTATGTTCATTTTTTTTTTAAAGTTCCGATTTAATCTTGAATATTATTCATCTGCAATATTCTTCTTCCATGGTAAGATTATATTATTATAATAAGTATGAAATTTTTTAATCTCTTCACATTTACGAACAGCAAGACCCGAATATCGCCTTAAATTACCTACAGTCATAACTATAGGGCTGTGATCCTCAGAGGCATAGCGTATGAAAGATACAACTGCTAAGTTAATGCAAATTACTCAGAGATGTCTTTTCACTCGTGTGTGAATAACTAGAGAATCTGGGGGCCCTAGAAATGCTAAGTGTTGAGGTAATTGCTATAAGGGTGACAACTTGCTTATAGCGCCCAGCCAATGATTCCTCAGGATTACTTCTGAACTCTCATCGAATCAGATCTTAGGTATATGATTTAACATTCTACTTGCCAACACTGTCAAAGGATAACAGTATGTGAATTAAATTCTACGGTATTGGAATGCAATTTGGTATAGTGTTTACAGGCATCGACTCAAGGGCCATCTTCATTAATGCATTAATTCAAGGGCAGTTAAATTGAATAAGCTGGTATATGATTACAGATTACATAGTAGACCTCCCTTTAAAGCTGTCACTACTCCAGCTCACGAGGAAGGAAGATTTGGATGAGTAAAATCATACGCACCAATACCATTAATAAGGACATTTGGCTACACGAGATGAGGACATTGGTAAATTGGTCTGCAGTGACATTACTGATAAGATCTTTTCTGACACAGATCGTTATTGCTGCAATCTAAAGGCGATCTACTACTCGAGACATAAGCTGGCTGAGGCGTTGCATACTTCAAAGGTTTTAATTATTTTGGCAGTTCATAAAGAGGGTTAGGTATACAACTATCTCCAATAACTAATGTTCAATTTGGAAAACCTACTACCACAATGCCCATGCCTACTTGCAAGAATACGAAGTATTGTTTGTATGTGATGCCATAGAGATTTAAATCGAAAAGTGCAGAATTACATTTTCAACCAAGATTAATTTTCATAGAGCGCACTATTCCATCACATAATCATGGCGCAAAATGAGATATCGAAGCTCTGTATTTTATTGGATTGACCTAAGGAGCGGCAGGCTTGGTCCAAGGCACAAATGTTTAAATTAAATGATGAATGATTTGGGTTTAGGCGCATGTGTGTTAGTTCTTTTTCTTCACAGCTATCTTGCATGCCCACGTAGCTTGAATCTACTGGTCTGGTATGGCGACACAACCATAGGGGTGGTTCCTTTGGGTTATTGTGTGCAAACTGGGATTCTGGGACAACTGATTCCATAGCACCGACCTCCCTCCAAAGAAGGTGACTTGAGGGGTTGGCACGAATAGGGGTAAGCCTGCACTGCGCTGCCCCATATGGGAAGCTTGGCTCCCATGTGGAGACAGTCTCCTATGGTGGAGTTGTGGTTTTATTTTTCTTTTGTGGGAAAAGTTAAGCCCCAATACCCCTTTTTTTTGTTTTAAATATCATTTATTCTAGCATGAAGCTTGAAGAGAGTGCAACCTCTACTAAAACCACTGCCCGCAGAGTATGGATAACAGAAAATTGCATTAGCCCTATTCAAACATGCAAATATGTTTATCTTCTTATAGCCCAAAATAAATGTCAATATACTCGGTCTAATATAGATCTAAATATAATTCATAGATCGTTTGTTAGAAATTGTATTTATTTCCTAAAATTTTACTCTAATATAGAATAGTGAAAATACATCTTGCTGTAATGTAGATTGCACCAATTACCTTAACAAAGGCTTATACATACCTATATTTTTTTTCATCACCTTCTTTGATATGATTTAGAGTTTAGCTAAATCTTAGTTTAATTGGAAAAATAAAACCTTTATTTATATAAGCAACATATTTCTGTTTTGTTTATACTTATAACCTTGATATGCATATTCACTTATCTCCAAAGGGTGAAACATGCTAACATGATTTGTTTCTTAAAACTCCCTTTTAATTATATCATAACATTCTTAGCCACAAAAGGATTCTTCTTACAGTTTCTCTTTTTCATCACCAAATAGGTTCTACTATTTCATTCTTATGTTGTTCTAAATGAAATTAGGAGTTGGCAGTTTATAGAGAAAAATCAACACTCTTCTTTTGTTCCCTTGAATAAATTTGTGAAGAATGCATACAAAAAGATAAGGATTTCTTTTCTAAGTTATTCATTGGACATATGAAACTCACTTCTTTAAATTTAACATTACAAAAATATGGAGAACCAATTATTTTGACCCACTCATAAACATGGACTTGCTCTTTTCTTTCCATTTTCCAGCAAAATACTAACTTTCAATATTACAACAATATCTACTAATACAATGAAATACACACAAATCAGTAAGGCTTGCTCTCCACCCTACCGTAATGGCATCATGGAGCCTCATGGACTCTAGCCATACCCTCGAGCAAGGAATTATTTTAGCTCCACAATGATAAATGGAGTATTTTCTCATTTTTACAAAAGGATAACACTAACATAGCATAGGTTCTCTGCTAACTATTTTCAACAATGATCCATATAAACATGTCATCCTCTTACAAGAAAATAGACAATGGGAAATGGAAGTAGGGAAAACTTATCTCTTTTCTTTAGGTGAGGAGGATTAAACTCTTCTATCCTTCTTTCCTCTCCAAGCTAGTCCAACTTGAATATCCATCTCCCAAGAAGGAGGACTCCTCTCCTCTTCTCATCCTTTCTACTATCTTCATTAGAGTTCTCCAATAGGAGAAGTGGGTAACAACCCACTCCTTCTTCTCCTTCAAAATATATAGAAGTTTCAACTTGTAATTCTTGGATGGTGATGTGTGGAGTGTCATTTCCTCCATAAATGAGGGTCTTTTCCTTATTAAAGAAGATACATGCACTTGGACAACCCCTCAATCTTTCCACCCCATCCTCTTCTCAAATTCGTCACTCTTCATTATGAGGACCTTTTAGGGGTCAAATCATGTCCTTGGGGCACTATTGTATGCCTACTTGACCCCTACCAATGTGGTATAGACCCTAGGGGGTTTATTTTTCCATCCCAAACAAAGAAATTGACCAACAACCCTCTTTAAAGCCCTATTTAATGATCCATCCGAATTTCAATTTTAGATGGGGGTTCCTAAATCCTAACCCCACTAAAACCCACATGACTCATCATTAATTTCCCTCACAAACGAATAGTAAGTTATCCCTTTTAATATCAACCCTTACACCAAAATCTACCAACATAGTAACTTTGTTTCTTTCTAAGCCCCAAAAGGGGTCAAATTCATACACACAAGATGTCTTTTGATTTGCTCCTCGTTGGTTTTTCTTTCCTTCTCATACTGACATCCTTTCTTTCCTACACATTATCAATGAAACCATGTTAAGCAACAATCGTATATCACATAAATTCTCTAGTTGAATGTCCTAATATTTTATTGCATATAATTTCAATTTATATCCCACACTTCATTAGTGTTTAACACCTTCATGGTAGAGACAATGAAATAAATGTCAAAATGAAATACAATAATATTGTCACACAATTACATTATGTATTTCCCACAATTCCACTTACCACCTATTTATGGTCCAAACATATAACAAATTAGGTTAGGTATTAATCACAAGCAAAGTAGGGTCTTATAGAAATTAACTCAAACATCAATATCATGGAGGAGTTATGAACATTGAACATCACCTACTATATAGTATTATCATTGTTATATATTTAGCTTAGAATTGAAAACCTAAGTGATACTTCTACTTAACGGTGAAGCTAGGAGTATTGGAATACATGATAAAAATCAACAAGAAAGGAAATATGGATCTATTGTCTTTTCAATTATATTTTCCTCAAGGTTTCTAAGTTAAGCCATGATCAAAATTCATTTTTTCTCAAAAAGAAGGCATCTTCAATTACATTAGGATGCACCAGACATCTGCACAGTAAATGTAATGAATAAAAAGTACAAAATAGATCAAACTTAAATCTATAACCTTGTCTGCTATTCCATAGCATTGTACAAATACATTAGGCTTAAATCTATGACTTGTATAATTATATCCATTAAGCACTGCACATGAGCATTTACCATTTGTAGATAGAAAGGGAACTCAGGTGGTTGACTGACCTAGTTTTTCCTACATTTGGAGAATTCCCCAGGTGTGTAAAGTCGCATCTAGCAATATGGTACCATTGTGTAAGTATGTGATAGAGGTGGCAAGCCAACTGTCATGTGAACTAAGGAAGCCTTCATAGATGCTATCTAATAATCTTATCCCTGAATAATCTTATTTAAATGAAAAAAACACAAATCTTATCTAATAATTGAGTAGATCAAATACAGAGCACCAAAAAAAACTAATTGAGGGTAAACTTTAATTGTACTACTTGAATAAAATCAGAAACAGATAAAGGTTGTTTCAAACCCAATCAGTTTATATTTGAATGTACTGGAGGATGCAAAAATATGGGAGCATGAAAAGAAAAAATTCTAGAATTTTATGTAAATCTGTAAATAGAATATATATATTAGAGGCAATGTAAACTCCTAAATCCTTGATAATCTAAGTAAGGAATTTTTCTGCAATGTTATTGAGTTGGTTGCTTGGTCACCTAGCATATTGATTGTTTAGGGATATACACACCATTACATAAAGGATGTCTTATGTGGTAGAGATAGACTCTGCATATTGATAGCTGATATGTTCAATATGTATTCGTTACAAACATTTTCATGCATATTCATATCCACTTTCATACATGCATATATACACTCTATTACATATCTTTTCTTTCAAGATTAACCACTTGGAATATTTAATACTCAAGTGATTCTTTCAATGAGCTATCATTGTTGCACTCATCTCTTTATATATAGAAATCTACACATTTTTACATGCATATATGTGGCTATGTGTATATACATACAAACACACAAGTACATGTATATGTGTATACACATAAACATAGATATAGAAATGTATGTATTTATGTATAGAGTAAATTATATATGTAGATCTATCTCAAACACCATTATATGGGCATTTGCATTAGGTCAAAAAAAATTGAATTAGGTATTTACTTGTATGTACCCCATATGTTGTTGGTGCAGGGTTGGGGCATGCCTTGATTACAGAGTCTGCTCCCCATATTTGGGGATATTTAAAATATATTTTTTCATATACATAAAGAAAAGAAAAAAACACTAAGCAAACCTGGATATGAACAATTTACAGCCATTGAAAAGGCATTTTGCATTATTTTCTCTTTATATTCTCAAGTACCAATACATTGAATTGGGAAGTAGCTACACATTCAGACACATTTATGCATCTCTCTATGGTTCAATGTTTCATTGAGCCCTCCAATTATATTTTCTAGGGATGTAGGGGAGAGGGAGTATGTGGAAATCTAAAATGTGAATTCTTGGAAGCTCCTCTAAAATGCAAGGAATATAATTTGAATATGAAATTACCATGGGAATGGGGAGTATGTGATTGGGCCAAGAGGATGAGAAAAAGGGAAATGCAAAACAAATTGATGATTGACAAGTTTTGCACAAGGAATAGCTATATTAGTATATATGAAAGATAAAATGCTCTTTTATAGCTATATAAAAATTAAAGTTCTAATTAACAAGTAACTTGCAACAATTTTTCTTTCATGAATTCACTATGAATTCTAGTTGACCAATAAGCACACCAGAAGATTCTAACTTAGTATGGTGATCCTCAAATCATAAAACCATAAATATGTCAAACAAGACCCGATTTATATCACAAGCATTGAAAATGACCATGTGAGAGGAAGACTCATCTTGAAGGAAGATAAAATTAATTTGGAAACCATGGTTGGAGGTAGAAGCAAGCCCTAAGTCCATATCAAAGTGTAGGCATTGAAGAATTAACATCATCATTATCACTAAATGAGGAAAATAAAATTTGATAATGCCCATAGAAATTAAGCTTAGATCGGAGGGCCTAGTGTGGCAATCTTATGGGAGTGGAATTAACTTTTCTTGGGAGATTTTATCACAACTACCAAAAATCAGAGAGGAAGTCAAAAATGAGCATTTGTTTTGATCTCTTGGAGTATGGATGAGGAGTGAGGAGAAGTTGTATGTTTGTGAAGAAGAACATCATACGTACCGCTTCAAACAAAAAACATGACATTTTAAACAAAAACCCTTACATTTGGAAGCTTTATAGGGCTTCTCAATATAAGCTCAAAAAACACCAAAATATGAGAAGTCTGCACTAAGTCATACTACATTATCGATATCCTTGTGTCCTAAAGTTATACTTGTTAAAGAAGTCCTCTATTCTTCATCAAATGTCTGCAAAAAGGCTCGAGCTTCAAACCCTAATCCTCTTCATACATGGAAAACTCGTTCATTAATGAGCATCCAACGAGAACAAGATAAAGGATTTTTTGTACTAAAGATATTAGTTTGAGCTTGCATTCCTTTGTGAGGCTCTTGACTCTCAAACTAACAAAATGACAGCGGAGAAAATATTTGCATCCCGCCAATAATTTCTCAATTGTAGCAATGGAGAGGAAATGATTAACATCCCACCAATAATTCTTCAATTCAAAATATTTTTTTTAATTACCCACTTTTATTTGTGTGACTAAATTTTTAGTCATTTTTATTTGTATGACTAAATACTTTTTTAGTCAATGACCAAGTTAGTCATTTATTTACTCATTTATAGTTGAGTTGCAAAAAAATTTAGAATTTAGTCATTTTTAGTTGTTGTGACTAAAATTTTTAGTTGCATAGTCATTTAGTTTCCAAATTCTACTAGTGTGTGCAGCTTCAACTATTTGTCTTGGTGGAGGTGTTAGCAACCGTGTTGTGGAAAAAGGTTGAAAATTATTTCCTTTTTGTTGGTACGGTTGTTGAGGTTGGTATTGTGGTGGTGGTAGTGAAAGCATTTCATTGGATACCCTTGGTATCAATGGATCTACAAAACTCTAAACTAGATGTCTGATTGAGTCCTCCATCTTGTCGTAGGTGATCATATTATCCTCCAACTCGATGGCGTGTTCTTGCGCATCCGTCAATTTTGTTTCTTTTGTCATCTTTAGGAAGAAGACTATCTCTGATGGAAGAGCATTTATGAAATAGCTCATCAAAATATTTGGTGATGGATTAAGTATAGAAGAAAGTCGTGTAACAAGATGATTAAATCATGCCACAAATTCCCTCATGTGCTCATTGTGCTCCATTTTTTAATTTGCAAGTTGGGAAAACAACAGATGACTGTCTTCAATGGGCTTGAATCTTGCCAAAAATTTCTTGCTCATAATTTCCCAGCTTTTGATAATACCTGGCTTTAGGTGATTGAACCGAGCAATAGTATTTCCGACAAGAGTCTCCACAAAGAGATGCACTATGATGTCTTCATGTGCCACATGCAAGACGACGCAAGCCATTGTGAACGCAGAAAAATGTTCATCTGAGTGTTGACTTCCATCACTATGAAATTGGGGAAAGTTCTTTCTTGACCCTTTAGGTAACTCATAATTTACCTGAAAAGCCAAAGGTCCTGGAATGTTATTACCCCAAGGTAATGAAGGTGGACGTCTCTGATTTCTATCATCATTTCCAACATTATTGTTGTTATCATCCATTGCTTCTATATGGATCACGCAATAGGATGTCAGATGGTCATTTATGTGTCATAAAGTGTTAGCTTTTCTTGAATTTTTATGCCTCATGCCCCTTGGTGAGCGCCAAAAAATTGTTGGTGTTTCAATTCACGCCTCTGGTGTGCGGATTGGAAATAGATAGCTATGAATAGTTAGAATGCTCTTCAAATTAGGAGGGGAAGCTCCCTCTTTTTCTAATTATGCATAAAAAGAAAAAGTAAACTAAATCCCTATATTTTTATCTCAGCTGAGAGCACAAGGTTTATAAAACTCTTTATGTTGCAATTGAGGTTTTATCTGGTTTCACAACTTCAACTACAACTAGGCCTAAACTTATAACGCTTCTATCTCTTTGAGTAAATTCAGAGGAAGAGGATTTAGAAGTAAATGGGGAATGATTTTGGTTAACACAAAACTTAGACAAACTTGTTTCCAAAACACATCCAAAGGCTCATTGCTCTTTTAGATGTATGCTGAAATAAAGTTTATGAAAGTAAAACATCAAATGATAAACTTTATCTCAGAATTCCCCCAAAGACTCATTATAATTTTGAGGTGTAGGCAATAAAGATTATAAAAACACAACATGAAACAGTAAACTTGATCTCCAAATTCCCTCAAAGACTCATTGTACTTTTGAGGTGTAGATCGAAATAAAAATTAAAAAAACAACAATACTAAAAGATCTTGAGACTTTGGATCAAAGCACTATTGGCATAAGATTTATTTCCTCAAAACCCAACAATAATTACATGTTGGGACAACAAATTATATGAAGAAGATAAACATACAACATGCGATCAACCAAAATACACTGAACATAGTGAACAAATATTGACTTTAGCAAAGCTTGAAGGCACTAAGGCTCAACAATTTTGTTATAGTAATAACGGTTAAAATACAATGAGCAAGGTTGCTCTTATTTATAGACAAACACAGGAGTAGGGAACCCTAAAATCTCCTTGCATGTTAACAATTAATCTTGTTGATTAGCAAGATTTATTTCTATGTATAAACAAAGTAAATTAACAGATAACTAGAAAGACTACATCAATTAACTGATCTAAAACTAAAGAAAGAATCCAACTGTACAAGAAATATCTCCAAGCATAGACATGCATGAAAAGAGGACAGTCAGTTAACTTGGAAAAGGCATCAAGTTAACTATTGTTTTAAATTCTATCCTTAGAGAATGTCAGACACCTCAACTGGCAGTTCACTGCTCGTCAGCAACTTGAGTTCTATTTCTAGAAATATCTATACACTTCAACTGAAAATTCACTAATTGGTAACTTTGGTGGCTTTGTAACTAGAGTGATGACCTTTGTTTCTTCTACAACTTTATGCTTCTAACGCTTTTCTTGATTTTTCTCAACGGAAGAGTATTGCATGATGAAACCGTGAAGTTTGACTATGAACATGGATATGTTTGGATAAGTTTTACGAAAAAGCTAAAAATAGCTTCGTCGAGAGGCAGAAAAAGGCATTTTTGGATAAAAATTTGAGATATGGGTTTTGTAGAGAACATCGTGTTGAATATACCCAGATCATCCATTTTTTGAAAAACTATTTTTTTCACGGACATGCAAGAACCCTTCAGAGGTAGAAGCAGCGAGGAAATTCTTCCTCAAAAAATTCTAAGACATGGGTTTTGTAGGCGCCTGAATGCTGAACAAACCCAGATTGATCATTTTTGAAAAAAAGGATTTTTTCAAAAACCCTAAAAAGTGGAGGCAGTGGAGCAATTTTTTTTGGAAAAGTCTGGGACGTGGATTTTGTGGTCAATTTTGTGTCGGACAAACCCAGTTGGTCAGATTTCTAAAAAAAATGATTTTCGTTGAACATGCAAGAAAACCTAAGATAGAAGTAGAAGTTTGTGGGAAAAATTTCCAATCTTGGAGAAGATTGAAAAAAGAAGAGAACCCGGAATGCTAGAAGCTGAAGATTATGAACTGTTGCCTCTGAAAATTGATACCCTAGAAATATGAAGCATGGAAAGACATCCTTTTGTGCAACCTGATCTTGAAAATATGAACACTGAAAACCCCTTCCATTTGATCCTTCAAATGTCGTAGAGAATAAAATTATGTGTTTGGCATTTGAATTCAACTTGCAAGAATAATGAAAAAGGATGCCCAAATGCTTGATAAATAGACTTGGAGGTGGAAGCATCAATCAACTCGTGAAAAACCTTGATTGAAGGAGTCATCTGGCATGATTAGTTGTTAACTGAAAGAATCCCCCCAAAATTTGGGCGACTAAGATAGAGAAAGTCTTCAAAATTTGTAACTGGAGTTGACTTGGATGCCACCTTATTTTTTGAATATTTTCAAGATTTCTTTGATAAACTACCTCCGTTTGACCCTTGATTCCAGATGTTTGATTGATCTTGGGGTTTGGCTGATGGATTCATTATAGAGCATGATCAAACCTGAGGAGATGTTCTTAGAAGCTAAAAACCCTAAAAACTGATTTTGGTGGCTTGAATTCTTGGGCGCCTTCTTGAGATAAGGTGTTTTTGTTTGCTAGTGTTAACCAATTTTCAAATGATTTTCAATTTCTTCAATTTGACCTCCCGTGTTACGATCTACAGTTGTCGGTGATTGATGATTCCTGTGGACTGGATGTTGAATCCATCGTGAAGCTAGAAGAATTTTGGAAAGGATAATTAGCTTTGCAAGTTCTGAAAATTATTTTATGAGGCTCAAATTCTTAGGCGCCCCTAGCCTACAGGGGCACTTTTGTGTTTCTGGGACACAATTTTCACTTTGTAACCCTTGATGAAATGCTCTAGTTTGACCTTCATTGTTGGATTTTTCCTACTTTGGTGAAGTTGCTGACAAACTCATCGTGAAGCATGATCATAACTGAGAAGGACTTCTTGGGAGTTGTGAAGCCTGAAAGCTACATCTGGTGCTCCAAAAGGTTGGGTGCCTTTTTGCTAGCAGGGTGCATTTCTACTCAATGTTAGCCAATTTTCATGGTTTTCAACTTTTCCTTCATTTTGGGTGTTCGTTCGATCTTCATTTGTTGGCGCTTGATAGGTCTTCTGAGCTGGCAGGTGGACTCACTGTGGAGCTGGACTAAAACTGATATGAATTTCTTAGAGGCTACAAACTTTGAAAATGACTTATGAATGCTTTAATTCTTAGGTGCCCCTGGCCTGTAGGGGTGCTTTTGCTCTTCAAACTTCATCAATTTTGAGTTTGCTGACTTTCAACACTTTCGGTTTGATCTTTGTTTGTGAGTGTTTGGCCAATCCCTTGATCTGGATGCTAGATTCATCACAAAGCTAGAAGAGTTTTGAGGACCCCCAAAACTGAAAATCCCAACAACTGCATTTAGACCCTTGAATTCATGGGCACCCATGCCTTGTAGGGTCACTTTTGGCTCTAGTTGGCAGTCATTTTAAGTGATTTTACTCTCCTCGCGCTTCGTGTTCACTATGTTGTCGACTAAATTGACTGCGTTGAGCATCTTTGTTGATGATGCAAACATGTTGACTATGTTGCGTGTGTAACAAATAGAAACTAAAAAATATTCTAAGGCATTGAAGCCTAGACACCCTCTTTGAGGTAAGGCGTCCATCTCCATACTTAGTTTATTTTTTGCATTTTCAACTTTTGAAATTCCCCTTCATCGTTCACCATTTTTCGAGCATCTTTCACCATATATTCTTCTATGAAGCATTTGAAGCTTAGATTTTGACACCTAGTATCTAGCCATCCTCCATTGATGACCTCGGAGGTCCTAACTTTTCTTTGGAAAAAGCAAAATAGACCTGACCCACTAGAGCAAAACTGACTTTTTCATTATTCTGACTAGACTAGTGTGATAGTAATGAAGAATAAACCAATCAAAGTCATTTTGAGCCATTTATGGAAAGATCCTATTTTTAGGGTTTTCCTAAAAATAGGGGCTTGAAACCCTAATTTTAAAATTTTCAAAAATTTGCAAGTATCCTCTTGACAATAAACCCACAAAAACCCTATGCTTTGTTTGTTGCTCAAAAATTTCTACCAATATACAATTGATATTTTTAGATACTTTGACTTTTGTTGACTTTTGACGACAAATTTACAAGATTTTATCCATTTTACTCAAAATGCCTTAATGAAGAAAAAAAATTATTTTCGGTACAACAATTATTAAATTAATTCATTTTCTATTTTCCATTTCTCCAATTTTTTAATTATTTAATAAATCTAATTATTCTTTCATAATTATCTTCTCCTAAAAATAAATAAAATTAATTATTTTATTTATTTCCCCATGAGTACATAAATTAAATAATTATTTATTTAATTCTTCCATTAATTTCTCATGCATTTTCTACCTCACTAGTTGACTTAGACTCACTTTTAGTCCACTCCTTAATCTAATCAGTCTTCTATCCAATATATCATGTTTGACTCGCAATCACTTCTAGCTCTCTGATCAATCAATCCACTTCACTATCTCTTACACTTAGTTCACTCAAATCATGCAACCAGTTAACTATCCAATCAATTCCTCTCAACTATTTTGGGCTATTGATCTACTCAGTCCTTCGTCAAATCCTAGTTGTTGATCGATATCACTCAATCTATAAAAGCAACCTTCATGCATCTCCTCAAAATTATCTAGAAATTATCAAGAAATCA
The DNA here is from genome assembly GCA_007258455.2 of Sequoia sempervirens. Lineage (NCBI taxonomy): Eukaryota > Viridiplantae > Streptophyta > Pinopsida > Cupressales > Cupressaceae > Sequoia > Sequoia sempervirens. The sequence goes on along the minus strand of VDFB02271358.1, from coordinate 546,106,469 downwards.
TACACATATCATCTTAAGTGATTTTGTGCAAAATCTAAGATCAACCACCTTTACACCTTTCTCCAAGATGCAAATAGGAGAACAATGGAGTTAAGTGAGTTTGTTGTGTAAGATATTAGTGTGCAGGTTTGTTGTATTTTTTGGTTATGCAACTTCTTATGCTCTATTGGTGTGATTTATGAGTTTCATTGTGAGTTTTCTTTATTTGTTATTTATTGTTCACTTTCACAGTTCATTTCTAGTAATACATTCTATCACACCAGAAAATGAATTGTGAAAGTGAACAATAAACATCAAATAAAGAAAACTCACAATCAAACTCATAAATCACACCAATAGAGCATAAGGAAGTTGCATAACTAGAAGATACAATAAACCTACGCACCAATGCCTTACACAACACCCTTGCTTAACTTCATTGTTCTCCTATTTGCACCTTAGAGAAATGTGTAATGGTAGTTGCTCTCATATTTTTCACAAAAGCACTTGAGATGATATGTGTATAGATTTCTTGATAATTTCTTAGATAATTATGAGGAGAGGATTAATGTGATGGATGGAGATTGTAATGCCCCGTCGTGCAAACCCCAAAGGACAACAACTAAAACACAATTTTTTTTTTATAAAGAAAACTATTTTAAAGATTACATAAAAAAAATAACTATTAAGTTTCAATGCATGACATTCAATGGTTATATGCATTAACAACCCTACATCCTTTGGGGCGTACATGAAGACATTACAGTAACTAATCACTATCACTGATATAATTGCATTAACAAGATGCATCACTAGGATGAAAAAAAAATAAAAAATCATTGTTTCAAAGAAAATTCATTATTAAATAATTCACAAGAGTTAATTTATTAAAATAAGATTGTCTCCAATTCAAAAACCATAACCATATGCTACATTCATAAGAACTCCCAACGTGCATATCTCATGACATAAAAAAATAACAATAACCATGATCATTAATCACATAAGGACATCATCATTACACTAAACATTACAATAATTATATTAAGTTGTTCAAATACATAAGTTACAACATTTCTTTCTTAGTACCTCAAGAGGACAATACATAAATTAAATAGTATGATAGATACAAAGAATATACATCAAGAAATATACTGATCTCTGGAACACTTTGCAACTGGTAACCCGACACTGCATGGACGCTGATAGGGGAACCCAACGGGGTGCGTAGCACGTTCCACCCAACCACATGAGTTTTAGAAAAACCCACCCCCCGTGCTAGGAGATGACAAGGAAGAATCCTCAAACAAAAATGTCCAAACAGAAACGACAAGACTCAACTCCAACAAAAGTGACATGAGAATACATAGACAACAAAACATCAATAGATCACAAAACATAACATCCATAGACCAGTCGAGCAAATACTTGCAAAATCAACCAACCACAAAGAGTCACTCTCCTACTAAAAAACACTAGGTTCAAATCCACAAATCTATGGGTAAACAAGGCGTACAATAATGATAACACATTTCAACCTTAAAACATAAGGTCACACAACCCATTCGTAGTAACCGAGTATCCATATTGTATTACATATCTCATTTATGGTAACCGGGCATTCAAAATGTCTACACCCATATGCACTACCCAACACAAATCAAAAGTTGAACCAACATATATAACAATCCCACATAGAATGAATTTCTCTAGGAGACTTACAAAACTGAACAACTCAATTGTCCAACAACGCAACCAAAGAAACTCAACCAATAAGCAATTTCCAACATATAATTAATTTAACATTTGGATTCTTTGAATTCAATCAAATCATCAATGCATTACTTAGAATTAATCAACTTAATTTAATTTAATTTACAAGCAATAAAACAAATTAACACTAATAGTTTAACTCAAATTTCCACAATAACACACACAACAATAAAAATCAATTTCTCTATAAAAATTATTTTATCTTAATTATTTGTGTTTCGCATGCACAAAATAATACATAATATGCATTTATCTTTTAAAATCATTTTATCATAAAATAACTATTTGTGCATTTTCGTGCACCTAATTAAAATTAATTTTTCTAATAAAATAATTTTATTATCAAATATCTATTTAAATTTGATTTCCTCTTTTAAATTATACATTCTAAAAATAATCTATTTCATGCATTCATATGCAGCTATTATCAAAATATATTTAAATAAATATATATATTAAAACTTTTTAATATTTTAATATTTCATTTACAACTTCCAAATGTAAAAATTAAACATATATATTTAAAATATCTATTATATCAAAATAGCCAATTAAACAAATATATATAATTAAATATATATAATACATATAATTAAACATATATATAAATACTTATTAATTAATACATTAAAAATAATTTACTATATTCAAACAATGCTAATAATAAAACTAGTGTATTGCGACTTGAATAACTTTTGTTTTCGGATCTGAGTTTTTCTACAATTTTTACTGAAAGTGCGCCATCAAATATTTTAACACATATAAAAAATTCAGCCATACCCAGTTCGTAAATTGTGAGTTATGATAAATTTTGTGACCCTATGTCTCTGTTGTTTTTTACAGGAAAATATTTATTATTTTATCATAGGATTTCATTTTCCTAATTTATCAGAGGATTTCTTTTTTTTTCAATCCTACAGAGGTTTTCTATATTATATGTGAGATTTTCTAAATTATCTATTGTTTTCTTTTCGAATTTTCTACCATTTAAAATTCATTTCCCTATAGAGGATCTAAAATTTTCACAATTCTTCTACAAAGATTTTCTAAAATTTCACAACAAATTAACAGACAATATTTCAACATATATAACCAAATTATATAAATTTTTTTTAATTTCACAAAACTAAAATAGACATCTACAATTTTGTACAGACAATCTTTTAACAACACAATTTAAATAAAGAACCTGGATCTTCAAGCTCGAATTGATGAAGATTGAAGCCGAGCCTTCGTATTTCGATTCCCAAGCTTTTTCCAAAGATTTCATTTTTCAGAAGATGTGCAAAACCATCCTCCGCCCAGAACTTTCCCTGAGAGCCTTTTTTCCATTTATTTTATTTTATTTTATTTTTTATTTTAAAAACCCAAAAATTAGAATAAAATAGCAATTTTCCATTCTCTTAAGTTTTCCGAAAATAAAACAGGCATGCATTCGTTCTTTTTATTCTTTTTTTTTATTTTCTTTTCTAAATAAAATCTCTAAATTATAAATTTCTATTTTTATTAATTTCAACTTATAGTTGACACATTATTAATTATTTAAATCTTTTATTTTATTATTTATCCTCAACTTACTATTTACATTAAATTATAAAAAATGTCAAGTTTTAAAATTATAAATAATATTATTTTCACAATTAATTTATTTATCTTAAATTGGTTACATAACTTTTAGTTTAACACTTTTAAATTTTAATAAAGTTATTCTCAATAACTAACTAATAACACTTATTTTAATTATTTAAATTAAATAATACTATTAATCCATCCAAATACATAACACAAATATTAAATAAATAACACAAATACAACTCACGATAAACAACTATCACATAATACCAAAATAACCAAAATCAAGGACACACAATACCACTAGACTCGCGATGGGTTGACAAAATTGGGATGGGGAGACTTCCTTATCATCTTTGTTTCAACATCATATCCATTGGGACAATTTAATGCTCGCCCTATCCTGACAAAGCAGGTGGAATCGAGGCTTAGTTCATGCAATCCTGCATACAAACAATGTTGTGCATAATATGTCTATTTAAATACAAGCACCTCGTGAGAAGGAATCGCAGCATAGTAGGGCACTCGCGAACGAGTGATGCTACGCCATCCCCTCACCATAACCACATTAGCAACTACAACATCGAATATAAAACAACATTACTAAGATATACAAATCACCTCATATCATCATGAAACAATTACTAATTCACTGCATCACCACCTAATACTGCATCTATATAAAAGCATCACCAATTAAATGCAATCATAATGTAATATCATACTCACAAAAATACCATTAGAAGCTCTTGTCCCATCTTCCTCTTCTGATTCCTTAGCCAGACTACCTGCACATCCCAGGTGAGAATGGAGGGGTACTACAGAGGTTGCTTTTATATATTGAGTGATATCGATCAAAAACCATGATTTGATGAAGGATTGAGCAAATTAATGGACTAGAATGGTTGAGAGGAATTGATTGTATAGTTAACTGGTTGTATGATTTGATTGAACTGAGTATAAGAGGTAGTGAAGTGGACTGATTGATCAAAGAAGTGGAAGTGACTATGATTTGAATAAGATAGATTGGACATAAGACTAATTTGATTGAGGAGTGGATTGAAAATGTGTCTAATTCAATTGGTGAGGTGGAAGATGTATGAGAAATTAATGAAAAAATTAAATAAATATATATTTAGTCCATGTGCTCATGAGGAAATAAATAAAATAATTAATTTTATTTATTTTTAGGAGAAGATAATTATGGAAGAATAATAAATTTATTAAATAATTAAAAATAGCTATTTAATTGGAGAAATGGAGAATAGAAAATGAATTATTTAATTAGGAATAATTAGTAAATTAATTAAATAATAATAAAAAAATTAATTAACATAGAAGAAAAATGATGATATAGTGAATTAATTAAATAATTCAAAATTATTTAATTAATAGTGGAAACAAAAGGAATATAAATAATTAGAATTATTTAATTATTTATTATGAGGGGGGAATGATGTTAAATTAATTAAATAATAAAATATTTAATTAAAATTAGAAGAAGAAGAAGAAATTATAAGACTTGATGACGAGATTTGATGATGTTTCAGAAGAAATGAGTTAGTCAAATTTAAGTGTCTACACCTTCCTTTCCATTTAACCAAGTATTCTTCATATTGCCTACTTCTTGCACTTCTTCCCACACAACTATCCAAGATGTCTTATGTCTCTTCCTTCATTAGAGTAGGTGTCAAGATATTTCACTATTCTTTTATTGGTCCATTCTTCATGCCTCTGTCATGATACTCTGTCAAATCAACAATGTTGAACATAGGAGATATGTTTATCCCACTTGGAAACTCTACCTCATAAGCATTTCTTGAATCATGCTTCTTCAAGATCCTATATGGTCCAAATTTCTTCATTTTTAACTTGTTATACATTCTCATAGGGAACCTTTCTTTCCTCAAGTGAACCATGACTTCGTCTCCAACTTCAAATTCCTTAAATTTTTGCTTTTGATTTCCCTTAGCCTTATACTAAGAATTCATCTTATTAATATGATTTCTTACCTCTTCATGCAATTTTTATAGGTGATCTACAAAATTTTCAGCCTTGATAATGCTCTTTTCTCCTTTTTCAATCTTTCACATCTCAGTGAATTCCTTAAAGTACTCGCATATACAATCTAGGATGGGAATTTACTAGTACTAATTTTGACACAATTTTCTTATGTAAACTCAGGTTATGGTAATATCAAATCCCATCCCTTGGGCTTCTCTCCTACTAAGCATCTTAGTAGGTTACCCAAATTCCTATTCACCAACTTTTTCTACCCATTAGTTTGTGGATGGTGTGCAAAATAAACTTCAAATCAGTCTTTATCTTCTTCCATAATGCTCTCCAAAAATACCCAACAAATTTGGCATCTCAATCTAAAACTATACTCTTAGGTAGAGCATGTAGTCTAACCGCTTCTATGAAAAATAACTCTGCAATGTGAACAACATAACTGGTCTTCAGACATGGAATGAAAGGTACCATCTTTGAAAATCTATCAACCACCATGAATATTGAATCATGTCCTCTTTGTGTCCTTGATAAACCAAGAAAAAATTGTATGCTCATATCTTCCCAAGTTGTCTCTCTAATACAAGTAATGGTTGATATAGCCTAGTATTATGACTTACTCCTTAGGCCATCTAGCATACTCTACAACTATGCACAAAATTCTTCACATCTTTGTGCAACTATGGCCAGTAATAACTGTCACTAACAAGAGCAATAGTCTTATCTCAACCAATGCCTTGCCAATCCTCTGCTATGCTTCTTAATCATTTTCTTTCTTGTAGAACTCCTTGGAATGCACAACTAGCTTTCGATTAACAATGTGTCATCTCAGATTATGAAATCCAACCATCTCATCCTATCCAAAGTAATAGGTTTCAAACAAGCCTTTCAAACCTCTGTATAGTATAGATCTTCAATATACTTGAACTTTGAGTTCATTGAACCCAAGAACCTTTATCTTCATCTCTATCAATAGGTTTCTCCTTCTTCTTAAGGAATCTACAACTCTATTTGACCATCCACTCCTATGTTTCAAAAAAAACATAACTCTGCAATAACTCAACCCATTTTAAGTTCCTTTGATTCAACTTTCTTTGACTATTAAGATATTGCAAAACCTAATGATCAGTATATAAAACAAAATCTTTTGGAAACAAATAATACTTCCATTTCTTCAAAGCTTGAACTATAGCATAAAAATCTTGATCATAGATAGAATACTTTTGCTTGGCATCACTAAGCTTCTCACTAAAATAGGTAACGAGCATACCTTCCTTACTCAAAATAACTCTTATGGCACTACCACTAGCATCACAATCTACCTGAAATACCTTATTGAAGTTTGGAAGTTCCAAAATAGGTTGCTTCATGACTTTCTTCTTCAACAGATCAAAAATTTTAGTTGTTCCTATTTTCCATTTAAACTCCTTTCTTTTCCCTCTCATTGTATCAATTAGGGGTGCACAAATACTACTATTAATAAACTTTATGTAAAAACTTGTTAGACCATCAAATGGTCTCACCTCTGTAACACTCCTTGGTGTAGGCCACTCAATGATAGCCTTTACTTTCTTTGGGTCCATCTTAAGACCCTCAAATGAGATAAAAAAATCCTAAATAATATATCAACTCTATCTTCACAAAATAACATTTATTCAAGTTAATCAATAACTTCTTTTCCCTTAGCTTCTCAAAAAAATTATGAATATACATCAGGTGTTCCTTCAAAGTCTTACTAAAAATCAAAATTTCATCCAAATATACAATGATAAATTACCCAAAAATTCTTTCAATAGCTTGTTCATGAGCCACATGAATATGCTCTATACATTGGTTAGCCCAAATGACATGACTAGCCACTCATATAGCCCCTCCTTAGTTTTGAAGGTTGTCTTCCATTCATCTCCTTATCTAATCCAAATATGATTATATTATTTCTCTTCAAATCTATCTTCACGAAGTAGTTGGATCTGCTCAAGAAATCCATTGTATCATCCATCCTCAGTAATGAGAATCTATATTTGATCATAATCTTGTTGATGGCTTGAGAGTTTGTACATATTCTTCACTTCCCATATTTCTTTGGTGTTATTACTGTAGGTACCACACATGGGCTCAAGCTTTCTCGAATCAATCCTTTCTTCAACAACTCTTGAACTTGTTTATTTAGCTCCTCATTCTCTACCAGACTAATTTTGTGGGTTGCCTTATTTGGAAAACTAGCCCCTAGTATCAAATCCATTTAGTAACTTATCTTCCTCATTCATTGCAAACCTTTAGGTACATTATCAAATACAATATCCTGGAAATCTTTAGAAACTTTGAAACTTTTGAAAGAAAAATATAAAAGAGATAAAATTGACCAAATAATGGTGAATGGGAAATTAACTTGCAATATCCAAGAAATTAATGGAGCCTTCCAGGAGTTCTCTAAAACTCTCTTCTCTATAAAGGAAAATAGATCCAATGAAGAAGCCAAATATTTTTGTAGGAAATTTATCCCTATCAAATTGAATGATAAAGAGAGGTGTGATCTCAATTCTAAGGTCACAAAGGAGGAAATAATCAATTTAATTCAGTCTTTTAAAAATGGAAAAACACCCAGATCAGATGTGATACCTATTGAGTTCTACAAAGAAAATAGTGAGTGGGTTTGTGAGGATCTCCCAGAAGTCTATTAAGAAGCATTTAGAAATGAATCTCTTGGAGAAAATATAAATAAAGGGGTTATTAGGCTCTAAAATGAAGAAAAATGCGGGAATGATATGAAAGATAGGGTCTAGTGAAATAACCTAACACACTCCCTCTTTTCCCTAATTTCATTAGAAAAAGAGATCTCCCAAGGGTAGGGTTGAATTTCAACCTTGAGGTGAGTCAACCCTATTAGGAAGGTTTGTTGTTTTCTTATGACAAAAAATGACAAATGACTGATTAACTATTTTGGGAGATAAAGTTAAATGCATTAACAAACTCATTGATATCACCTAATACTTGAAATGTAGAGTATTATGATAGCAGAAATGGAAACAATAACTTCCAGGAAGCTCTAAGAAGGGTAGGATGGTGTGCACTCGACCTAAAAATTGGTTTTTACACTCTATAGTAGGACTCATTTTCCCAAGGGTGAATGGGTCCCTGTGTCTTTTTCTAAAACTTCAAAAGTTGGATTTGTAGCCCTCTTTCTGCACTTCACTCATGTACCTTCCAATCTTGACTTATGGATCCAGACCTGTAGCAAATTTGCAAAAGAAAATGTCATTTTGTGTGTATGGGGGCTTACCTTAGTCAAACCCCAATTTTGGTAATTAAACCTTGATAATGAAATTGATATGATAAATGACAGTGTGTGCAATCCCTAACCTTAAGTGCATCTAAGTTTGTTAAGAGCTAACATGCAAATAAACCCTACTCAATTGTATTAGAGCATGATTCCTATATGACAATGATGAATGATAAAGATCCAATTAGGGAGAAATCAAAACACCCTAATAGATCTGAAATATGATAATACCTTGTTGTAGGTTGCTAGTAGAAGGAATATAGAAGATGGGAGCATTTAGGATGGCCAAGTGCATCTCCCAAACCTAGAATCCATCATGATCCACCATAGGCATCAACCTTCAATCATGGACAATGCTTGATCAAATCTTTGACAAAATGAGCTTGAAGACCTGCAAATACACACAAAATGGTGCTCCAAGACTTCAACTTTTCTTTCTTGAATGTTCTCCAAAAATTATCATTTTCTCCTTGATCTCTTACAAATCTAGTTTGAAATGGTGAAAAGACTAGGTTTTATAAGCTTCTGCTCTAATTTCTTGAATATTAGATCCCAATAGCTGACATTTGAAACTTGAATCTAAGACTTTAAAATACTGCCAAAAACATATTTAAATTTTGATTTTGGGACTTAAATGGGACCCATTCACCCAAGGGCGAATGGTTCCTAGCCTAAAAGTCTAGGATCAATGTGTTTCAGGGTCACTAATTAATTAAATACATTTATTTAGTGCATGTTGTAATGTCAGAAAATGATAAAAATAGGTCTTGGGATATTTATGAAGGGTAAAAATTCATAAATGTAATGTCACTAAAATAGGCCCAAATTAAGTGTGAAGTTGTACTATCACATATAAAGGAGTACAATTTTCTACACCACAAGCTCTTGCCAAAAAATGGGGATAAAACAACCATAAGAAATTAGAATTTGAATACCCTTCTAAACTCTTCTTATAATATCTTAGCTAAAATACTTGCATGGAGATTAAAAAATATTTTGAGTAGAATAATATCAGTGAATCAAATGGTATTTTATCAAAGGAAGATATATTCTAGAGAATTTGATAACTAGCTAGGAAAGTCTGAATTGGGCCAAGTATATAGGGAAAAATGTATGTATGATGATGCTAGATTTTGAAAAGGAATATGATAGAATTGGGTAGGAATTTGTGCTAACTATGTTGGAGAATTTTTGGTTACCTAGAAGTTTTTGTGACTAGATCAAAGTGTTGGTCAAAGATTCTTGTGCTCAAATTGATATTAATGGTATTCCCACTGAACCTTTCTTTCTTTAGAGGTCAATAAGGAAATGATGCCCATTAGATTCAACATTATTTTTTATCATTGTTGATGCTTTGCATTACATATTGAGGACAATAGAGATATCCCCTCCAGTGAAAGGAATTTCTCCCTGACAACTCTAGTTTGTCAAGTGCTCAATTTGTGGATGATACAACCCTTTTTCTTGAACTAGAGAATGACAATTTTGCAAATCTTTTAAAGAGATTAAAAATATTTTTTCTACCCTCTAGGGTAAAGATAGATAAGTATACGTTTATTATCCTTGGGTGGAATGAAGATCCTCAAGATTGGCTAAGAAGTTCAGGGTGTCAGTGGGTGGACTGAATCAAGTGGTGAGATACTTAGGTATACCATTCTCTATTAATCCATCCTTAAAAGATATGTAGATTTGGTTGTTTGAAAAAAATCATGTTAAGTGGTAGTCTCAGATACTATCCCTCATGGGGATATTGCAAGTTTTTCAAAAGGTTTTGTTGTCCTATATTATTTATTTTTGTTCATATTGGCTTTTCGAGAGTTATTAGTTTAATAAGGTTCAAAAAATATGAGATTTATTTTGGTCAGATGGTAAGGGAACAAGAGACATTTTGTAAACTAGGAATGGTGTTGTCTTCCCAAAAGCATTGGAGGATTGGGGCTCAGGGATTTAAAAAAATGGAATTGCATTGGTTGTTAAATGGATCCTTAAGTCCTTTGAGGGAGGTGAGCCCTAGAAAGTTCTCTTGAGGAATAACATCGTCTTATCTAAGCCTAAGAAGGGAAATATGTGGACTTGTCTACATCCTCCTTATATTTTGTGTGGTGCTTTTGGTGTCTCTTCATTTGGCTCCAAATTCTTTGATGATATTTGGAAGGCTTGGGAAAGTGTTAAGTTCTTGATCATTAATAAAGAGGCTTTCAATAGAAACGATGATATGGTTTTGAGTTTTAGGTCCATCTGGTGGAGTCTACACTAGAATAATAAGCCCTTAGCTTTAACTTAGGGGTGCTCGACATATAAGTGGGCTATAAAAGGCATTGATAAATTTTGTAGTACCTATAGAATGGTGGGCTTATTGACTAGAACACTTTACAAAGGAAATTTAATATTCCTAAGAATCAAATTAGAACCTTTTCTTTGATTAAGAAATCCTTTTATAGCTTTAAATTTCCAATAGATGCCAAGTTTAACACTGAAATACTAGATAATGTCAACTAGTTTGATGGGTCTACATTAGTGAATATTACTTAAAATATATATATATATACCTTTTTGGTCAAATCAAAAGAGGTCATACGTCATACCGAGTCTAGGTGGAACCTTAAATGGTTTGATAAAGATATAAGGCTTTATGGCATTTTTCTTGTGAACCCAAAAAGAAATATTTTAGGTGGCTTCTGATACTTTAGAATCTTGTTGTTTTCAATGGTTCATCAAGACATGGTTTTCATAGTGTAATTTTTTTCTTTTGTGATGAAAATGAAACTTTTGATCACCTGTTGTTAAAGTTTCCTTTTGATGTTAAGCTCTACTCGGTTATTTTGGGTAGTCATCCTAATTGGGATAGCAAAGAGGGTCAAGTTGGATAAATGTTTTATTTGGGCATGTTAAAATTTTTCATAGTGAGCTTAATAAATTTTGGTTTGTCTTCTCCTATGATATTTTGTGGCACATTTGGAAAGCAAGAAATGGGGACATTTTTCAAGGTAGGAGAAGGAAACTTACTAACTCTACTTTTGAGCTCATTATCTTTAATACTATGATGAAGGTATCTCTTATACTAAAGATTCCAAAGAACATGTTTTGGATTTTTCTCAAGGAAGTCCTGGCACTAATTTATAAGGATATTGTGAGTGTCAATTTCTTCCCATAGGGGAGGAAAACATTGATGAGAAGGAGATTCAAATTCTCAAATACTATATGGAAAATAATAATATTGAGGTTCCTAAATAAAATGAGAACAAATTGATCCATAAAGGAAAAAATAAAGTGATTGAATATATACTAATTGTCAAAGATCTAAAGGAAGAACACTGTAATGATCCTCCTATTGGTACATGGGAGTACAACTATTATGAAAATGGTAGTAACCAAAGATGCTACTCAGAATAACCAAACTTTTTTTATAGGCTATGAATTGTTAGTATCTCTATTATGAACCTTTTTTTTTATAATTGGCGCTAGAATGTGGATAATTCTTGGTGGTGATTCTTAGCCACCATATATTGTATCTCCTCTTTGTCTTTTTGATACTTGATGCCTAATATAAAGACTAATATAAAGAAAAACAGTTCTTGAACTTGTCTATTCAACTCCTCATTATCTGTAAGAGTCATTTTGTGGGCTGCCTTATTTCGAAAACTAGCTCTTGGTATCAAATCCATTTGGTAACTAATCTTCCTGATTGGTTGTAAACCTTCTGGTGCATTATGATATAAATAACTTAGAATTGTTCCAACAACTCTGAAACTTCTACTAGCACATCTTCTTTTTTGCTCTAGGAATCAACATAAAGCACACATGCTCATGCTTCATACCATCCAAAAATTTTCCTAGCATCAACCAAACAAACTCTTGCATTACTACATATCTTTTCTCCCACCTCTTAAAGGTATTCAACTTGTGATGAACTCCATCCTTTTTTAGGGAATATGTGTTAGCATAACCATCATGGACATCACGCTTATCAAACTACAATGACCTCCCTAGTAATAAATGGCATACATTAATATGTATGATGTCAAATAATACCCATCATCATATTTTCCAATCTTAAACTTTACTAAGCATTGCTCATTGACTAGAGCTTTGTGGTCCTTTTGCAACCATACAATCCAATACAAATGTGGATGCCTCCTCATTTCTAACTACAATTTATTAACCATCTCTTCTTAAATAATATTATCAATGCTACCACTATCAATGATAACATCATAACATTTAGCTCTATATTTGCACCTTGTGTAGAATAAACTCTTCCTATAAACTGGTTCTTTTTCTTCATTTACAAAGGCTCTACTAATGAAAAGAATATCTCCTCTTTCTAAATATTTAGAATGTTTGGATTTAGCTTATTCATAAACAGGTACAACTTGTGCATTACCTTCAGGTCTTTTATTTTTCCTTCTTTGATATTTCAGACACTTGTATGCTCGATATCCTTCTTATCCACATTGGAAACAAGTTCTTTTGAAGCATCCTCTTCCAAGTCCTTGTCCAATTCTTACTCTTCCTCTTTGTTCACCATTATTTTTGTCATAAGGGAAATAGGCATTGTCTCCTCTTTGGTTTTGACTGGTACCAAATTCTTCACTCTTAATTTTCATTTCATTTCATCCTTCATAGGATCTTCCATCAATCCTTCCACCATGACCTCTTCCTCTTTTCTTTCTTTCAAATCTTCTATTTATCTTCTCTTCAACCTTTATGGAAAACTGATAAGGATATTCTATGGTAATCATTCTAACCAAAATTAGCTCCTCTTTGATACTTGGCTTCAATCCATTTATATAATGGACTACCTTCTCCTTGTTGGCCTTTGAATGACATGTTCTAATTATGACTTTATAGAACTATTCTATGTACTCTTTGACACATTTTTTTGTTTTCTTCAAACCTTGCATCTTCTTCAACAACTCTAATTAATAATCTATAGGAATGAAATGTTTCTTTAAATTCTCCACCATTTGATCCCATCTTGTGATTTTTCCTTTTCCTCTTCTATTTATTTTTAGTTTTACCTATTTTTACCAAATGTCCACATGACCTTTCAATTTGGTCTTTGAAAATTTGACCCTCTTAGGATATTCTACCTCTTCATACTCAAATTACTCTTCCATATCATTAATCCAATCGATCAAATCTTTCAAATTGAGATTTTTATAATACGTAGAAACTTCATGTTGGAAATTTGGTTGTCATTGATGTCAAAAGGAGGATGTATATGTGATATCCTGCATGGGAGATTGTTGGCATGATGTCATGAAAATCAGTGGGTCAGGTTCTGGAAGTTTTGCAAATATTACAAAGTTGTCATGAAATGTTTTCATGACACTATAGGGTTTTCTTCCAGTCATAAGAAGTTTGAATAAGATGCAGATTCAATATGGGTTTTTTGAGTGTTTCTCAGAAATGTGATTTGCAGGTCTAGAAGGTGCATTATGAGATTAGAAATGTATTATTTGTGCTCTCATATAGGTTTAAGTTTTGTCAAGTAAACCCTAAGGTTTACATTCATGGTGTCAAACAATATTTCTATTTTGATGTTGACTGTTTGTTTTTGGTTTCTGATTGCTTAAGTCATAACTTAAGCCTTTGAAGTCATGTGTGCAACTGACCCCCTTTCCCAACTTATTGGTCTAGAAAATATTTTACAAATCTAATGCTTCTTGAGTCACGTGCAGATATTTTCCCCCAGAATGATCAACGGTTGTGATTGAGCCTTGAAGATCGACGGGCTCCCCACCATCCTGTTGAGATGTGATGGGTTCTCGTCTAAGCCCAGTAGTATAGCAGGCTTGTGACATGTGTCAAGTGGGACCAAATGAAGAGTGAGGTGACGCAAGTGGATGGTGACATGTGAAGACAGGTGGTGATGAAATATTGTTCGATATGTCAATTCACATTGTTGTTATGAATTGCATGACGTTGGTGAAGATGACAAATGGTGTTAGCCTGCCAACTCGCTGATTTCCTGGGCTCGTGTCTTTAGCTCATGAGATAGCAAGATTGTGAAACATTTATTAGTCGAACTCGTGCTATGTAAGCTACATATGATGGAGATCAATTGAAATCATTAAATGAATCTTCAATCTAACTATCACGTTTTAAAGTTGGGGCGATGAATGTGAATCAACGGATCATGGTGCAAAAGCAGCAGATCAACGACTCAAGTTTAAAACTGAGAGTCCTCAATGGCTATGACAGTGTGAATGATGGTTTCAACAGAAAACTAACTCTGTGAGTGAATTCAATTGGTCCAACCACTCCAACTACTAGTTTTTATTGGTGATGGGATGATCAAATCGGCGACACAAATATGTAGATGGTAGAAAATCATATTTTGATCTAATACAGAGGATATGAATTAAATGAGACTGAAACCCTATCTTTTTAGTATGCCAAAAATAGAAGAATCTTTGAATTTGGATAAGTGAATGCATGTCTCGATGGTTTGATGCCTTGTGAAAGAAGATAAGTAGAAAACCTTAGTAGAAGATCTGTACGGTGTGAAAATATTGAGGTAGTTGTTGCAGGTCGGTGATGTACACAAAAGTGTAAATCAGAATTTGGCTAAAGGTTGTAGGGAAGAGAGAATAGAGTGGATGCAACAGAGGATAATTTTGAGTCTCTTGAGGTGGTCATGAAATGAATTAAAAGAAAGAGAAGAAAGAACTGCAAAGTGTGTGCATGGTCTCTTGAGGCAGACAAAGAATACACTAATAGAAAAGGTGCAACAAATATGAGTAGTGTATCTATGAGCTTTTTGAGACGGATAGAGAATGCACTAAAAGAAAAAAGAAGAGTGCAAAGATGTTGTGGTTGAGTGGAAACCAAACAAAAGGTAGAAGATATTAATCAGGGTTTTTATCCAAGTGCAGAACTAAGGAGGTGTAGAGTAGAAAACTAGGTTGTAGAGGCTGCAACAAGGCGTTGATCAGTTGCAAATCAGGTTGTAACATTGAACTGTGTTCTATTGAACAAATTGTAACAACCTGAATTATAAATCTGATTGGTGGGTGCCATCAGATATCCGGGTAGGTGCTCAAAGTAGGGAGTGGGTGCTTCTTTGGAGTAGGTGATCCTAAAACTAGGGGATTGGTGTCTCCTTAGGGTTGGTGCCCTTAAACTTTGTAACAGAACATTGGATTGTGAGGTTGGATTAAGATAATAGCTCCTAGCAGCATTTCTCACCGTGGTTTTTCCCATCTAGGGTTTTCCATGTACATCTTGTTATGTGATATTGTGTATGCATGTTTGTGTTTCTACATATTAATTTTCAATATGCACTAAGTGTGTTTTAGAAGAATTAATCTAAACAAAAATTTTAAGGGCTAATTTTTAAAGTAATCTACTGATTCACCCCCCTCTCAATAGATAGTTGTGTTCCAACAATTGTCATTAGAGCCTAGGCTCCCTAGGATAAGCTTAATCAACTTGGGTAGATCTTGGACAAGTAAACACCGTGGCCAATCAGGAAGGTTCTTCTACAAATAAGGCACCTCGATTTGATGGATGAAATTATACTTTTTGGAGCATACTAATGGAGACATATTTGGGATCCCTAGGATTTGATGTTTGGATGTCAGTTAATAATGGATACACCATCCCTACTACCCCTCCCACTGACGCTATAGGAAAGAAGGATTATGAGAACAATGCCAAAGCAAAGCATGCTATTCTCTGTAGTTTGCCAAGTTTAGTGTTTTTCAAAGTGATGCATTGTCAAACTGCAAATGATGTCTAGAAAAAGTTGAAAAGTATCTATGCAAGATATGACAAGCTAAAGTTGGAAAAGTTACAAATTCTCAAAGCCAAGTTTGAAGGATTGAAGATGGGTGAAGAAGAGAAGATTGCAGATTATCTTCTAAAAGTTGAAGAGATAGTAAAATCTATTAGAGGATTCAGAGAAGTGAAAGAAACTATCATTATGAAAAAGGTTCTAAGGTCAATGACAACCAAGTATGATTCTAAAATATTTGCAATAGAGGAAGAGATGTAGACAAACTCACCCTTGATGAGCTACATGGCATATTCACTACATATGAAATGAGAATGGAAAATGTAGAGCCATCTAAAAGAGAAGCTTCTTTCAAGGCTGCAAATAAGGAGAAGGATGAAGAACCCAAGAAGGTTAAGGCATAAGAAACCACATCTGAGCAAGAAGAGACTGATGAGGAAGAAGAAAATTTCATTAGAAGACTAAAAAGAGGCTCCAGAAAGTATAGAGGTAAGTTACCCTTCAAATTCTTTGACTATGGTAAAGTAGGTCATTTCGCTGCTAATTGTCCATATAATAAGAAGGATAACTTTGAACAAGAAGTAGATGGTAAAATGAAGAAACCCTACTTCCCTAAGAGAATTTTTTAGAAAAAGAAGAAGATTCTATACATCCAAGAGGATAGTGATGTATCAAATGACTATAATAGTTCGGATGAAGACCAAGACTGTTCCTTCATAATGAAAAAAAATGAATTTCTTTTCATGGAAAAAGAATCAGAAGAACAGAAGGCTGGAAAGGTTGAGGACCTTGGTAGAGAAGGTGAAGAGGAAGGAGAAGTTGACCTAGAGGATGAACTCATATGTGCACTAGATGAGATTGATGACCTAAGAGAGGAGATTAAGAGGTTGAAGAAGGAAAATAAACATTAGAAGAAGCTTGTTAAAAAATAATCAGACAAGCTAACCAAGAATCTTGAAGAATCTAACCAGAATGTGGTAAGCTTTAAGCTTCAAGTGGAAGAAACCAAGAGAATTGAAGAAGTGGTCAAATCCAAGCTACAATCAAAAGTTGATAGATGTATGAAGTTGGAAGAAAAAATAGTAGCCTTAAGAAAAGATTTGGAAAAGACTGGAGAACAAATAGAGAAAGGTTTGAAACTAAAAGGAGGATTGAAGGTTCTTGATGGATTGTTGAGCACACAAAATCCATCCAAGAAAGAAAAATTTGGTTTAGGTCTTGAGAAAGGGAAAAGCACATTTATGGATGCTTTCGAAAAGCTATATGAAAGATTTAGAGTAGGAGAAAAGTCGAGTATAGATGATGAGAAGAGTTGCAAGGAGGATACCTCTGAAAAGGAAAGGAAGACCACTAAGATGAACAAATTTGAAGAGAATAACAATCCCACTACATACAAGAAGAATAACCAATTAGTTCCTAATCACTAGAAGAAGAGACATAACATAAGAAAAACTGATGCAGAAGGATTCACTAGGGTGAAGGATATGAAGAAGCCTAGACAAAGAAGACCCCCTCATTGAGCTCAAGGAAATGATATGACTAGGTACTCTTCATACTTTTATGGGTATTATTATACATGTAATCAATTTGGTCATAGGGCTAGAGAGTGTAGAGTAGTTCCTAAAAGGAGTACAAATTTTGTAAGCAAAAATCCATTTTCTCCTTTGGTTGACATTAATGTAATGTGTTACAATTATAACAACTTTGGTCATATTGCTAAGAATTGTAGAACAAAATTCATAAAACCAAATGTACAAAATGAGAAAAAGAAAAACACACCACCTAAAGTGAACAAGGAGTCTACCACTCCTGAGAAGAAGGAAGAAAAAGTGGAAAAGAAACCTAAGGTGTGGAAGGAGAAAGAGTAGAATCCCACACAATCAATGATTGCATAAATTGCACTCCATGCAAAGAAACATAACTTGTGGGTAATAGATAGTGGCTGCTCCAAACATATGATTGGCAATAAGAGTAAATTCATCTAACTCAAGAAGTGTAAAGGAAGATCAGTTAGTTTGGGTGACAACATTGCAGTAAAGATCTGTGGTAAAGGAATGTCGAGCTTAGATGGTAAAAATCCTACCAAAGATGTCCTTTACATTGAAGGTTTGAAACACAACCTGCTAAGTGTAATTCAAATGTGTGACAATGATTATAACATCACATTTGATTCAGATGGTTGTAAGATAAGGAAGGATGGAAAAATAATTACACAAGGAGAAAGAATTGATTCCAATCTTTACAATCTCTATGAAGTAAAAGGTCACAGTTGTTTGATAGGTCAAGCTGATGAAAGTTTGTTGTGGCATCGAAGATTGGGGCATGCAAACTTTGATAATTTAGTGAAAGTAAGTTCAAGAGGGTAAGACACTTATATAAGATAACTAAGCCTGTAAATATTATTTGCAAAAAATAATGTCAGCAGGGTAAACAAACAAGGGTGAAGTTTCAAATAAAAGAATATTCAACCACAAAACCCTTGCAATTGGTTCATACTGACTTATGTGGACCTACAAGGACATGAGGACTTAAAGGTGAAAGATACTTCATGTTGTTGATCAATGATTATACAAGGATGACACGTGTAATCTTTCTAAAGGACAACTCCCAAGCATTTGAAAGATTCAAGATATTCAGGAAAATGGTTGAGAAGGAGATTGATAGAAGAATCAAGTTCTTGAGATTAGATAGAGGAGGAGAATGCACATCAAGTGAATTTGTTGAGTATTGTGAGGCACATGGAATTAAAATATAATATTATGCACCAAGAAATCCACAACAAAATGGGGTAGTAGAGTGAAAGAACATAGTAGCTAAGGATATGGGTAGAAAAATACTAAATGAGGCCAAGTTGGAAGACATGTTTTGGAGATTAGTTCATACAAAAGTGTATATTTTGAATAGAGTTCAAATTAGAGAACATAGTGATAGTACTCCCTATGAACTATGGTATGGTAAGCCTACTTCAGTCAAATACTTCAAGGTATTTGGTAGAAAATGTTACATCAAGAGAGAAGATAACCTAGGAAGCTTTGATTCTAGATGTGATGAAGGAATATTCTTAGGGTATTTCACTCAAAGAAAAGCTTATAAGTGCTACAACAAGAGGCTACACAAGATTGTGGAAAGAATCAATGCCAAGATT
This sequence comes from Sequoia sempervirens, assembly GCA_007258455.2. Lineage (NCBI taxonomy): Eukaryota > Viridiplantae > Streptophyta > Pinopsida > Cupressales > Cupressaceae > Sequoia > Sequoia sempervirens. The sequence continues at coordinate 546,086,969 of VDFB02271358.1, read as the reverse complement.
GATGAGAGTATTAAACATGTCAAATCTGATAAGAATAGTTTTGAAGAGAACTTAGATTATGAAGAAGAAAAGAAACAAATGAAGAAGAAGAACAAGAGGAGGAGAATGAAAAAGAGCTTTTTAAATATGTGCAAAAAGATCACCCTGCGTATCAAATTATTGGTGATTAAAATGAAGGTGCTCAAATAAGGAGAAGACTTGCAAGAAACAAGGAACAAGTAAATTTTTCTCTCTTGTCACGAATTGATCCTAAAAGCTATATTGAGGCTAGCAAAGATGGGAGCTGGATAAAGGAAATGGAAGGAAAACTAAATTAGATTGAAAATAGCAAGACATGGAATTAGTTCCTACACCCCCAAGCAAAAATGTAATAGGTACTAAATGGGTGTTTAGAAATAAACTCAATGAAGACAGAGCTATTGTGAGAAATAAAGCAATATTGGTGTGCAAAGGGTATGCACAAGTTGAGGGCTTTGAATTTGAAGAAACATTTGCACCTATTACAAGATTAGAGGCCATAAGAATGTTTCTTGCATTTTTTAGTTTACAATGGATTTAAAGCTCATCAAATGGATGTCAAATCTGCATTTTTGAATGGAAACCTTCAAGAAGAAGTCTACATAGAACAATCAGAGGGGTTTCAACTATCAAAAGAGGAAGATTATGTTTGCAAGTTGAGAAAAGAATTGTATGGTCTAAAAAAAGCACATAGAGCATGGTATTCAAGATTGGACCAGTATCTACAACAACAAGGATTCAAGAAAGGATGTGCAGACAACAATTTGTATTTCAAATTTGAAGGTGAGCACATGATTGTTGTTGTTGTATATGTAGATGAAATCATATTTGGAGGAAGTAATGACAAAATGTGTAGGGTGTTTGCTACTCATATGCAAGATGAATTTGAGATGTCAATGCTAGGAGAATTTTCATTTTCCTTGGTTTACAAATTTCCCAAACTGGTGATGGGATATTTATATCTCAAACTAAATATGCTAAGGAAATGCTTCAGAAATTTGGGATGGAAGATAGTAGACCAATCAATACTCCCATGATAGTTGGTTGTAAGTTGAGAAAATCAAATGAATCACTAGATGCAAATTAGATAATGTATAGGTCAATGATTGGAAGCTTGATGTATTTAATTGCATCAAGGCCGGATATAATGCAAGTAGCATGTTTGGTGGCAAGATTTCAATCTGCTCCAAAAGAATCTCATGTCAATGCGGTGAAGAGAATTTTTAGATACATTAAGAGCACTGTAGACTATGGAATATGGTATCCCAAGAGCAAGGATTTCACTTTAACTGCATACATAGATGTTGATTAGGTTGGTAGTGTAGATGATAGTAAAAGCACTAATGGAGGAGCATCCTTTTTGGGTGACAAACTTGTTTCTTGGATGAGTAAAAAGAAAGAATTAGTCACCTTATCTACAACAGAAGTAGAGTATGTTGTAGCAGTAGTTCTACAATAGAATTAGAGTATGTTGTAGAAACAACATATTATACTCGGGTTTTATGGATCAAACATACTCTTAAGGTCATTAAGGTAACCCTATCTCTATTCTTAGTGATAATTCAAGTGCAATAAACATCTCAAAGAATCCAGTGATACACTCAAGTAAAAAGCACATATCAATCATTAGAGAGAGGGTTGTAAACAAGGAATTCAACATGTAATATGTTCCCACTAAAGAACAAGTTGTTGACATATTCACCAAGCCTCTTCCCAAGGAACAATTTGAATATTTGAGGCAAAAATTGGGAGTAATTGCTCCCACATCATATCACTAAATTTTAGTGATAAGGTATTTGTCCAATTTGTCCAAGGGGAGCTCCATTATAATTTTATTCATCCCTGGAAATGTAAGAATGGGTCAAGTCAGGAAAACCTATTCTTTTCAAATTTCTAACAAGTTGATGGTTACTGATTCAAGAACTTGTCAAAGGGGGAGAATATTCACAGGGAAATAAATTTTTCATGTCCTTAGTGTGACCCTTTTCCATTGATGTCAAAGGGGGAGAAAATGGTGCAAATTTTCATGGAGTTGAGCAAGGGGGAGAAAGACTATGTGGTACTCATTGTATATTCAATTTTAATTGGCATCAGAGAAGTTTGAGCATTTAGTTTTTCCATCAATGAAAAAGGGGGAGATTGTTGGAAATTTGGTTGTCATTGATGTCAAAAGGGGGGTGTCTGTGTGATATCCTACATGGGATATTGTTGGCATGATGTCATGAAAATCAGTGGATCAGGTTCTAGAAGTTTTGCAAATGTTGCAAAGTTGTCATGACACTATAGGGTTTGCTTCCATTCATCGAAAGTTTGAATAAGATGCAGATTCAATATTTGAACTAGAGATGTCTCCTATCAAAAGTTACATTGCAAAGTCTCACAATAAATAAAAAATGTCAATTTGACATGTTTATAACATTGTATTATTGTTCATTGCATGATCCAGGTGAATCTTAGAACCCTAAAAATTGAATTGTTCCAGATGTCCTTAGAATCAACACCATGTCGAAGTGCTCGGGAAACTAGACTCAACACAACTTAAATGGGCAAAAAAGGAGTTCATACGTCTGAGTTATGACAGGTCAAAGTTCAGTCAAACCAGGTGCAGGGGCTCATCAAAAGGTAAAAAATTTGACTAATTTAGAATTGGTCGAAAGCGATGTCAATTTGAAGAGCTCGATGACACAAACCCAAAGATGTTTGTTTCGTCAAAATCTGAGCTTGTACGCGAAAGATATCACAAGTCAAACTTCATAGTTGACAATGTTGACCAAATGGTATAGTTGATGACATCAACATGCTGACGTGGCAGGTCCGTACTGTACGAACATGATGTGGACCAATCACGGATTACATGTGGCATCCATATAGTGACATGGCAAGCTAACGTGTCTCGGCTGACGTGACACAGGTGACGTGGCATGGTGATGTGGCATCCCGTCAGCAGTCCGTACAGTGATGAAGTGATGACGTGCACCAACTATATTTTGACACGTGGCATGGCAAGCTAATGTGGTGGGAGATGAGGCAGATGACTCAACAGACACGTGTCGGATGATGTGTCTACTTTGGTGAATGATAGGGCGCCACGTGGCCCAATCATTGGGTGCCATGTGACACCCCTGTTGAATCCTCCACTCGTGGGTTGTTGATCGGTTGTAAACTCACCAAAAATATAGGTGAGGGTATTCGATCCCCCCACCTCTCGTATGCAAGCTTTCCTCTACACCATTGGGCCGCACATATCGCGCTTGATATATTATCGACGTCGGTTTGTTTTGTTTACTAACAGTTTCGATTTGGATTTTAAAAATAGTGGGTCGGGGGTCAATCCTCTGACCTCCCTAGCCCCAAAACTCTTAACCACCGCCACACCATTTTGTGGCTTTGAGATAAATGCGGGACTGGTTGTTTTTAAAGACTGTTAAAAAACCAAATACTCCTATAATTTAATTATTAACTCCTTAAATTTGTAAAAGGAAGTTTATCCCTTAAAATGTTAGCTCAAATAAAACTATATAAGGGCTCAAATCATAACTCAAAATGATATTTGAAAGATATTAGTGATTTTTACAGGGGGTTTTGTAAGAGAGGGGGACCACTGCATGCAAGACCCCAGGTCACGAAGGGTCGATACATGAGAGGCTGCCCTAACTTACCTCAGCTAATTGTAATGAGAGGGAATGTGAGGCAAAATTAGCGAGGACTGTGAGGCCACTCAGTTACTCTGTAGGCCCGAAACACAAGGAGAGGCTAGGCAAGCCGGTTTCTAGATATAACACTACATCTCAGAAAGCTCTCTATCTGAGGACAGAAGCGCAGTCTCTAGACATCAGCGTGGCACACTGGCATCTCAAAAGTGTGTTGTCGTCTGTACGGCCAGACAATAGTGGAGACGAGGTCAAACCAGTAAAACAAGCTAATAGCCCAAAGAACTAACTAAATGGCCAAAATGATGTGATTAAATAAATGAAGTACTCTCTAATATTATAAAGCAAATATGCAAGAGTGAAGAGAACAAGGAGAATCTCACCAAGAAATTTGTTCGCTAGCTGACCCCTCGAAGAGCATGCACTCCACCTCCACCAAGAGCACTCAAGGCTGCTTGGGGGAGAAAATGAGAGTACTCAAGTCCCTGCTACAATGGTGTGGTTCCAAACTTTCTCTACCGAAGTGGAGTGTGTCTTTAGCTACAATGGAATTCTTGAATGCTTGGAGTGAGTGAAAGTGAGCTTGAAAGTGAATGTGAGAGTGCAAGAATGGAAGCCTAAAAATATGTGAAGAGTTGGATTGAATGTTGAAGGGATGAATTTGAAGAAAGAGTGGAAGAAAATGGCCATATTTGGGTCGGTCGACCGAAGGGGGCATTACAACTTCACCTCCAATGAGAAGAGTAACGCCTCTGCAGGTTCAGCCGCAAGAATCTGCTAGGGACGTAAGCGCGTTGCGTGGACATCTGAGCACTGCGCAGGCGTCCCCTACAGAAATGCCTCCACCGACACTCAAAACAGGCACCAAGTGGGATGTAAGAAACAGGCTTAGGTGGAATTAAGCCTTTGAACTTGGTTTTCTAGGGTGGATAAAGGCAAAAAGGGGATTTGCACATGGGGTGCAAATTCACTCTTATATAGGTTTAATAAAGATTCTTGATGTAAATAGGAGATATAGTTGATATTGTAAATCATATGGTTATCTACCATATTGAGTAAACTTTGTATATAAAAGGGGGAGAGCCTGGCCTTTGGATGCATGGGATTTTTGGCAAGAAGACTTGGAAGGAGAGAATTTGAGGAGGAATAGGAGATTTATGTTGAAGTAATGTTCATATTCTGTAGTAAAGCTTATTAGACAAAGTCTTTCTCTCTCTTTGTAAATCAACCTTTGGCCTTTTGAGAGCCTTTTGGAAGGTGATTAGAGTTAGGAATTTTCTTATCACGACTTTTTGGACAAGCTACAGAGGGTTGTATTGTAGGTTTCAAAACTCTTTTTAGAGATCGTACTGCATTTGGAGCATTATGAATAGATTGGTCACTCAGTTGAGATAGACCTAGAGACGTAGTCCTGTTTGGAAGAACTCCATTATCAAACCTATGACTTCTCCTCTCCTCTTCTATCTTATAATTCTCTCTCCTAGTTTATTATTTTTGTTGCTCTAATTCTTTAATGTCTTTTCAAGAACTTTAAATTAAGTTTAAGGCATTAAATTTTGTTCACATTCATGAGCATTCACTAAATGCAATTAAAGTCATAGATCTGTGTACAGATCATGTTAGCATGTGACATGGCAGACAGTGACATGGCAATGTGGACACGTGGACGAAACATTGTTAAACACATGGAACCTTTTAGCGAATCATAGATTGACACGTGGCACTCTGCATATTGTACAGTTGGACGTGGAAAAAGTTGATCAATTAGATGTTGACACGTGGCATCCTGTCAACCAGTTATATCTACGTGGCAACCTTCTCCATTCACATCCAGTTGAAACCATTGTAAAATGATATGGTAGGGGGGTCGAATCCCCAACCTTGCTCCTTCTACTTTATGTGTAGACCGTTGCGCCAAACATAGCGCTCACACCCTATATATGTGTTGCTTCCTATTAAAGAGGATAAAGAGGCTAAATAGAGAGTGGCATGGGTTGAACTTGTGACCACTCACTCCCTAAACACATCCCCTACCAACAGACCATCGAGTGGTTTATAGTTAATTTCGGGGGTTATTTATTTTAAAGAACATCTAAAACCGATTACCTCCCTTATTTTAAATATTCACCCTCTAAATTTTAAAAAGTAAATATTTTAATTTTAAAAGAGATTAAAGAAGCATCTTCTAAAGCCCAAAAATGTAAAATTTAGAGGGCTTAAAATATATATACAAGATAATTAGGGGATTTTTAAATGATTTTCATATGTAAAAGGGAGGATTTTTAAGATTTACATGTAATTTTGGGGGGATTTGTAAGAAAATTATGTTGTAATTGGGAGATTTTGTAATCATATTGTTATAGGCCAAATTGGGCCAATTTTATGTATAAAAGGGGATGAGAGTTTAGAGTTTTTTGGATCCAGGTGATAAGTAAGGAGAGAAATTCCTTTGTGATAGTGATTTGTTCAACTCTGTGCAAGAGGCATTGTGCTTGTACTTGAAGGAGGGAAATTTTTGTAATATCATTATCATTTGTTTAAAGATGGCATTAGGTATATTGTACATTCTCACATAATCAAGACTGATAGATCTTTTGCAAACACAGGGCAGTTGAAAAGGGTTATTAATGCAAGTAAATATTTGTCTGTTATGTCTGTTAATTCAGGTGGTTCTAGACATTAACTTGAGGTAATCAAGGCTAATCAGATGTTGCAGGATACAACAATAGTACAACATGAGGAAACCGTATATGAAAGCATTGATGATCCAAGTTCGCAACTTTTGGTTGGGAAATTGGAGATTCCCTTGGGTAAAAAAGGTCCTGTTGTGAAAGATAGACATGTTGATTCATTCACTTTTGTATCTGCATTGTTATTCAACTTGATATTAGCGAGTGTTTATTGTAACATTTGATGTAGATGGTTATGGAAGTGATAGAATGATGTATGTATTCAACAATGTTATTGCAATCCTGATTGTGGTGTTGATCCAGGTGTACAAATGGACAGGTGATACAGGACAAGTGGGGAGGCCATGCCCTCACTTAAATTCTGAATAAATGTAACTTTTGGAGGTCCAAAAGCTCTCCAATGGGGAGGATTGATCTAGGTGGATACTTGTCATCAAAAATTGAAGTGTTCTACATGCTCCAGATTTTAGCGTCATCTTGAAGAGCTTAGAAAACGAAACCCAACGCAACTTGAACGGGCGAAAAAGGAGCTCATACACTCAAGTTATGTCTGGTCAAAGTTGAGGTCAAACCGAGTACAGAGGCCAGTCAGAAAGGTGAAAATTTTGATCATTTCAAAAATGGTCAAAAATAGCATCATGTCAAAGGGCTCGTCACCATGATTCTAACGGCGTTTGCTTCATCAAAAACGAAGTCTGTATGCCAAAGTTACGCCAAGTCAAAGTTTTAGGCAAAAAGGCTGACTAGTCAAAATGATGATGTCAGCATGTGACACGGTAGATAGTGACGTGGTAGTGTGGACATGTGGATGAAACATTGTTAGACATGTGGCACCTTTTAGCAAATCATAGATTGACACGTGGCACTATGCAGATTGTATAGTTGGATGTGGCAGAAGTTGATCAATTAGATGTCGACACGTGGCATCCTGTCAACCAATTATATCTTGACACATGGCAACCTTCTCCATTCACATCCAATTGAAACCATTGTAAAATGATAAGTTAGGGGGGTCGAACCCCTAACCTTGCTCCTTCAACTTTATGCGCCGAGCGTTGCGCCAAACATGGCGCTCACACCCTATATGTGCGTCGCTTCCTATTAAAGAGGATAAAGAGGCTAAATAGAGAGTGGTGTGGGTTGAACCCATGACCACTCACTCCCTAAACACATCCCCTACCAATAGACCACCGAGTGGTTTATAGTTAATTTCAAGGGTTATTTCTTTTAAAGAACATCTAAAACCGATTACCTCCCTTATTTTAAATATTCACCCTCTAAATTTTAAAAAGTAAATCTTCTAATTTTAAAAGGGATTAAAGAAGCATCTTCTAAAGCCTGAAAATGTAAAATTTAGAGGGCTTAAAATATATATACAAGATAATTAGGGGATTTTTAAATGAGTTTCATATGTAAAAGGGAGGATTTTTAAGATTTACATGTAATTTTGGGGGGATTTGTAAAAAAGATTTGTAATTGGGAGATTTTGTAATCATATTGTTATAGGTAGAATTGGTCCAATTTCATGTATAAAAGGGGGTGAGAGTTTAGATTTTTTGGGATCTAGGTGATGAGTAAGGAGAGAAATTCCTTTGTGATAGTGATTTGTTCAACTCTGTGCAAGAGGCATTGTGCTTGTACTTGAAGGAGGGAACTTTTTGTAATTTCATTATCAAGGAGTTGTGAGGAGACTCTATTAGAATTGAAGCTTTGTAATCCTGATTTTGGAGCATAATAGGATCAATCACTCTGTTGAAGAGGGACCCAGAGACGTAGCCATTTTGTGAACTTTGTTATCAACTTGCTAATTCTTGTCTTCCCTCTCTTATCTCTCTATTTTGTTCATCACTTTATCGTTGCTTTATTCATTTAAGCATTTTAGTTACATTTGAAATTAAGTATTTCAATATTGTTTTAAAGACCTTCAATTTAATTGTTGTAATAAGTTATTATTCACATGCAACAAGTCCTAGATCCTAACTTCGGATCATTGCATATGAGCTAGCACATATTGTGGGCCATGTCTCTTCTCGGGAGATTAATAAAATGAAAGTTAACACAAGATCATGGATACCATGTCTCTTCTCGGGAGATTAATAAAATGAAAGTTAACACAAGATCATGGATACCATGTGGTAGTGTCTTGCAATGTTTTAAATAACAACTCTAGTATGTTATAACATTTCACCATTGGATGGTATAAGTGAGTTATTTAACTAGTGTTGGAGAATGTTTATCATTGATGTCAACGATAGACAAGGTTTTCAAAGAGTTTTTCGTGGAGATTGTTGGTCTAAAATAAATGGACAAGAATGTCAAGATAAGAATGAATAGTTATCACAATGATACTGATGTGAAGTGCATAAATAATATTGTTATCCTTAATATCAAAGATCGAGATTGTTGGTGAGATTAATGTCTAAGAGAACGTTGTGGAGATTAAGATGTATGGATGAGAAATTCAAAGTAATTATTGTCATTGGTGTCAAGGAAGAATGACGAGATTGTCATTGAAGTCAGAGATGAAAAAAAAGATTGTTAGAATATGATTAATAGAGCCATTTAAAATAAGTGTAGTATTTTATACATTCTCGTTGAAGAGATCATGAAAAACCAACTTAGAGATTAATATGTTTAAATTAAATATTGAAACATAAATAAAATACTATAATATGACCATTGAAGAAAGATCATAATATTTCCCTTTGGAAGATTAAATTTACTGATGTCACTAAGGAGATCATTCAAGGATTCATTGACATAGTTCATTATACTCATGCTAGCCAACCTCTCTATCTACTTTGGTATTAGCTAACTTCTCCTTATGGCGCTCATTAGAATAAATAAAATCCAATCAAAAGACATTTAAAAGCTGGCCAAATCCTTCACTTTACATTCAAAGATAATCATAAATATATTTGTTTTTGAATCAACCAAGAATATAATAAAAATGATTAAAAGAAAGCATTGATTAAATGTATAGCAACAACGATTAAGTAAAGAGGAATTAAGGTTTAGATAAGCAACAATTAAATTTAATGAGGAGCAACAATAGTTAATGAAGGAAAGCATAATAATGCAATGATTTACATGTTATAAGATATAACAAGGAGAGCAGCAATTAAATGAGTTAAGAGGTAGCAATTATTTTATAAAGGCAATGACTTGTTTTAACTAATGATTATCTTCCATAAGGTAGCAACTAAATGAATTAGAGTTTGTTTACAAAGACAACGATCAAGGTTAATCAAAAAATATATCTTTTGGAGATGTATCTATTCAAAGAGATGCATCTCTTAATGGAGGCATAAAGATATAAAATAAAAAAGAAATAATGTAAGTTATTTATGTATTTTAAAGTAGATCTAAAGATATAACATAAAGTGTAATCCAGATGTATATCATAATATATTTAAATAGTTTTGATGGTGTAAATAAAATAACATATGATGCATTGTTTGAAAGCTGATTTGTAAGGGAGATTAGAACAAACCTTAAGGTAGAAATACTTGTGGAAGTAGTGCATTATTGTAATCAGATTTGTGAAAGAAGAACTTAGATTTGTGAAGGAAGGACATTGTATGATTTGTGATCAGATTTGTGAAGAAAGGATCACGTGAAGTGTGTGATCATATTTGAAGGGAAGGAAGTGTGTGATCAGATTTGTGAAAGGTGTAAACAATTTTATGAGAGGAAGATCATGTGGAGAAGTAAACTATATCAGTCATTAAAGGATTAATAGGTAGGAGCCTATCAAATAGAGGTTGGAGCCTCTTGTTGGGGTGGAGCTTAGTTTGTATGGGGTTGGAGCCTCCTATAATTATGTCAAGTGGATATTGGTTTGTCTAGTAGGTTGGAGCCTACAAGAAGAAGAAGATCAATCTATAATATATAAGCAATATTTTTTCGTGGTTTTTTGTAAAAGGGTTTCCATGTAAATCATGTGTTCTCATTGTGTTCTTAATTGTTAGATCTTGCATATGTGTAGTTGATGTGACTGATTGAGTTTGGAAAAGTAAAAGTTTGTATTATATTCATTCACCCCCCACCTCTTAGTATAACTATCTACTCATCAATTGGTATCAGAGAGGGTTCCTTCAAATATAGCCTAACTGCTAGAAGGTAGATCTTAATAGCACACATGGGAAATAGAAAAGGAAATGTATAGGAGTAAATTTGCACCTCTTATGCAAATTCCCCTTTTTCATCCCTCCACCTTATAAAATCAAACCTGAATGAGAAATTCCACATCACCCATCCAAAACACATCCAATTGTCATTTGTCCTTTGTGTCGGTGAGGGAATATTTGTCGGGGACATGAGCACAACATGTGGATTTCTATGCGACACACTACCATCCCTGACAAATTCATGCCTCTAGTGTCTATAGGGATGTTACGCTCTCCATTGGGCATGAAGTGTAGTGCCTCTATGTCGACCAACTGGCCCGAAAATGACTCTTTCCCTCCTTATTCCACTTCAAATGCCTATCTTTCAACTTCACTTCATCTTCTTAGTAGTTCTTAATCTTTTGAACAATCTATCATCAACTTCATCTTTGTACGTGTTGTGCTACCATAGAAGCTATGAGTTTGGAGTCTTGTGAGACCTCCCTTAGTCATCGTTGTGGTTGTGTCAAATTTTCCAAGCTCATTGTCTTGCATTCTCCCTTCATTGGCCTTGAGTTCCTTTGGGTGGAGGTGGTATTGCTTCACTTTCCTTCTCGTTTTGGTTTGATAGAGTAGCATTGTATCTTTTGTAGTGTTCGATATTCTTCTTTCCTTTATTGCATTTTCTACTTCATGGCTTTCTTGGTTGTCCATGGAGGTGGAAACACCAAAGAGGGGGTTTGACTAAGGCAAACCCCTATATAACCCAACATTTTTCACTCTCTTGGTTGTGTGTAGGTGAACATGTGTGTGGAGCTCATTGGCGAACTGGAGCTTCAATGAGTTGATTTTCATCACCTTCACTTTCATCTACCTTCTTTATCACCTATATAGTTATTTCTTGTATTTTATCGTTCTATTTATTTCGTTAAAATTAGTTAGCTAGATAGTTAGTAGGCTTTCTCATTTATCGTATTGTATTACACACCTTCTAACCGTATGAATGGTGACGCACCAGAGAGACGCCAATGCACCGTGTTGTTGTCCTTGAACCGTGTTGTCGTCCTCAGGTAGAGAGCTATCTGAGGTATAGTTCAAATTCTAGAAACCATCTCATCTAGCCCCATTCAGGTTTTTGGATCTGTAGAGTGACAAAAGCACTTGAGAGTTCTTTTCATTCTCTATCCTTGCCTTAAACACTTGTTATCTTGAGGCAAGATAGGGCAGCCCTCCACTCTCGGCTCTCAATGACTTGGAGCCTTGGTATGGTTGGCCCCCCTACCTTACATTTTGGTGAACCCGACGTGAACCATTTTGGTTACGTTTAGTGGTGCTAAAAGTTCCTTTCCTCGAATCCTAGGAGCATTGTGGGTGTGAGTGTTGCAAGGCACCTAGCCTTGCAACCATACCTACAACCCCTAGTGGCATAGTTGGAGGGTTTCATAAGTGTCACAAAATGAAACCTTAATTGGGTCACTATCTAATTGTGAAACCTTTGGGGGCTCTATGAAAGTCCTATATAGTATACATGATGGCTTCCTTTTTGCACCTACCCATCCCATCTGCGCAACCTACAAATAGTTCCCTTGGAATAAATTTCACCTCGCAGGACTTGCCGATAGGTTATAACAGAGAGCCATCTCCTCTATACACCCCATGCGAATCAACGAAAACATTGTAATAGGTGTTCTTGTTGAACCGACATGTCAAGTGATCATTATTGAGGAGATTATGTTGATCAATTTCCTACACAAAGATGGGTATAACACATCTGAGAGTACCATTTGTACACACAACAGGTTTTTCGTACCTCCCCTTGGTTGCATCACCTTGTCGGTCCTTGTTGGACCTAAATTAGTGAACTTTCTTTTCGACATAATCCCAAGGTCTGAACTCTTCAGGGTGAAACTAGGTATCCCCTAGTTAGTCGCTATGAATATAGTTCCCTCGGTGGTGCATAAATGTTTGAAGTTCATCCATGAGGGTTCAGTGCACATAATCCATGACACTGGCTATAAGTCGTCGGTTGTATGTGGTAGCTATTCACTAGATCATTTTTAGCCTACACCTATTGGTCCACTTCCTCCTAGGATAGACCTCTTGTACCAAACCTATGAGAAGTACAAGAAGGGGCGCTTAATGCCTAAAGTGAGATACCCTCCATCTCCTTATGCTATTTTGTATAGGGTATGCTTGAAAGCTAACAGTGATGCCACCCTAGCTCGAAGAAGGGAGGGAGAGAAGCGTGTTTGAGGTTCTTCTTCCTCCTCTTCCCCTGTCCCACCTGTCTCTTCTTCTCGCCTTGCCACGACGTCATCAAATTCCACTCCTAAGTGATTGATAGATCTAATCCTATGGTGCTCGCTTGGCGAAAGCCCAAGCATCCAACGTTTGAGCTTCCTGTTCTACCTATGGTGCCTAGGCCTGTTTGGTATGGTAAGGGGAAAGCTCCTCATGGGGATTCCTCTATGGCTCGGCCTCCGCGGCCTCCTACCGCTGCTGCTCCCAAGGTAGTGAATGGGAAATGGCTCGTCACCGAGGCATTAGAGCTGACTCCCCCCGCTGTCACTCCAACCTTTTCATAGTCTCTCCCTCCTACTCCCGTCTAGGAGTTTCTCCCTCCAATGGAAATTGTCATGATGGACACTCTAATGGCTAAGCAAGAGCCTTCTATTCCATCCCAGCTCCCAGCCTCTAGCTCCTGGAGTTGCAGGAACCACCTTGCGCACGAGCGCAAGCGTCGATGAAAGGATCTAGCGGCTTAGCAAGCTGCTTTGCAAAGGAAGGGAGGGGATTCGACCACCCCTGTTTAAGGCCTTATGTTGTGTCCTCCTCTCCCATCCCCTCTGTTTCAGTTCAATCATCCTTTGTGTTGCTTTTGGCTCCTGATGCGAGCATAAACACACCTGACCCTAAAAAGGTGCAATTTTTTATTGCTCTTTCGGTCAAGCCACCTCTCTTGATGTACCTCCCGAACATCCCACCATTCTCAAAGCTTGTGGACATGTCGAACACCTCAGTGGTGTCTTTTGTGATTTTCTCCTCCTCCTTTGTGCCTTTTGCCTCATCTGTGGGGGTCTCGTACCGTCCAAAAAAGTAGAAGGTGGAGGATGGCCCTGCTAGCAATGGGGGTCGAAAGGGGAGTCCACCCTCTTCAAAGGGTGGTTCTACATTAGCATGCACCATCCTTGTGACGGAGGAAGCTCCGACATCCCCTAAATTTGTCATTGCTCCCAAGTCACTCAGTGAGCCTAGCAGTGAATCTCAGGCGTTGTCGCCCTCGTCCGTTGAGGTAACACATGGCACTCCTTTGAAGTGCATGTTTAACTCTTTGGACAAGATCCTGGCCCTGTCAGCGATCTTTGCAAAGTCGTTGACCTTTGCTCCACATGAACTGAGTGGAGGAGACCCTGAAGAGTCTCCTCCCTTAGCTCTTGTTGCGGGCAGTCAGAGGGTTCCCCCTTGACATTCCACCCTTGTAGGCTCATCCACCTTCCCCGTATAATGATCTAGATTGGGAGGCCAATGACCTCTTAGTTGATGAGTGTTAAGGGGGGTGCCTCTTCTTTACCTTTAGATTAGATGTGTGTGTGTGTTGTGTTGTGTTCCCCCATGCTTGCGTTATGTGTTCCTGGATGACCCTTTTCACCCTTGTAGGTGCTTGGATATAGGAGTGATTATGTGTCATACAACTTCCTCTGTTATGTGTATTGATTTTCAAAAAATTGGGGACAATGCAAAGTGTTGGGGACATTTAGGCCTCCCTTCCATGTTGACCCAATTTTTCATTTTTACTTTGTTTTCCCATGCATTCTTCATATGGTCTGATATAGTAGGGGTTTGATGATAGTTCATTAAATATATTATTATTATACTTATATATATTTATGAGCAGCTCTAACCCTGAAATATCAGATCACCCCTGTGCCCTTTGTTCGCAATGTCATTTCCTCTTTTTACAGTGTTGTTATCTTTCTTTCTTCTTTGCTTGATTCATGATGTTGTGGTGCTCATTTATTGTCCCTCGCATGCATAACGACATTACCACGGTGACATCTTGCTATGTCCCACGGGCCACAACATCACTTTTTCATTCTTTCTTTTCTCTCCTTGGGATGTCATGTGCCTCTACGTTCAACACACCTCCTAAGAGGGGGCTATCATGTCACTTTTATTTTTGGAAAATGAATTCGGTGGCCAACAAATCTTTTCTCAAAAATCTTCTGAAAACTTTTTTCAAAAATCGCATTCTCAACAACGACCCCTAGCGAAACATGTTTCCTTCATCATGGGTTTGCAAAGAAAGAACTTGAAGAAGTTTCCTCCAAGGAGGGAGCAACTTTTACTATGGGAGAAGCCTTGACCTTCCCCTCATGAGGGGGAATTTTCTTCCTTTTGAATTCCTTGATGAAGTGAACATCTGTCAAAAGAATTCCTTGATGTTGAATTGATTTGCGAAGAACGCTCTTGCACTTTCAAACAACCCATCCTTGAGTGGACCCCTTTTCTTTTGAAGGGTTCTCGAGGGACCCCTGTGAAAGCTCTTCCTTCAATTTTATTGACTATTTGTGTGACTTTCTACCTATTTTCCTGCATGGCTACTTTTCAATTTCTAACATGTTTTATCTGCGGATTAACATGTTGCTTTACAGGTACGCCTATGAAGCTTCTTTCTAATCTGACTCTATGGAGTCCCCTTACATTGGGCTTCCTTCAAGAGAGAGTATCTGTGGTGCCTCTTTGTAGGTTCGAGGGCTTGTGAAGCGCTTGCATCCTAGGGGATTTTTCCATTGTTGGTCTGCGGGCTTTCGGTGCACTTTGTTCAACTTCATAGTTCTGAGGGGCTATGGAGTCTTTTGTTCAAACCTCCTCAGGAGAGGGTACCTATGGAGTCCTTTTCTTGCCCTACGCTTTCGAGTTCACTAGATCGCAGTCTACTTCCTCGATGATTCAGGTATGCATTTCTAACTCTTCGATCTACTTTATTGAACACTCATCAATACTCGTGCTTGCTAAAGTGGGGGAAAAACGTATAGGAGCAAATTTGCACCCCTTGTGCAAATTCCCCTTTTGCATCCCTCCACCTTAGAAAATAAAATCCAAATGAGAAATTGCACATCACCCATCCAAAATACATCAACTTGTTGTTTTTCCTTTGTGTTAGTGGGGGAATATTTGTTGGGGATGTGAGCACGATGCACAGACATCTGTGTGGTGCGATGTCGTCCCTAATAGATTCTTGCCTCTGGTGTCCACATGAACGTTATGCTCTCCATTTGGCATGAAGTGTAATGCTTCTATGTCGACCAACCAACCCGAAAATGGCTCTTTCCCTCCTTATTCCACTTCAAATGCCTATCTTTCAACTTCACTTCATCTTCTTAGCAGTTCTTGATCTTTTGAGCAATCTATCACATTCTCTTGAGCATTTTCGTACAACTCCATTGAGCATTACAACAACTTGTTACTCCATCAACTTCATCTTTGTACATATTTTTCTACCATAGAAGCTATGAGTTTGGAGTCTTGTGAGACCTCCCTTCATCACCACTGCGATCGTGTTGAATTTTCCAAGCTCGTTGTCTTACATTCTCCCTTCATTGGCCTTGAGTTCCTTTGGGTGGAGGTGGTATTGCTTCACTTTCCTTCTCGTTGTGGTTTGATAGAGTAGCATTGTATATTTTGTAGTGTTCGATATTCTTCTTTCCTTTATCGCATTTTCTACTTCGTGGCTTTCTTGGCTGTCTGTGGAGGTGGAAACACCAAAGTGGGGGTTTAACTGAGGCAAACCCCTATACAACCCAACATCTTTCCCTCTCTTGGTTGTGTGTAGGTGAACGTGCATGTGGAGCTCACTGGCGAACTAGAGCTTCAGTGAGTTGATTTTCATCACCCTCACTTTCATCTACCTTCTTTATCACCTATATAGTTATTTCTCATATTTTATCATTCTATTAGTTTCATTAAAATTAATTAGCTAGACAGTTAATTGGTTTTCTCATTTCCCATACTGTATTTCACGCCTTCTAACCATACAGAAGCTAGCACACCAGAGAGATACCAATGCGTCATGTTGTCATCCTTGAACCACTATGTCATCCTTAGGCAGAGAGCTGTCTAAGGTGCAGTTCAGATTCTAGAAATCGGCTCGTCTATCCCTATTCAAGTTTTTGGATCTATAGAGTGACATAAGCACTTGAGAGTGCTCTTCATTCTCTATCCTTTTCTTAAACAACCTTTAGCTTGAGGTAAGATAGAGCAGCCCTCTACTCTTGAATCTTTGTGACCTAGAGCCTTGGTGTGGTTGGTCCCCCTACCTTACAGGAAATAAGAGAAAAGGAAATACTAAGAAGAATTTTGATCGACTAGCACCAATAAAACCAAATGAAAATGATATGGTGGCACTTGGAATACACATGGAAAAAGAAAATAAAGATGATTTATTTGAAAATGAAGATGACCTTGTGAGTGAAAGAAAAGAAAAAGTTGAAATAGAAAAATGTGATGAAAAAGTAGATATGGAGTTAGAAGGAGAAATCATCTAAGAAAGAGGCAAAGTTCAAAGCATCAATGGATATGGAGAATAAAAAGCATGAATTAAGTGATAGCTCTAGCGATGAATCAAATGCAAAGGAAGCCCATGTTGATAGAAATCTCAAAGAAGAATCCAACATATACAAAGGTAAGTATAAATGCTTTAATTGTGATAAAATTGATTATTGTGTTTCTTAATGTGTGCAAGTCAAAAGTGAAGAAAAAAGAAAAGAAGAGAAAAATTCAAGAGAAGAAATATTTTTTATGATGATGGAAGAAAAAGGTGATAAAGATAAGAAGAATGAGGTTGATGAAGAAGTGGATCTTGAGGAAGAAATTTATCTTGCGTATGATGAGATTCATCACTTAAAATAATAAATGCATGTCTAAAATAAAAAATTAAATAAGAAAGTGAGTCTAAAGCGAAGGTATCACAAGCCCTTGAAGAAGTTGAGAAGATAATTGTGGACATATAATTACAATATGAAGAAGCAAAAATGAATAAGGAAGAAGCCAAGAAAATAATCCTAGATCTGAAAGTTGAGTGTGAAGAAGCAAAAAGGATTGATGAAGGAATAAAAATCCAGTTAAAGGAAAGGGAAGAGAATTGTGAAAATTTAGAATCCGAAATTATCTCCTTGAGAAAGGAATTAGAGAAAGAAAGTACTCAATCAAACATGAACCTACAAAATGAGAAGAGTATTGACTATGAAGAAAGGCAAAGCTTAAATCCCAATGAGTTAGAAATTGGTTACTTAAGGAAAGAATTAGAGAGAAAAACTACCAAGCTAGACAAGAGCCTCAAGGTTGAGAAAAGTACCAAGACCTTGGATAATATTATAAAAGGGATAAGTTCATCATGTATAATGACAAGTTTTGGCAATGAAGCAAAGAAAGATCAACTTTCAAATGAGCAACAAAAGAAAGGAAATGAGGAAAAACCAAAAGTCTATGTAGATCTTCTAAAAGGCTCAATCAATAATGAGAATAATAAGAGGAAAAAAAAAATGTCCCAAAGAAAACTAATGTTCCTAATAGATACAACAATGAAAAATTTACAAGATCATTTCCTCCAAGGAAAGCACAAATTAACAAGTTTCAACATTCATTCTATGGTTATTTCTATTCATGTAATAACTTTGGTCATAAAGTGGTATATTGTTGGACACATGATAGAAATAGTGGTTGGATCAAGAATAGAGGTTCTTATGGGTTGCCAAATAGAAAGGATGATATCATATGTTACAAATGTAACAACCATGGTCATAAGGTGAGATATTGTAGAACACAAGCAAGAAATGATTATGGATGGAACAAGAATAAAAGTGCTTATGACTTTTCAAAATGAAGCTATAATCCCTTTGGTCATTTGGTAGATTATAATGTTACATGATACAAGTGCAATAATTATGGGCACATGTAACGACTGTGTAGAAGTGATTTTTTGGAATACCCTAAGCAAAACAAGAAAGTGGAAGCCATGGATAATCATAAGAAAGAAATTACAAAAGTATGGAAAAGGAAACAAGAGCAAGATAATCAGAAGGAAAAATCAATACTTGTGCTTCATGCATAATAAGTATCACTAAGTCCTTAAGGAAGAGTACAATTTTAGGGGAGCTAACCAATGAATTATCTTCTAGCTCCATGGAGAAGACACTTCAAGATAGATCAATTGAAGGCATATTCTATATGAGCATTCCATTATCATTGATCAAAAAGGAAGAATTAGTAGAGAAAGAGAAGATATGATTGGGGAAAATAAAGAGAGACTAAAGAATGGCTGGACATACAATAAAACTATTGAGTTATGGTATTGGGATGATGGAGGTTAAAGACAAGAAGTAAAAATCATAAACACTCCAGCAAAATATAGTTCAAAACATGCATAACAAGACAATTAACAAATGATGCATGGCAACATTTGAAAGACAAGATATAGTGGGAATGGTGACAACATAGTCATCAAAGGCATAAGAAGTATGACATATTGAGAATGATATACTAATAGCAGACTACATACTAGAAAGTTACCTTATAATGAAGTGAAGGAGAATTGATGTCAAGATGAGAGAAACCCTAGAAGGTTTGAGACAATGAAATAAGAAAGAAACCATGGTAAAGATGCTATGGGTAAGAAAATAGGATTAAGGATCACAAATATCTAACTTTTACCATGAAGATCATGATAAAGATGTTTGAAAGACTAAAACTTGATGAGAGAAATTTACAAAAACCTAATAGGAGGATGAGAATGATCCAAAGGAGTCCTTGCTTGAAGAGTATGATATAACACACAAGCATGTATTGGGAAAAGAAAAAGAAATGGATAGTATCAAGTTGGATGGTTATGATGGTTATAATTATGTTCAAGTCCCTATTGATGTAATTGTGTCATAGAAGACAATGGATAGAGCTATATTGAATATTCCTTTACCATTAATGAAAGGGGGGAAGAATTATAGAGAGGTTGAAAGCTATATCCGCGTGGAAGAGGAAAAATAGAGATAGATGAAGATTTCTTACCATTGATATCAAAAGGAAAGTTTAGAAAGAGAGAATTATATAATAGAAGAATGATGTCATTAATGTCATGTGGAAGCATGACACACAAGAAAAGATTATTTGTGAAAGTTGAAAGCATGTTTCATTTTATAAATATGTTTAGTGAACAATGGATAGTAGAACAAGTCCTTGATGTGTTAAACCTGAGAAGATCATCCAAATTATCTATTTAGATAGCTATAGAGGAGGCATATCACCTAAGCAACAAAGAGAGAAAGGAGGAGAATTAGAGCAAAGGGAATATAGAGAAAGGGGGATCCTTACAAATAAGGGGAACATCACCAAAAAGAGAGAAAATCACATCATGAAAGAGAGATGTATACTACATCCCTTTGCCATTGACGTCAAAGGGGGAGAGATAGAGAAAGGGGGAGCAATGCAAAAAAGAGAATTATGTTTAAGTTGCCATCAATGAAAAAGGGGGAGATTGTTGGAATGTTTGTCGTTGATGTCAAAAGATAGACAAGGTTGTCAAAGAGTTTGTCGTGGAGATTGTTGGTCTAAAATGTATGAACGAAAATGTCAAGATAAGAATGAAGATATTGTCACAATGATACTGGCTTCAAGTGCATAAACAAGATTGTTATCATTAATATCAAAGATCAAGATTGTTGGTGAGATTGATGTCTAAGAGATCGCTCTGGAGATTAAGATGTATGGACAAGAACTTCAAAGTAAGTATTGGAAAGACAATTGATATTTATAATTACATGTTTACAAAAGGAGATGAAAGCTCCTTATAAAGAGATTTACAAGATGATGTTTCTAAAAAGAAACAAGTGTTAATAGAAGCTAACTAAAGCAAAAAACTAAAAGATACTAAAAAAACTAAAACGGACAAAATTTACTAAAACTCACTAAGTTAACTAAAGTAAACTAATGACTAATAAAAGCTAAGATGACTATTAATATTACATTTAATATTTTAATACCCTCCCTTAATGGTCATCATACAAACATAAACTTAGTCTACCCAAATTCTTCTCGAAACATATCATTGGTGACTGATAACTGGAGAAGCATAACCACCTCGCAATTATCAATCCTTTCCCATAGAACAATCAAATCAAGGCATCGACACTTGAAAACAATGAGCTTCTGCTGCTTCCAAGTAGTAGATACTAAAGATGCCATCCCTCCTATTTTCCAAAGCACAAAAAATGAGGTAACAATGTGATCAACTGGCAAAACACTGGACAATCAGCTGGCACAAATCACGAACTATAATATTTTTCATAAAAACCTTCGAAAACTCTGAAAAGTAAGATTTTTTCAGAAAAAAAATCCTCAAAAAACTTCTGAACTACAAAATTTTTATAATTTTTTTTTCAAAAACTCTTTAAAAACTTCAGGGAACGATTTTTTGTTGAGAAAAAAATCATCCAAAAATCTGGTTTATAAACCCTAGCAGCAACCCATGATTTTTTTGATAGGAAAAAATAATCAAAAAACTCTTCATAAAACAACACTTAGTAAAAAATTTCATTATTTTTTTTGAAAAACTCTTTGCAAATTTTTTTATTTGTCCCAAAAAAATCTGTCAAAAAATGGCTCAATTTTTTTTCTCAAGCGGCCATGAAACTTCAGAAAATCACCACGAACCTAAAACCCTAGGAAAAATGCAAAATAGAGAATTTTGCACAAGTTTGTCACCAAACCCTAGTGCTCAAAGATAAAAAAAAAACCCAGAAAATCTGCAGTTGTGCGGCCCAAAAAACTTAGAATACTGTGTCACAAATGCAAGTCGTGCGAGAGAGATACAAAGCCAAAAAATCATGATTTTTTTAATTATAAAAACCCGTCATTCACAAGCAATCAAAAACCTGTCACAAAAAAAGATGTTGGAAATCTTTAGAAAATCACATGTTAGAAAGACGTGATTTGTAAAGAATGACGCCCAAACATTGGATACAAAAACACAGAGTCGTCATGGAAGATCGTGTGCATGAAATAACATTAGTTAAAGGAAGAAAACACATGTTGGAAGATCACAGAAATAAGAATGTGATTCTGAGAAGAACCGCCAGAAAAAGAAGAAAAAATAGTCATTGATGCAAAGGAAATGCGTCCATGAACTTCGCAGGAAACCCTCATCCAAGACTTCGCAGGAAAAATGTAGGAGATTGAGGGCCAAAAAAATGCAACTAAAAAACACGCATAGAATAGACAGAAAGAAATCTGTGAAAGACAAAAAACGCCCACGATTTTGTGAAGAAACAACAATGCAGAAACTAGACAAAACAATAGCAAAAAATTATGAACTGTGCTTCAAAGAACACACAATTTTCACCGTAGAGAAGGCCACAAAAATCAAACAAAAACACCTCCACAATTTTTCCTGAAAACATCTGTGATTAATCAGGTTTGAGCCTGAGCTTTGATACCATGAAAAGATAATTGATATTCATAATTACATGTTTACAAAAGGAGACAAAATCTCCTTATAAAGAGATTTACAAGATGATGTTTATAAAAATAAACAATCATTAACAAAAGCTAACTAAAGCAAAAAATTGAAAAATACTAAAAACAACTAAAGTGAACAAAAGTTACTAAAAACTCACTAAGTTAACTAAAGTAAACTAACGACTAATAGAAGCTAAGATGACCATTAATATTACATTTAATATTTTAATAAGTATTATCATTGATTATCATTGGTGTCAAGGAAGAATGACGAGATTGTCAAAGATATTGTCATTGAAGTCAAAGATGAATAAAGATATTGTTGAAATATGATTAATGAAACCATTTAAAAGAAGTGTAATCCATTTTACATTTCCATTGAAGAGATCATGAACGTCTAACTTAGAGATTAATATGTTTAAATTAAAGATTTAAACATAAATAAAAGATTATAATATGAACATTGAAGGAAGACCATAATATTTCCCTTTGGAAGATTAAGGTCATTGATGTCAGTGAGGAGATCATTCAAGGATTCATTGCCATACTTCATTATACTCATGCTAGCTGACCTCTATCTACTTTGGTATCAATTACTATGTTGGTTGACTTCTCCTTATGGTGCTCATTAGAAAAAATAAACTCCAATCAAAATACATTTAAAAGCTAGCCGACTCATTCAAAGATATATATATATATATATATTGAATCGACCAAGAATATAAAAAAATGATTAAAAGAAAGCAATGATTAAATTTAATGAGGAGCAACAATAGTTAATGAAGGAAAGCATAATAATGCAATGGTTTATATGTTAAGATATAACAAGGAGAGTAGCGATTAAATGAGTTAAGAGGTAGCAATTATCTTATAAAGGCAACGATCTATTGTAACTAATGATTATCTTCCATAAGACAATGATTAAATGAATTAAAGTTAGTTTACAAAGAAAGTGATCAAGGTTAATCAAATATTATATCTTTTGGAGATGCCT
This sequence comes from Sequoia sempervirens, assembly GCA_007258455.2. Taxonomy (NCBI): domain Eukaryota; kingdom Viridiplantae; phylum Streptophyta; class Pinopsida; order Cupressales; family Cupressaceae; genus Sequoia; species Sequoia sempervirens. The sequence continues at coordinate 546,064,003 of VDFB02271358.1, read as the reverse complement.
CTCTTCATGGAGGCATAAAGATATAAAATGAAAAAAAAATGTAAGTAATTTATGTATTTTAAAGCAGATCTAAAAAGATAACATGAAGTGTAATCCAGATGTATATTGAAGAATATATGTAAAGATTTTTTATGGTGTAAAGAAAAGAAAATATGATGCATTATTTGGGAGCTGATTTGTAAGGGAGATTAGAGCAAACCTTAAGGAAGAAATACTTGTGGAAGAATGCATTATTGTAATCAGATTTCTAAAAGAACTCATATTTGTGATTAGATTTATGAAAAAAGGATTGTGTGAAGTGTGCGATCATATTTGAAGGGAAGGAAGTGTGTGATCAGATTTGTAAAGGAAGGAAGTGTGTGATCAAATTTGAAGGGAAGGAAGTGTGATTAGATTTGTGAAAGATGTAAACAATTTTATGAGAGGAAGATCATGTGGAGAAGTATACTATATAAACCATTGAAGGATTAATAGGTTGGAGCCTATAAAATAGAGGTTGGAGCCTCCAATATGTTGGTGCCTATAATTTTGTCAAGTGGAGATTGGAGCCTCCAGTAGGTTGAAGCATACAAGAAGAAGAAGAAGATCAATCTATAAAATATAAACAACATTTTTTCGTGATTTTTTTCCCAAAAGGGTTTCCACATAAATCATGTATTCTCATTGTGTTCTTAATTGCTAGATCTTGTCTATGTGTAGTTGATGTGATTTATTGAGTTTGGAAAAGTAAAAGTTTGTATTATACTGATTCAACCCCCCCTCCCCCCAATCTCAATATAACTGCACGCTCATCAATTAGTAGGCCCCATAACAAAGATTAATTAAAGGTGTCTCCAATGACGCTTGGTAACCCATCACTTCTCCAATTAATTATTAGATCTAACACAACTCATTGGCGCGCCCTTGGTTAAAGGAAAGTTATCTCTAGAGAATGAGAGCATGCTACTTAGTATTATCAGTTAGAGTACATTGATTGATGGAAGCATCTCTAGTTTTGAAAGATGTAGGCATTTCATCTTCCATATAAAATGAGGGAAATACTAGTTGAGAAGAGAGAAAAATCTATAATAGACAACCTTTACGGTCCAACTTCTCAAAACTAATAAAAATTAGAAATTTGTGATTTTAATCCTTTTTGTAATATATTCTCAACTCAAGATAATATGATGTTTTATGCCAAAATTGTCTATGCAATGTTTTTCCCCAAGTGATGTTTTTTTTTTCTAATCATTTTTTTAATAATTGGTGATCTTTTATATCTTGTGCACTTAAATACCCTTCATTATAATGATAGATTATTATGATTGTTGAATACTATGTGAAATTTTCCAATTTGACACATCACCTTAAGATTGTTTAGATTGTTAATTTTTTTAACCTTTTCTCATTTCAAAAATAGAAGATTACATGACATATCTTACAATGGCTTCATAAATCTAGAGGTTATCTTGTTTATATTTTCCCATATCTATGAGATTTCTCATGTTGATATAAATTTTGTGTTAATTAATATTTGAATATCAACAAGTATATTAACAAATAACATCTAGCTTTAGAGTATCAACCTCAATGCCTCTCCTAGGCATAATAAAACACAAGTTACCATTATCTAAACCACATATATATATTTTTAGGATTCAATCAAACTTAATATTATCATAATATCTCAAAGACGATCTTTAAGTCACATAGATGATCATATTTAAGCAATGCTTGAATACAATGAGAAATCATCTTTAATCAATGCTTGAATACAATCTCTAAAATATATAGATATCTGAACACATTGATTAGGTTTGGCCACATGCACTATTTTTGAAATCCATAGCTTGAGTAGCCAATACATCTAATAAAGCCCAATTTTCAATAGCATTTTAATTTCATCTTCAACATGGATCAAAGTAAGTTTAGGACACACATTTCTAATTTTATGTTTGATGGGTTTAAGTTCAAGATCAAGAACAATATAATGCATGATAATATCACTAGAGATGCATGAAGCATCTTGATAAGACCATGTAAATAAATCATTACAATCTTGCAATAGTGTAAACATGTTATATTAATCAAAATCATTTAAACATTTATGAATTTTCAATAATTTTCTTTATCAAATTTATCCATATCAACATCAAAGGTACCACCAATATTTGATGTATTTCTATACTTAATGAATGGTTTCATAGACAAGTCATATGTAAAAAAATCTAGAGAATTGTTGAGTGATGGAAGGATCCTTTTTGGAGAGAGACTCATCATAGAAAACTATAGTTTTCTCATATGGTTTCCTAAAAATAAGAACAAGTTTCAAGATCATATGAGAAAACTCAATCATGATGAAATTTAGGCAAATCCTCATCAACACCCAAGAATCTAGCAAGAGCCTCATCATTAGTAAACATATATAAAATATTAGAATCTAGTAAACTCATGCAAATCAACTCATGATGTATCAAATATATTTATATGTCATGATTAACTACACAAGCTAACCAAACAATTATTTTTGTGTGCTTTTTATATTCATATCTTTAGTAGGAGAATAAGTCACACCAATAATTTAGGCTCTTGTGATGGCCAAATTTGATCTAAGACACCTTGCTTCTTTATACTTTTATAGAATAAAAACTTTATTGTATTGGTTAGCTAGTTTTGAAGAAGATGAACCTCCATAATAACTAGCTCTAACTTTAGATCCATGAACACAAGGAACTTAATTTAGGGTAATATACTCATGAAAATAAAAATGTAGTTGACCATATATAGTGGGATCCATATATAAAAGGAGGAATACTATACTCATTATTTATTTTAAATTCATCAACACATGAATGTGTAAAACCAAGATAACTCCAATCATCCTCAAGATCAACATAAGGTGTAGATGAAGGAGAAGGGACTTCTACTGGTATGTGGTGTTTCTCCACTACTTGGTAATATTGGTAGGAATTATCATTAAACAATGACTATACATCTTTTGTTCTTATGAATATGGTATGCATCTAAGGACAACCCAAAAGAATTTTATACACTAAAGCGTGACACTATGATATGAAACACAATATCAAGTGTAATGGATTCAAGAATAATGGGAAATTTATTAAAACCAATAGACTCATGACTTACATTATCAAATCTTGTAACAATAACTTTAGATTTTGGTCAACTATAACTTTAATTACATCCAATAAGCCTTTTCTATAAAATTTTAAACTAGATTCAATATCAACTAGAGCTCATTTAATTTAGATATCCCCATCTATTTAGCTATAATATATAATTATCAATGTTCTTGAATAATATGGGGAGGAGGTGTGTGAATAGAATCTTAAGTTTATCCTTATAAATAAGTCAAAGGATGATGACCACCTCCATAGGAGTAACACGAAATGGGACAATAACTTTAGCTAAATCTTGTATCAAAACACTTCTATATATCTCAAATAGATGTAGTAAATTCTAAAGAAATAGTTTTGTTAAAGCATTCTTAAGTTGATCAAGTAAATCATATCCCTTAGCCACTTTTTGATATGTATTTCCAATCATACGATAAATTTGTGTGGTAGTTAAGGAATTAAAAAATAAGAATGTTCTTTTAAAAACATGGCTTAGTATAAGGTGTATAACATGGAGATACATATGTCATATGAAAAAAGAGTATCATGACATGTATGTAGAATATCATCATAATGCACACTAGTGTCATGTGTAACTAAGGAAGTATCATCACTATAAGGGAAGTCTACATCATAAACAACAATTACATAATATGTATAAAGAATTGCAATATGTGAAGGAAAAGAACTTAAAGGTAAAGTATCACTATGCTTGCGCACACCACTAGCAATATTCATAGGAGAAATGAAATCCACACAAGGCAAATGCATAAGTGAAATGAAAGTATCCTTAAGGGAAGCAAAGGCAGTATGTAGGTCAAAGGAGGAAAAGGTACAAACATGATGAGGCGACACCTCCATCTAGCTATAAATCCATTTGAATTATAAAAAGGACATGAGGTATCATATAGTGGGATCAAAAGTCACAAACTATACAAACATACTAAAATCTACAACGAAGGCATGCGTAGATGCCAAAGAGAAGGGACAATCAAAATCTAAAGATCAATACACAAACAAGGGTGGATGGGTAGTAATGAAAGAGAGATCAATCGATAACAATCCAAACCCTAATTGGACAAATCAATATTAGGCAAATCCAAAACTTAATAAATCTAAAAGGAAGAAATAACCATTATAAATATCAAAATTGAAATCCTAAATGATAGAAGGACAAAACCTAAGGCAAAGCCCTATGGGTTGTAAGAAAGTTAGGCTCACCAAATAAAACACTTAGCATAAATATCTCTAGGCTAATTAATTAAATTAATCAATCTAAATAATGAAGTGGGATTGGAAAGTAATAACTATTGAATTAAATGTAAAAATTAAATAAATTTAATTGTGATACTTATTTAGATTTTAAAGGTGTGAGAATGATGTTGAAGATGTAAATAACTTATTCATCAAGGTACTTGTTACTAATTTTTGCGTTTTGCATAAATTAGTAAGAGTTTGGCAGCAATTATTTGCTGGGGTATTCAAAATTTTCTGTCAAAGGTGTTCAGTGAATTTTGTTTTCAAAATTACAAATTCAAAAGCATGTTTTAGGATTGCTTTATCAAAATCATTCAACCAAATTGAGTTAAACTGATTGGACAGTCTTGGCAAGGCAATCGTTGAACAAATTTCATTTGAAGAACGTCATTCAAGCTGAGTGATTCATTATGTAGTGATTGTTACTACTGTTTTTCAGAAAAGCATTACATATTTAAGAGCTAGAGTGCAGATAATCATTTATTTTGATTACAAAACATGTTTTCAGAACAATTGCAATATCATTGTTTCATTATGTAATCAGAAAAAATTTAGATTGTTGATCATAAGACATTTCATATCATAAGCAAATGATTTATTAAGAGAAATATGTTTTGTGATCCCACACAAGCCGTGGGTAGACTAAGTTGATTCAATTCAACAAAAAATACAAGCTATACAACTGAGGAACAAGTGAAGTGAAACATGTAAAAGAAAATCATGCCGTCATTGCCTTGAGGGCTGATGTAGACTTGATTCATCATTCTTTTGTTTGGTCTTCAACATCTTCGATCTTCAGCTCCTTAGCTTCTCAAATTCAGCATCTGCAATTGGTAGAAAGTGGTGTTAGAGCTCAGGTCACGAAATTCAAAACATGCTAAGTTCAACCGAAATATAATTTGCATCTGTTGTTGAATCAAATCAATATAGTCAAGTTCTAAGAGAATAAAAAATGCTAGATTCAATCATCAGGGAATCATTCGATCCAATGTTTTTACTAACTTGTTTGTTTCATGTGCAGAAACAGGAAAAGTTATGTTGTTGAATTCATCAAATTTCAATATGAGTGGGGTTAAATGTGGCTCCCACAAGGGTGGAGCCCAGCTCATTTATTATGCAATGAAATTTACAATACTTAGCCGTTAAAAGCAAAATAATGAATCTTTTTCAGATTTCAAGTAAACATGCATACATGCCAAAATTCATATATTTCTATGCATAAAGAATACAAAGACTTTTGTATGCATGTTTGCAACAGAGAATGCCATCTCAATATCAGAAGAGCAAGCAACAAATAAATCCATCAAGTGGCAGAAATCAAGTCAAATACAAAATTAAAATGTTATCATACTATGTTTGAATTCACACTTATATCAGTCATAATTTGATTATCTGCTGTAGCTGGTAAAAATTTTACCTGATTACAAATAAAAAAAAAATCAGCTAAGTCATCAAGAACTGAAAGTAAATGTACTGTTTGTAAATTCAAGAGGAAGTCATTGTCTTCTTACAAAATTTCTGTAGTTGGATATTAAAATCACTATGATGATAACAAGCAGCTATTGTATGAAGAAGTAAATCATTTCTGTTTGTGAGATTTCAACGTAACTCAAAAATGGAAGACAACTTAACTATTTTTCAGTCACAAAGGAATTTACTCTCTTGAATTCAAAGTATAAGGCAGTCATATAGAAGAGAAATTGCTCAGCAACAAATGAAGTTTCTTCTCTGAGTGTGAACAAAAGCTACAGGATGATCATGAAGAATATTTATTGTCTTCTTCATTTTCAAAAATAAGTGCACTATACAGAGAAGTCCAGAAAAGTAACATGGCAGCCTGAGAGTTAATTTTTATTCTTTTAGTCACAAGTTTATGAGGGTTTCTCTACACATATTGTAGAATCTAATGAAGAATGAATACCCATATTCAGCAAAACAACTTGTTTTCATGGCGGCCTCTTTGTCAAAAAATGCTTCTTCAAGTTTTAAAAACAGAGTTTTGGCAGCCAACGAAAAAAAGAAAAAATGGAGTTAAGTATAAAATGACGTCCCAACAAAGCAAGCTCAAAATACAGAAGATTCATGGCAGTGAGGCAAGAATTACAAAGAATGCTTCAGAAAAACATAGAGGACACAACAAGTTAAGCTTTCAAAAGCTTTTAAAATACAACTTTTTCCAGATTTCTGAAAATAAATCCACTTACCTTCATTTTTCTGCCTCTGATCTTCCAAAAAATTCTCCAGATTTAAACATAAGTCTATTTGCCTTCGTATTTCTGCCATAAATCTTCAAGAATCTTCAAAAAATGGCTCGAAATATGGTAAAAATCAGCAAAAACGTGGCTAGGGTTTGTGCATGGCGGCTCCTCTCCAGAAGTTTCCAGAATATGAAAAGCAAAGTGATATCAAATGAATGTCTTTACATTCATTTTAGGGTTATGAATACCTTAGAGAATATTCGATGAAGTCAAGGCATTTCAATTTCTTCAAAGACTTTATCATCTAAGTCTTTTCATTTGTTTGATTTAATTTCTTTTTGCATCTATTAAATGTAAATATTTATTTTAAGTGATCAGTTATAAATCACTTTTAAATAAATATTATCTTCCAATGCAAAAGTAAAATGCCTATAATATATATTTAAATTGGATGAAGTCTGTTTTATTTGCATTATATTTATAAATTGTAATCTTTATTTAAAAATGATGAATTATAAATCATTTATAAATAAATGATATTATGAAGTGCAAATGAAAAATAATTTGAATGTAATTTCAAATTATTGGATTTGGTCAAAGGAGTGAGCCTTAAAGCTTTGCTTAAATCATGGTGATGATTCAGAAAAATATGCCAACATGTTGAGAAGATCAAAGATTTTTGAGCACTAAATCAGGAATTTGACTTCAGTTATGAATTCTTTTTGACTTGATATGAGTCAAGGAGTGTTTTGACGTACAAACACCTTTGTTACTTTCAGTTATGATCCTGATTTGGAGGGATTTTCATTTGTATACGACCCACAAAGTTGTTCAAACTTTGACAACTCTTGTTGGAGTTGGTTGGCAATTGCATGCCTTATTTGGAGGAGAGGATTGACAACACATCAGCTTTTGGAGCCAAAATTCAATTTCGAATTTTGAGACTCTTTCTATAATTCTTTCTCTTCTTTCATTATTGGAGTTAGTTCTTGGTTTTGAGATTGCTGAGGCATATCATTCTCACTTTGTAACTCATGATTTCTTGAGATTTGTAATGCAAATATCCCAGATTTTTCAATAAAGAAGCTTGTCATTCCTTCTCAGATCTGTCTTGTGCATGTATTATGAGTAAGTCTTTGGATTAATAGTTTGTGATTTCCATCAAATCCTTATTTTAATCTTATTGTCTCAATGTCTTACTTAGATTCAGTATGTTATAGTGTAGGTCATTGATTGTGTTTCATAGATTTGTTGAATGTTTGTTATGAAAACATCATTGTTTTCTTTCAAACAAACTTCGATCATAAAAACCTTTCAAATGAATCATTTATGCAGAACATGCTAGATTGAGTAGTGAATTCTCTTTTAGTTTCATTTGTTGAAATATCTTGAGAGGTTTTAAAGCAAATTCAAGTCATCTTCACATATTGGTGAATCACCTTATTTTCCTGTTTTATTTTTGCTTTATCCTTCTATCCTTTACCTCTGTTAGAAAAACCAGTTTTACAAGAAAATCCAAAGGGAACAGGCCCAAAACCTGGAGGTCTATTCTCACCATAGGATACCCACAGCCTGAGAATAGTTCCATGAGCACAGGATTTATCGAGCTTTTCAGCTTAATTTTGGGTGCAAATCCTTGTGTTAACAGTACTATAATTTTAAGATTCTATCAAATGGTTGCTTGAAAATCTATAAATAGACTATAACCTTTTGTAGTTCAAATCCATACACGTGGACCTAATCTTTATGACTACAAAAATAAATTGTATGCATAAATAAATTTGTAAGTCATGAGAAAGATATAATAATATTTAACAACATAATACTTGATAAGTAGGAGCAGTGAGCTGGTTAAGCGCGCTTGAGCTGGAGCAGTACTGGGATGGGTGACCTCCCGGGACGGACCAGTGCTTCACCTCTGTGAGCATCACCTAGATGCAATGAGTGCTAAGTGGACCATTCAATACCATGAGAGATGGGTTCTTGTTGAACCACTACTCATGAAACATGGGTCAATGAGTTTGACTCGAAACTACACGGTTGAATCCTGATAGCAATATCATAACATAATACTTGTTTGCCTCTAACTACTAATGCTTAAATTTGTATAAGAACCAATATTGTTTATAAATATTTTTGAGAATTTATTTTTATTTAAAAAAAAATTAGACTACATGAATCGGGTAGTCCCCCTACAAACTCTAAAACAAGATGCTTTAGCCAATCGAACTAGACCTCCCACCCTTTCAAAATTAATTAGATTATAAAAGTCATAGGAAAAAAAAATACATACTTTAAATTTAATTTATTTAAAAAACTCCCTCAAATTGCAACTAAATATAAAGATAAAAGAATGTCTCGAGACGGAGGAAGCAAGGGGGGAAATCACAACTAAGCAACTTCGTCGTCTAATATAATTATACATATATTTGTTTTCATTAACTTTTAGTAGGCCAGCAGACTTAACAATTTTACTTACGCTCAGTGATTTATCATGAACATGAAAGAAAAGAGAAAATAAAAATTGCATATTTGATTTGCTAAATAGATGGCGCAAAAGGAAGTGCAGAGAATGCTGAAAAATATTATTAATTTAGTGTTGTTAATTTGTATATTGAACATGTGCGACAAGCATTAAACGGGATAATTATTTTCCCACAGAATTATCGTGGACCTTCTGGTTAAATGCTTTTTATAAAGCTGGATCCCCCACATTAGGTATATGGCCTTTCCCTGGAAAAAGAAAAAGGTTTGATCAGGCTCAGCAGAAAATGTTCCAGGCGAGATAAAAGTCTCTCTCCGTAGAATACCACTTGGATATCTAGACAATTTAGAATTTGGATAATACCTTAATTACTGTTGACCAAATGGTAAGGCCATGTTTGGCATGTTGTAGTCAGGTCCTTAAAAGGATTTACTGAATTTATTTGAGTAAAAAGCTGAATCAGACGAATAGAGATATGGAAGACAGAGAGTGTTCAGCAGTTGGGCATGGATCGTTGCTGGATGACCAAAAGCTCAGCGCCTCATCACCAGTAGAGAGGTAAGCTTCAGATCATTCACCCTTTCTCCCACCTTGTTTGGTACACTCAAACATTAGATTTATGTATTGTACAGAGCAACATTTCAAGAGGAAGAAAACCCAACAGTTAGGACTATCGAATTTCTCCGGGCTCGATTGTTGTCCGAGAGGTCTGTTTCTGAGGCTGCAAGGCAGAAGGCTCAGCAGATAGAACAAAAGGTTGTTTCTTCATGTTTCTCGGAGGATATGCTAAAATGTGTAATGTGTTCCTTGAATGTGCAAATGGTTTTTTTGTTTTCGCGTTTTACCAGGTGCATTGTTCAAAATTTGGAAACTTGTCATCTCAACTAAATGTTTTGGCAAATAATATGAATTTGGATGGTTTGAATTTTGAAAGGTTAAATGTAACTTTGTGGGAGAACTTGATTGAATCTGCAACTGGGTTTAATTTTTTCATTTTACCAGATTATTAAAAATTTGGAAGCATGCCATCTCAACTAAATGTTTTGACCAATAATATGCATTTGGGTAGTTTGAAATTTTTAATGGTTGGATCAAGGTTGTAACATTGTAAGATATCTTGATTGAATAATTTGATTCAAACAGACATAATTATTGTATGGCTGCTAAAAGCTGCCTCTTGATGTAGGTTTGGGAACTCGAACGACAGTTGGAGATTGTAGTTGAGCAGAGAAAAAATGCGGAGGAAACCAGTCAACAAGCCCTTGCAATGTTGGAAAATGGTAGTGTGCCCTTTGAGTCTGGTACAGATGAAGATGGATCTGCTTTTGAGCTCAAAAGTTTTGAAGGAGTAAGCAATGCCACTTCTTTGGGGCTAACCTTTGCCGGAGAGGAGGATGAAACCTCAACCATGGGTAGTGGAAGCGAGAAAACATTTCAAAATTCCGATGATTCAGATCGCTTTGGCCAGTCACATCGCCTCTGTATGGGATTGTCATGGCAAGCGCGAGGAAGTTCTCTCAGGCAATATGGAAAGAATGCAAAGAGAACTTTCCAACCATTGGAGCAAATGTATCTCCAGAATTGTCACCATGAAGGTGTTTCAGAAGCAAATGCCGGTTCAAAAAGACGCATTGGAAAGTCATGCCGCCAGATAAAAAGAAGAGAAACAAGGTTGGTTTGTCTACTTTCTGCTTTTAATTGGACATTGTCCTAAACTGCTTACAATGGTTTTGCATGTATTTATTAAAAGGATTGCCTTTTTCTTCTAGATCAGTCACAGAGGAGGAATCAAAGGCTCCAACTGCTTGTAGTGAAGATGATTCTAAGAAGCCTAGAGAGTCTTCAATGGAAGAATTTGTTCCTTCAGAGCAAACACAATCAGTGAAAAAAATTTGTGAAGTATTTGAACGTTTGTTGCGGAAAGATTTTGAGGGAATTTCTCTGGCTAGAGACCGGGAAACAAGTTACCGAAACTCAAATCAATTTGCACAGGAAAGAGAAGAAATTGATCTGAGGAACGGCAGGATAGGCGAACAAACTTCAGAAGGAGACTGCACGGCAAGATTGTACTCAGAATGCTCAGCCCCCTACTCTTCAGAAGATCAAGAGAGAAAAATTGACTGCAGAAGTAATGAAGGGATGGAAATGGAAAGAGTAATAGAGCATTGGGAAGAACTAATTGATCAGTATGCAGCAGAGGAGAATGCTCAAAGAGAATGGGAAGAGAAGTTCAGAGAGCTTAATCGCTCATCTGAGCAAAGCATGGTAAATTCATTTGACTCTCTTTTCTACTATTAGTGTATCCCTTACAATATTGGCAAGAAATCATAGGAAGCTTGTGTATCCCTTACAATTAAACGTTACCTGTTGAGTACCCTGTTATTTAGGTCTCAGATGTTTGACAAGAATAAATGCTTTAATCTCTGTGTGTGTTGTTTACTAATATTAAGTGATATTCTTTTGAATTAATAAATGATGAGAATGAATATAAACTTCAATTTTAGTCAGTTGTAACTCCTTTTCTGATGGGAAGGAAGTAATTCAGTATACTGCACTGTGCCTTTTCTTTTCTTTTTAATCATGTAGGATTGCTGCAAACATAGAAAGAAAACCATGAAAATAGAAGAAGCAAAAGAGAAGGAAGAAACTTGTTTGAACATTTTAAAGACTTCTATTGTTATGTCAAACAGTGACAAAACAGAAAAAATTCACAGGCCTTATCAGTACTTGTCTGAGAGATCATGTATTTGCCATTCTGAAAAGTTAGTCTGCAGCCATTCTTATGAAGCTGAGAATGAAGTCATACAGAAAATGGATATAAATGAATATAAAATGGATCATGTTCATGAGAGCTTGCCTGCTTCAGAGTCCAATATTTCTTGCAGGTTGATCTGCAGCTCTGATGTTTCTTCTGTTAACAAAGTAGAAGCTAGAGAAGCAGAGAAACTGTCAGTTATAAATGACATTTTTGTCTAGGATATTCTCTGTGCTGAGATAATGTCAGACCTAGATAAACAAGGAGGGTACTTACAGAGCCTTGCCCCTAGCTTTATGGGATTGCGAGCTTCAGATAAAGAGAAGGCAACAATAGACTGCGTTACAGTGTCAAACGATAAGGCAGCAGAAAAAAATATCAAAATTTACTCCCACGATATTGGACCAAGCTTAACTGTAAACACAATCCCTGTATTTGAAGAGCACGTTCCTATTGTGCCTCATGCAAATAGAACTTTGGAACCATCTGTTCTTGTAGTCCATGATAAGGTTCTCGATGCAAATACTGTACATTTGCTTGCAAAGGATGCTAAGGAAAGACTGTCAGATAACATGCAATCAACTAGTGAAACGGTGAATGTTGGGTCCATGGCAGAAGCCGTGGAGTCACGTAAACCTTTCACTGAAAGGAAAATGGGAACAAGAGATCACGATTTCTCAAGTAGTAGAGGCATGATGCCGACTACAGACGAGAAGCCCCAAGACGTTTCTCATGGAAGTACTCTAATGAGCACTGCACAAATAACTGGAGATTATTTTCATAAGAAATGCAGAGGATATTCCCAAAGCTGGCATGACAGCTGTAATGATGAGCAGGGAATTCCTCTCATGCAGGAACTTAATAGAATTGATACAAAAGAAAGTGCAGTTTGTCCTAGCATGCATCCTTGTGTTTCTACGAACCCCATGAATTATATGTCAACTCTTGAGATGAGAGATGTGCAACTGAAAGAGCAGAAGAAAACTAAAGAACATTATGTCACAACTGATTTTCATGGTAGAAATACAAATGATGTGAAGATTAGGACAATGTCACAGGAAAATAGGAAGAAAAGGCCTTTTAACTGCCAGTTTGACAAAAGTACTGGTATGAGTGACAATAAAGTGGCAACTACGAAAGATATCACACCTGGTCCAGCGACACAGAAGGTCAGAGGAGCTGGTTTCCAAATCCCCCATCATAGATTTAGATCTTCAAATCATATGAATAGGGGAAATTTGTTTGTGGCAAATTGCTTTCCAGAAAATAGGTATATTAGACCACCTTTTCTAGATTCTTCTCATGTTATGGTGAATAAGATTGACATGTCCCCTGGAGTTCATAAAGAATATGCTAGCCTCAAAAATCCTCTTATTTACAAGGATCTTTCTAGGGGTCTATTTGGTGAACTGTCAATTCCAACCACGGGAAATGCTGATGGTTCTAGCATGAGACAATTCGCACCTTCTTTTGAGGCACTTGCTGAAAAAGGTGCAAGAGAAGAATCACATACATCCCAGATAAATCAGGACCATTATGGATTTGTTGGGAGAGTTCAGCCTGTTGAATATCACCAGAATAACTTATCTAGGGATGTAATGACGGCACTTCAATTTGCAAGGTTGCAATTACAAAATATTATGGATAACAATCAGTCAGTGAATCAACACCCAAACATACCTGCAAGCTCCATGGAGGATGCAAACACACAGAAAATGATGCAACGATGTAAGATTTTGGAAGCTCCTCTCAGTTGTATTGAGCTTTTCCGGCTACCTTCTGAATCAGAATGTAAACTACCTTCTCAAGTTAGAGCCTCAAGGCCTTATCTTCCAAATTTTAATAACGGTTTGTTAATAGGAGTTTCTTATGATCTATGTGCCAATGGAAGAGTTCCTGATAACTTAACTGCTACTGTCAGTGGAAGAGAGAAGCCCGACCTGTACGTTAAGAACAACCACAATAGTGTAGAACTGTCTAGGAGCCGATGGCCTTCAGCAGATAATCTAAATGGACAGCAGATCAAATAAAACCAGAAGGAAGCAACTGTCACTAGGGACAATTATCTTCAGCTTAACTGTAGAAAATAGACAAGTGAAAAAAGCTGATGCCAAGTAGAGTCTCATCCACGGCAGACAGCAAGGCACAGGTCCCATGTTGCAGAAGATAAGAAATTACTGCTTGGCTGTTCTAGCTGTGATCTTGCAGATTGTCTGATGAACTAGCAATATTTCTCATGTTGCTGTCTGTACAAGAAAATTATAATTCAGTAAGCTGATCTGCATCTTGCCAGTAGGCATGTTTAAAGTTTGAGCATTCTCATACAGCTGAAAAATAGTTTCATAAGTGCTTACATGTTACTCAATTCTCTAGTTGTCAAAAGAATTATAATTTGGGAAGCAGAACTGCATCTTTCCGGTAGGTAGGTTTAAACAGGTTTTCATAGTCCATGTTAGTGATCAGTCAACAGGAAGTCAGATAATAATCTGTGACACCTATAAATGCAGAAGGCAACTGAAGAATAATATTTTCCCTTTGTTTATTTGTTTTATAACAACCATTGGCCTTTAAAAATTCCTGTCCTCTTATTGTTGTTCTCTATATCCTTGCGTGCATGCTTAGGCAGGATTTGATGGAGATGTTTAAATAAATCATATCCGTCTGTGAGAGAAAGGAGCTCATTAGCTTTTTTCCTTGCATTTGAACTAGTCACTATCTCACTCTCTTCATTCATGAACTCCTTGCACCCATCTTCTTTCTCTGGCTCAAAGACTGACTGAATATTTAGTTATACAAAACTAAAATTTTAATTTAATGTAGCCATTTGCTTTCTGCCTACTAACGGCCTTTGGATCTAAAATTAACTTCTTAGAATATTGAATTTAGGTTTTATTTTGTATCTTGAGTGATCAATTTTTTTCTAAAATATATCTGACTATATCCATGAGTCAGTCTTTTATTCACAACAATGAGACAACCTAATATTGTTTTCTATCAATATATTTGAATTAGTGGTGGCTTTATTAACCTAAACTTCTTGTGTGGTCTTCTTTACAAAAAGCTCTTTTTTCTAGACAAACATTCTTTCCAATAAATGATATCAAATTTTCACAATCCATAATGCTTTTTTCTCCTTCAGCTGTCATGTATCTTGATGATGGATCACAGAGTGTGATCCAAAATGTTAATTCCTAAAACTCTAACACAATCTAATCCAGAAAAAATAGTGATCATTCTTTCCAATGTTCAGTCAAGTAGATATGCTATTGTTATATAGCATGGTGATTTCTTTTCTTCCAAGTTCATGCTAGTGGCTTTTGAAGCCAGAGTTGCCCACATGATGGTAGAACTCCCTACATAACATATTGTAATGGAGAAATTGCATGCCCATACCATTTCTCATTTAACATTATCCTAGACATATCTTGATGTGTGTACATATTAATAAATAGCACAATTTTGTGTGAAATTGGGTTCAAGCCCCTAACTTTTTATGCTTCCATATAAACACTCATTTCTATGCACTTAGTATCTACCTTATTCTTACACACACACACACCCTATACCCCACATTTATGACACCTATGTGCACATCTTCTCTCATTTATATGTTTGCCACCTAGATTTGACCGTTACATTACACAAGGGCATTTCTATAATTGTAGGGTCAACCCCATGGTAATTTAAATTTGGTTGGTTGTCCCCTTTTATTTTCTCTCCCTAAGTTGACTAAATACATGTTTTGTGAAATTTGATACTATGCATTATATCTAAAGACATTTAATTGCATTCATTTATCATCATCTCCCATGGATGTATCCTCTCTCATTATAGAACATTAAAGGAACAACCAATAGTGAAACATTTGGATTTGGTGCACTAAAAGGAGTAACAAATTTGTACACATCATCTTAGTCCCTTGCTTGCTATATACATTTTTTGGGGGTTGGCCTAGAAGAATGTGTTTCCTTGCAACACAACCACCCTTCAAAGATATTTCTAAATACTACCAAGCTCACAAATATTAGAAAAGGTAGATGACATAGAGGCACATCGAGCAAGTAAACAACAAAGTTCTATTATATGTAGGCATGGATATGGATTTAGAGGGCTAATCCATGACCATGAACTTGTCCCATAGCTACGAACTTGTCCCATAGCTACGAACTTGTCCTTTGACTAAGCACATATCCAACATAGAATCTAAGGAGTTCATTTAACAAAGTCTTCATTTTTTGTGCAAATTCTTTTTTGATATCATAATCTTCATTGATGGCACACATTCTTTATTCATAAAGCTAAGTACCACCCTCCTTGACACTTACTTTCCTAATTTAGCTATTACAATTATCAAGTTTATCAATCCTATCTAGCTATGTTTAGTTAATTTAGGCTGATTTGTGCTTATTTAGTTGCACTTATTTAATTAGCTTAGGTTAAGGAAAATAAGCTTTTCCTTTACACATATATGAGACCATTTTTATATATCTATGGTGATCAGCTTTTATGCAAGATATATGATGCTCATGCACATGCATTTGTTTTCTTCACAAATCAGACACCTAATAATTTCTAGTAATTTATTTTAGTCTCTTCATGAAATGCCTCAAAGGCTTTTTTTGTTTTATAATAATTCTAGAAATTTAACTAGCATTTTGGTTTGGTTAATATCAATAGTCTAGTTGAACACAAAATATATTTAGTGTTGAAATGGCGAAATTAGCAAAATCGTGTCATTTCCCATCTAGTTTTGTGCCCACCTTGATGGGAACATCTCAATGTAATAACATATTGACAAATCACATACTCTTTTGCTATGTTTGGCTCATAACCTAGTTTTCATCTCTCCTTATTCTAGCCCCATTTGCATGTATTTTAGACATTCACTCCTTACCTTGAGATCACCACCTTATCCATATAGATCATTTCCATTTGACTTAGCTTTGATCTAGAGGGCAATTCAAAAGAGCACAATTGTAACATCTAGACACTTATCACTAATAAAATATGGAAATAAAGTTATCATAATGTTGACTAGAATCAAGAGTCAACATTTGACTATTTTTTTTATAAATTATATAAAAATGATTCTACAAACATTATAACTAGTACAATATCCTTTACAATACTGAGCATGATTACAAAGCTCATATTAATTACATTATAGATATAGGCTCACACGTCTTGAAGCCATACTCAAAATCTGCAAGAGAGAGAAAAGGAGAGAGAGAGAGAGAGAGAGAGAGTAATCATTTAATAATACTTTTATAAATAATGACAATAAACATTTAAATTTAGGCCACGACATCTTGGAAATCAATAAACAATTTTCAATGTATAGATCCTAGCAAACAAAACAACATTTAAATACTCATAATTTTTATGTTCTTTAATCAAATTTAGAACTTCAGTATGTTCTAGAAAGGGGAAAAAACAAAGAACACCCAAAAATTATTTTTCTAGGAACCTACACACATGCGAACAATTCTCTTTGCAATTAAATCCACTAAAATTTACCTCGAACAACAATTGATAATAAGACAATCTTAATTTTAGATATAGGAAGTATTTCAATTTCGTGGGACCCGTTTTGCAATGAATTGAACTACCTCACAATATAAAGAGATATTTATTATTTGGAAATATATGTGTTATCAATTTTCCTCAAGACACAAAAAGGAACAAATTATTATTGCAGCTTACTCAATAGCACATATAGTGAGGTTTGCACCCATATTTGACATCATGGTGATTTGCCCAAATAAACTACCCATGGTTAGTTGGACTAAAATGTAGATTAATTCAAAGGATAGGTAGAAGTCCATTCTTATCATGCCATTGTATTGAGAATTGAATTGATAAAGGGCTATATTGCTTGTAAGTCTAAATAGTAAAGAAGTGAAATGGACTTGCAAAAACAAACAATTCATTTTATAGAATTTTATGGTACTCATGCTTTTAGGAATTTTCCAGTCCAAGTTTACTACTAAGCTTGGTCATGAGATAAAACTTACTGTAAAGATCCCAAGTTAGATCCAATACTAAAGCAATATATGCATTTTAAAGTCAACATTGCAAGTTTACAATTAAACTAAGATAGATCATTTATCACAATTCAAAATTATGATGCCTTCTTGAAAGATACTTTCATAGAAAACTCTAATCTGAGGTATGTTTATCCATCTACACGAATGAACAAGAATACTAAGTAGTTGGTGATGAGCCTTAGGAATGACCAGTTTTCTTGTTAGTTTCATGTTTTTATCTCATTTGTGTTCAAATTCATAAGACATTTTCAAACCTTTTTCATATACTTTATAGTATTTCAAAGCATTTGAGGATGATATATTATATTAATGAATGGATTGTGTGAACTTTGAATGTCTATGAGATTTAGTAGAATTTTATGATTGATTATAGTTGCTAATAATGAAAAATGCCTTAAAGAATAAAACTAACCCCTATAGTGAATAACCTATCAACCCGCAGCAAAAGGATTCTCAACTTGCAACATAAAGATGACAGTTCAACACAACCAAAGGAGTCAATCAGCTACAGTACGTGCATATTTCCAGAATAAGATATAGTCGATGGTTTGAGGATGTGAACACAAATATCCATGTGTCATTCCATCTTTTCAATAAACCGTGGAGGAAGAAGTCTATTCTAACAAGGGATAGTAGATATAATGAAGGTTTCCTTGTTAGGCATGATTATGTTATAACAGTCTTCTCGATTGTTGTAGAGTCCTTGGTTTCTAACACTTCTACTTCCACTAGTTGTTATTTTTTGTTAAGTTAAAAGACTTGGTCCTCTTCCTATTTCTAGGAAGAGTCAACAATTGCTCTTAGTCTATTTATAGTTTTGAATAACATGAATCTCACAGACTCTATATATGGGGATACTCTTGTGAGAGACCAGTAGCTAGATTTTTGCATGAAACTAGATTGATTATATTTTGTTCTGGGTTCTGTATACTTTTATAAATAATGACAATAAACATTTAAATTTAGGCCATGACATCTTGGAAATCAATGAACAATTTTCAATGTATAGATCATAACAAACAAAACAACATTTAAATACTCATAATTTTTACATTCTTTAACCAAATTTAGAACTTAAATATGTTCTAGAAAGGGGAAAAAACAAAGAACACCCAAAAATCGCTTTTCTAGGAACCTAGACACATGCGAACAATTCTCTTTGCAATTAAATCCACTAAAATTTACCTCGAACAACAATTGATAATAAGACAATCTTAATTTTAGATATAGGAAGTATTTCAATGTTGTGGGACCCGTTTTGCAATAAATTGAACTACCTCACAATATAAAGAGATATTTATTATTTGGAAATATATGTGTTATCAATTTTCCTCAAGACACAAAAAGGAACAAATTATTATTGCAGCTTACTCAATAGCACATATAGTGAGGTTTGCGCCCATATTTTACATCATGGTGATTTTCCCAAATAAACTACCCATGGTTAGTTGGACTAAAAGGTAGATTAATTCAAAGGATAGATAGAAGTCCATTCTTATCATGCCATTGTATTGAGAATTGAATTGATAAAGGGCTATATTGCTTGTAAGTCTAAATAGTAAAAAAGTGAATGGATTGGCAAAAAAAAACAATTCATTTTATAGGATTTTATGGTACTCATGCATTTAGGAATTTTCCAGTCCAAGTTTACTACTAACCTTGGTCGTGAGATAAAACTTACTGTAAAGATCCCAAGTTAGATCCAATAGTAAAGCAATATATGCATTTTAAAGTCAACATTGCAAGTTTACAATTAAACTAAGATAGATCATTTATCACAATTCAAAATTATGATGCCTTCTTGAAAGATACTTTCATAGAAAACTCTAATCTAAGGTATGTTTATCCATCTACACAAATGAACAAGAATACTAAGTAGTTGGTGATAAGCCTTAGGAATGACCATTTTCTTGTTGTAGTTTCATGTTTTTATCTCATTTGTGTTAAAATTCAAAAGACATTTTCAAACCTTTTTCATATACTTTAAAGTATTTCAAAGCATTTGAGGATGATATATTATATTAATGAATGGATTGTGTGAACTTTGAATTTCTATGAGATTTAATAGAATTTTATGATTGATTATAGTTGCTAATAATGAAAAATGCCTTAAAAAATAAAACTAACCCCTACAGTGAATAACCTGTCAACCCACAACAAAATGATTCTCAACCTGCAATAGGAGGATGATAGTTCAACACAACCAAAGGAGTCAATTAGCTACAATACGTGCATATTTCCAAAATAAGATATAGTCGATGGTTTGAGGATGTGAACACGAATATCCATGTGTCACTCCATCTTTTCAATAAACCGTGGAGGAAGAAGAAGTCTATTCTAACAAGGGATAGCAGTTATAATGAAGGCTGCCTTGTTAGGCACGATTATGTTATAATAGTCTTCTCGATTGTTGTAGTCCTTGGATTCTAACACTTCTACTTCCACTAGTTGTTATTTTTTGTTAAGTTAAAAGACTTGGTCCTATTCCTATTTTCTAGGAAGAGTCAATAATTGCTCTTAGTCTATTTATAGTTTTGAATAACATGAATCTCACAAACGCTATATATGGGGATACTCTTGTGAGAGACCAATAGCTAGATTTTTGCATGAAACTAGATTTGATTATATTTTGTTCTGAGTTCTGTATATGCTAGTAAAGTAATTAGTTAAATTAGGTTATTGTGTAACATAGAGAGTCACTAGTTATAGTCCATGAATGATAAGTACCTATAGTAGTTACAGTAATTAGCATTGTTTACCCTATTCTTTAAATTAGGAGTTAATTCTAGTTAAGAAGCTTTTAGATGAGTTTACATTGTCCAATCCCTATACTTAGTTGATTTAGGAAGCCTAGGTATCTTAACTGCAAATATAGTGTCAGCATCATTTCAAGTTCATGATTCCCTTGTTGACAATTTAATGAAACCCCCTTCTGAACAATGCACTGCTTAATTTGGGGAATTATAGGTCCATTAAGTTGTATGCTAATTAGACATTAGGGGAAGCTCCACATTCTTGGCATCGTTGCCAGGGATGGTGCTAAGTTTAGAATTCCTAATTATGTTTTAAATTTTTGTTCATTGCTTTCATAAATTAATAAGTTTTCATCTACAAGCATTAAGACCAATAGACACTTGCAAATCAACCAAGAACTATTCATTAACAATGTGCAAGGGAAGCCATTTAAAGATCAAGATATTATTGTATGTGGAGGAAGAAAGACGCTTTGGGAAGATTTCTCCCCTTAATGTGCGAATAATTTGAAGATATTGGTGCAAGAAAAGAACCAATTGAGAGAATCAATGATATAGAACCAACCCTTGCACCAATACCTACTCCAGACTTAGGGGGACTCTCATAAGGCATCTTCACACTATGGTAGAGGAAACAATGGAAAATCCAACAGAACATGCTACATTCAAGTTTCCAGTCACAAAACAAGAACAGGTCACTACTCTCAAGAATATACCTCCCTTGGCCTTGCCAATTTTCTATGGAATGGTTATTGAAGACCCAAACACATCTCTGTTCAAATTTGATGTTTTGTGCAAAAGCTATTATTATACCATAGAAGCTCACAGATTAAAACTCTTTCCAGCCACATTGAAAGATGCCACTTTGTGATGGTTTATGGGGTTAGGAAGAAATGTTGTACCCAATTGGGAGACAATGAAAGCAAAATTCTTGCAGAAATATCAAAATTATTGTCGAGGAACAAATAGGAAGAGAGATGACATCTTCAGGATGTCACAAAAGGAAGATGAACCACTTGAGGATTATGTAGAAAGGTTTCAATTTTGTTTGAAGAAATCACACTAGAATAAGCTCTCTCCAAAGTCACTAAATCTAGTCTTTTTGTGAGGAGTAAATGAAGACTGTGTGGATGTTTTAAACCTCATAGGAGCATTGGATATTTCTCAATTACCTTTTGAGGAAATCTGTTAGGTATGTATAAAGTATTCAAGGCCATCTATGAAGAAGATCAGGGTTGATATAACCTTCTCTTCCACCAAGACATCCATTGGCGTCTCTAGGGTGGAACTCAACATTCTTCTGTCCAACATGGAGGACATAATCAATCACCTAACTACCCAATTGGATACCTTTCACATCAAAAAGAAGCAAGAGGAAGCAAAGGTTGACCTTATTGAATATTATCCACATTGCCACCAGAAGAGGGTAAACTGTAAATGCAAAAAGATTGCCAGCATTTGCGAGGAGAAGAAAAGAAGACTTGAAATTTGAACCCTGGAGGATGAGGAAGGCCATGTATACTACATTTCCCAACGTAATCCATGGCATCAAAGAGAAAGTATGCCTCAAGATCCCTCATCTTATAATATGTCCTTTCTTGGGGGTAATACAAACTTCTCTAATAGGAATACCCAGCCTTGGAATAACATGCAAAATCAAACATGGCCAATGGCCCAATCATCTAATTGGGCTCCACAATAGAGGGTATGGCCACCACAACCATACCAAGCCTCAAACTATAATTCTCAGTGGTAACCTCCGCAAAGCCAATAGTCACCACAATGGTGTGGGAACCAACAATAGCAAAACCAAAATGTTAGCTACCTGTAGCCACAATAATCTTTGGAGCCACAACAACCCACTATAATGCCAAACCCAACCATAGTATCCCGAACACAACATAGTACACCTCAGTTGCTGACTCAACTTGCACTAAACTTGTTGAAGTTGATAGTGAAACCCCACAACTCCCAGAAATCACTGCAACGAAAACACCTGTCACAAGCAAGAGATCAAATCAAGTGATTTGCTATGCAACCAAGAGAGAAAATATTGAATCCAAAAGAGCACTGATATGTGCAATTTATTAACCTGAATGGTTTTGAATTAAATTATTACAATGAATGTGCAAGCTTTATAAAAGCATGCAAAAACAAACCCTAGATGAGGATTTGACTAGATAGTGACAAGTGTTCTAATCTCATGCAATGAGACAACTTGTCCTATATTTAGTTCAAACTAATAATAAAAAAACACTTCTAAGTTTAGTTTAAGTGAATAAGTAATAAGGGACTTAATAATTAATTATCAAGTGATTATCCCAATTACTCCAACACCCCCCCTTAAGATCAACTTAGGGAGAAGCTAAAAACCCTGATGTAGAATGCAATGATGGATGCATGGATGGGTCTTGGATACAAAGTCTTGATGAGGTACCCATGTACAAAATAACAAGTCTTGATGAGGTACCCATGCACAAAATAAATGAATCTCTCATAACCAAGGATCCACATCATTACCATCACTATCAAAAGCATATGGAATTTCAGATATTTCCTCATGATCATAATTATCATAATATGTATTATGCCACAACTCTAAATTGCTAATTAAGAGTATACCATGACATAATAACAAAACCATCCTACAACCAAGGATCCACATCATTGCCAAATGCTCCCACTGAACTGTGATACTGAGCAATCCCATGGCATCATGATGCTCATAATCAAAACCCCATTTCTGTCATAAGCTCACACCAAATCTGTGAATCCAAGCTCTCAATGACCTCTGTAACAAACTTATTTTTTTTTTCAAAATCAGCAATAGCAAAAATAATAAAATCTCCCACTAAGCCCAAAAAACCTCCAATCTTTTAAGAGAAAGGCGTCCCAATACTCTACCCAACCTCAACTCTGATACCAAATGTTGACTGTTACTCCGTATAGTTAACTAGACACAAGGTGAGTTTCACCTTACCATGTGAGTGTCCCATGTGTCCCTATTATTTAGGAACTCACTATGTATGCCCTCACATGCTTCTTACATTTAGAATTAATTACAAATGTCAATAATCATGATTATTTCATCAAATATTAATCTCATCCTAATCTTAGTGTTGTTGAACACATTCCAAAAATCTAGGAGATACATGAAATAATTAATGTTTAGGATTTGCAATTAAATGGCATCCTATTTCCAACATTCTTCCACTTGACATTATACATTGCAATTATTCTAAATAAGGAATAATAAAACAAGTACAAGACTCAAGGCCAATGGCCTTCTTGCACCAACTAATCAAACCATGCTAATTTCAAATGCAACCTGCATAATCATGAAGCTTCCAAGCAAATGATTAAAACTAAGAGAACTTATCTGTATAGCTTCATAAGATAATCTGTAACATTAATTAAAGTGTTAACTTTCTCAATTAATACCTTCCCATTATCAACCAAACCATTACCTTTCCCAAGTCTTTGTATCCAAACCACCACTTTAGAGGTATGCTAAACCACCGAGTGTGTTGAATTCACATTCAACCAAGGTGTAGGCTCCTCGGTCTTTTCTGTTAATTTTTTTTTCTTACAAGTAACCATTCCAACAAATGTCTCTTACCATAAGAGAACTCCAGCCTCACCTATTTCTCCAAGTATCCATGAGGACCTGTAACCAACCAATCCATGCCAAACTCCAAATGCAACACAACACTTTCATGAAGTAATCAAGCAAATGATTAATGTACCCAAAACTTAAGAGAACTACACAAGACCATTGTCAAAGCTCCAATCATGAATTAGGAACATAAACATGACATCCATGATCTAACCAAACCATCTCCTCTTAGGAGATCACATGCACCATAACATACTTATACATCCTAGTCTCAAGAGAACCATGTAATATGCCAAACTCTAAACTAGTATCAAGAGTATAACATGACATCATAACAAATATACTCTAAACCAAGAAACCATATCTCTAATCACATGGAGATAACCTTACCAATGATGCATCCAAGTCACTGCCAACAACTCCCACTGAACCGTGGTACCGAGTTACACATGGCATCGTGGCTACCATCCTCTTCATGAAGATCATTATATCCTACCAAAGCTCCCACTGAACTGTGATACCGGGCTATACATGGCAACAAGATAAACATCAAACCATCACTATCAAAAGCATATGGAATTTCAGATATTTCCTCATGATCATAATTATCATAACTAGTATTATGCCACAACTCTAAACCGCTAATTAAGAGTATACCATGACATAATAACAAAACCATCCTACAACCAAGGATCCACATCATTGCCAAATGCTCCCACTGAACTGTGATACTGAGCAATCCAATGGCATCATGATGCTCATAATCAATACCCCATTTCTGTCATAAGCTCACACCAAACCTGTGAATCCAAGCTCTCAATGACCTCTGTAACAAACTTAATTTTTTTTTTCAAAATCAGCAATAGCAAAAATAATAAAATCTCCCACTAAGCCCAAAAAACCTCCAATCTTTTAAGAGAAAGGCGTCCCAATACTCTACCCAACCTCAGCTCTGATACCATATGTTGAAAAATGAGGTGTTTTCTTAGCTTAATACTCTGTAAAACTTTAATATTGCTGATCTAAGTAAGCTTTTCTTTATTACATATATTCTTTGTGGGTGATTATCTTGATTAATCCATTTTACTATTGTAGAATGTAGAGAGAAGTTGATAGAAGAACTAGACAGGATATTAGAAAGATCACACAAGATGTACCGTGGAGAAACCCTTTCGGGAAAAAACTCCACCAAGAATTATTCTATTATTCAATCTATGAATTACAATAGCTCCAATTCTTGCTTGAGAATGCTTCTTCTGTCTTCACCAATCTTCTTCACAACCTGCAATAAAAATTATGAAAACTCTATTCAACTTGAATGAGATATAGAGACAATATGCAACCTTGTAATCTCTAAATGGTGATAATTACAATGCACAAGCTCAAGCCCTTGAAAAGGCACGCCATATTCCTTCAAGTTGAGTTATTCAGTGAAGACTAAAGCTTACAACATGTGCTTCAAGCATTTGGGCGTCCCAAACTAAAGCTACAACTTCTTTCACTTTAGTGATGATTCCAAAGCTCTTCCTCAAAGTTGGTGCCCTTAAGTAATCCTACTTAACTGAACCTTCAGAAATATCTTATCATGTATGAGAGGTAAATCCAATAAAGCATCTTGGGCGCCCAAGTTGGCTCCAAGTGATTTATAGTTAACTGAAACATTTACTCAACACCATTCATGCAAGAATGGTCATCCCTTGTTAACTGGAGGTAGTCCCTGTTATTTGTCATACAACTCAAGTTATTAGCCATGCATTCCAAGTTAACTGAAGCTAAACACATGCAACTCAAAATAACCAACATGCATGCAACTGAAGATAACTGAACCATAACTGAACTGAACTGAACTGAACTGAACTGAATTGAACTTGAACTGAATTGAACTGAATTGAACTGATTCTGAACTAAACTGAACTAAACTGATCTGAACTGAACTGAACTGAACTTCAAACATGCAAACATCAAATCCTAACTACTAGGATCTTTACATGCATTCAGAAGTGTTATCTCTTACTCTGAATAGTTAACTGAACACAAGGTGAGATTCACCTTACCATGTGTGCACCCACATACTCCTATTATTTAGGAATAACTACAAATGTCAATTTCATGATTTATTTCATCCAAATAATTAATCCCATCTTAATCTTAGTGTTGTTGAACACATTCCAAGAACTTAGGAGATACATGAAATAATTAATGTTTAGGATTTGCAATTAAATGGCATCCTATTTCCAACAAGTTTAAGTGAATAAAGTAATAAGGGACTTAATAATTAATTATCAAGTGATTATCCCAATTACTCTAACACCCCCCCTTAAGATCAACTTAGGGAGAAGCTAAAAACCCTGATGTAGAATGCAATGATGGATGCATGGATGGATCTTGGATACAAAGTCTTGATGAGGTACCCATGTACAAAATAACAAGTCTTGATGAGGTACCCATGTACAAAATAAATGAATCTCTCATAACTAGAGAAAATGAGAAAACCACATGGAAAAAACTCCTCCAAAAGAGAAAAAGAAATGACTGCATTAGTGAAAGAAGGATAAAAGGACTCAATGTGACCCCCCAAGGACTGCTTCTATCATGCAAGTACAATAGATGTCCCCTTGATAGGAGAGAGAAAATGAGGATATGAATCCCCTCATAAAGAAGTAGCTCCTATGCCAATGAGGTAGGCTTGAAGACAAAATATGATCTACTGCCTGCAAACAAAATTTCTCCCCTTAGGAAGAAATAGATCCACTGGTGATTGGAGAAGCCAATTCAAAAGGATGGGTGAATCAGGTATCCAAATCTAAATGATGCGTGCCTTTGAAAACTGCTCACGTATCCATATGTCGGAAAGCGATGATGTCAATCCAAGATCCTGTGAAGACTGATGCAATACAAGCTACAAAGGCGATGAAGATGGTAGGCCAATAGCGGTGATGTGGTTGTCAACAAAGAGGAGATGAATGTCCTAGTAATCCTCCAAGTCTGCAATATAAGACTCCACAAACAAGGATGATATTTCTGTGAGATACGAATCCCAAGTAGCTATATCTAGAAGATGTATGTCCTGTTGCACTAAACCAATAGGGGACAAAGATGTGGCGATGCCAAGCTGATCAGGAACAATAGGATATGATGCTGTAATCTCAATCTGTAGAGTGGGAACATGAAGACAAGTCTCTGAACCATCAGAACATACAAGATCTGTGATATACTCAAGCTCCTCTAAAGTATCGCCATCAAAGGGTATGGAATCTGCATTTGCAAGAGGGATGATACAACTTGCAACACGATCCTTTGGGTATGGAGAGATATGAGGGTCTCCATGGATCTCCCAAAGTTGTGTCCAAAGTATGTGGGGACATTCAATGTCTGATACAACATACATAGTGTCAAGATTAACACTAGAACATATAACCCCTACAATATGATTGTTGATGATACCCCATGCTGATAAACTCCCTGGTGTGTCTGGTTTAGGTATGATCCCATACAAATAAGGCAAAATATCAAGCCACCTGAGATGTGTTAGGATGCCATTTTGCCAATACTCATAGTTATCCTTATCCAAGTTGATCATAGAAGGATGAACAAAAAAACCCATAATACTCACTCAAATGAAAAATTTAGAGACTAGCAATCTCAATACTGATAAAGTAGATCAAAATATGTCATCTTACGCAAACAAATCCTTTCCAAGTGCCAAGACGTCCAAGTAATGAAACAAATTGTGAAAACAAAAAATACTGAATAAAAAGTACCTAGGGAAGATACTGGAAAAAGTGGATGGATGGATTTGAAGAGCTTTGAAATACCTTTCCAACGCCGCTAGAATCATGAAAATTAGAGATACTGACAAAAAGTTGTGAGCTCAAAATTAAAAAAATGAAGATCTGACTTTGGCTGAGAATAATAGGAACTATCAACAAAATTTGATAATGAGACTTGCACCACTGGAAATTTCACAGAACTAGCTCTCTGACAATATCTCGTTTGCCCGATTTCGACACTGTATGCCTAAGTTATGCCAAAAAGAAAAAAAACAGTTGGTTTAGGGAAAACTAGGGTTTGGAGGGGGCCTTGGAGGGGCTGTACAACCAATGACGTCACACTGATGTCAGCAATCCATGAGGTTAAATTTGACAATTGTCTAGCCATCAACGAATATTCTTAGAATATTCTCTTCATCGAACGGGAAAAAAATAGGTCCCTAGAAATCTTGACTCGCTGGAATGTGCAGAATCTTCAGTGGAATATACAAGGAATCTATGAAGATTCTGGTCACCACTATTTTTTTGAGTCGCTAGAATTTTTACTCGTGCTAGGTTTTTGTTGGATTTGTTTGAAGCCACTGGTACTTTTACCTATCGCCTTTTGATAATGGTCAGTTGGATTTACAGGGTTGCCGACGATTGTCTAGGGCGACTGTTGGCTTGATGAAGGGGTTGACATAATTAATGTTGACGTAGGGTACAATTGCAGAATTAAAAATTTTGTGTCCTTTTTTTTATAAAAACCAACACTGCTTTTTTATTTTTTGGATTTTTTTTGTGCTTAATTTTTTTTATTTTTAAAAAAAATCAAAAAATAAAATTTATTGAAAAATATTTTTTCTAGAAAGTGTTAAAAAAATTAGAGAAATTAATTTAAACCAACCTATCTTGGCACATAATTTTTTGCAACAAGGGTACAGATCTATGACAGCTATACAGAATCTGCCTCGGATCTTGCGTCCCTAATTTTTTTTTTCCTTTTTTTGCAACTACACCAAAATCGACAAAACAACATGCAATCTTAGGATTTTCGGCCATTCTGGATGCAACAGTGATGCTTGTTTCACCCTAGGATGAGCTGATTTTCCTCTCAAGGCTTGATCTCTTAGAATTTGAACAGGAAGCTATAGATCTGGAGCTCCGATACCATGTTAGAGTTGATAGTGAACCCACAACTCCCATAAATCCTTGCAACCAAAACACCTCTCACAAGCAAGAGATCAAAGCAACTGATTTGCTATGCAACCAAGAGAGAAAATATTGAATCCAGAAGAGCACTGATATGTGCAATGTATTAACTTGAATGTTTCTGAATTGAATTATTACAATGAATGCGCAAGCTTTATAAAAGCATGCAAAAGTAAACCCTAGATGAGGATTTGACTAGATAGTGACAAATATTCTAAACTCATGCAATGAGACTTGTCCTATATTTAGTTCAAACTAATAATAAAAAAGCACTCCTAAGTTTAGCTTAAGTGAATAAAGTAACAAGAGACTTGATAATTAATTAATGAATAATTAGTTATCAAGTGATTATCTTGATTACTCCAACAAAACCCTAACAACAAGCATGTTCAACATGCTTATACTAATGAGACCATCCAATACCCAACCTATGGGGTTGAGGTAAGTGATGTCCACCTTCATTTAGGAAGAATTCTTGTTGAGCCATCATCTCCTCACATAGCAGAGCTTACAAGTGAGGAGCCAACAATAAAGACCATTGATAATACAATAAATCCCCCTAAACAAGGTAAAACCCCTCCAAACATCACAAGTTCAAAACCACCATTTTCGAAAAGACTAACAATGCAGAAATCTCATTCTAAACTTGAATATGATTTGTTGGGCCAACTTAAGAATGTTTGTATAAAGATACTTTTGATTCAAGCCATTAAAGAAGTTCCTATATATATATATATAAACTGTGAGAGAATTGTGCCTTAAAAAGCTAGGTAGAAAAAGGAAATACCCCCATATTGTTCATGCTTTAGGACAACTAGCTAACATCACGTTAGGCAATATAGTTGTCCCAAAATATATAGACCTTGGGAGCCCCATTGTAGATGTGAAAATTAATGGCGCTCTTATCAAAAACACTTTAATTGATCTAGGAGTAGCCATCAATGTAATGACCAAAGAAACCATGCAACAACTTCAATTGATGGATCTCCAACCCACACCTACTATTTTGCAATTAGTAGATAGGTTAATTGTTAAGCTAGAGGGTATTATTGAGGATTTGGTTATCATACTAGATTCATGGGAATATCCAACATAATTTATGGTTTTACAACCCAAAGCAAACCTTGCAGGTTACCCCTTAATCTTAGGAAGACCATGGCTATCCATTGCAGAGGCATTCGTAGGACATGTAGGTCTAGCAACATGATAAATTCTAATGGCAATGCGACCAAAAAATTGGTCCTTTACTCACATGCACAACTAAATGCAGGATTGGAATGAACTATATGGCCTGCCTTGGAAGAAGATAACCAATACTCTTAACAAGCACTCATGACCATAGAGCATACCCCCTTATGAAATTTAGGATGAAGATGAAGTCCGTGCTCAGATTATTTCGAAATCTTATGGTAGGGACCTACATCAACACTACTGTTTGGAATGCTTATACCACCCCTTACACAATATCATACCTAAAAATGCCTTTGAGTCCACTTCTTAGCTATTTCATACACTACTTCCATATAGTTGCAACCTCAATCTATCAGGATTAGATGTTGCTTTCGTCATGACTTTTGTCATAACCATGGAAATCACATAGGGCAAAACAGTAAATGTCAATAATCAATTGACAATCTCCCAACAGTATGCATTGCTTAAAATGTTGCAAGCTCACACAACATTTGCATGGGACTATCAAGATATGAAAGGCATAGATCCTAGCCTATGCATGTACAAAATTTATATTAATGAAGGATACAAGCCAGTTAGGCAACCACAAAGGAGAATGAACCCAACTATGCGAGACATAATAAAGACAGAGTTGTAGAAATTGTTGGATGCAGGATTCATTTATCCCATGTCAAGCAGTCAATGGGTTTCCTCATTGGTGATTGTGCCAAAGAAAGGAGGTAAATGGAGGGTATGTGTAGATTATTGGTTGTAGGAAGAACACCCCCATATCTCTCACCTAGAGAAAGATGTTATCTAGTAGAACACAACTTCCCTTATTCTTGGGTTGTTGGTTATCTCTTTTACCTAGGGCTAGATAACATAATGAGGAGACACATAAGGGAGGATGAAGTATATGAAATCCTTAAGGCTTGTCATGACGAGCCTTGTGGAGATCACTTTGTAGCCAAGAGGACAACTTTGAAGATCTTAACCATTGGTTACTATTGGTCTACACTTCATAGAGATGCATTCAATTATACCTAGATATGTGACATATGCCAAAGGATGGGAAGACCTACTAGGAGTGATGAAATGCCACTCCAACCACAATTGGTCATTGCACCATTTGACAAGTGGAGATTGGATTTCATTGGTCCAATAGCTCCAACATCTAACAAGAAATACATTTTAGTCTGTACAAACTATCTTACAAAGTGGGTGGAGGTGAAATCACTACAATTTGCAAGAGATGACAATGTTGCCAAATTCCTTTATGAAGAAATTTTCACCAAGTACGGTGTGCCTAGAGAGATAGTCACATAATACGAACCTCAATTTACATATGATTTGATTGACAAGTTAGTTAAAGAGTATGAAATCAGGCATCAAAATTCAACACCCTACCATCCACAAGCCATTGGGCAAGTAGAAGTCGCAAATAAAGAGATAGAAGGTATTCTAACCAAGACAGTTCAACTACATCGAAAGGTTTGGGCAACAAGACTACTTGAAGCAGTATGGACATATAGGAAAAATTGGAAGACCACACCTAGGTTCACACCATATGAATTGGTGTATGGAAAAAAGGTTGTCCTTCCAATTGAGTTTGAGCATAAAAAACTCCGCATAATGATAATGCTTAGAATGGACTTATCTGATACACATAAGGAAAGACTACACACTCTCAATGCTTTTGATGAAATAAGGATGGAATCCATTCTCCATATGAAAATTGCTAGAGTAACCATGCATTAGCTAATAATTTATTAGTCTAATTTGTTCCCATGTACTTAAACTAAATTTAGGAGTGATTTTCTATGTTAACTAGAGAGCTATTATTAGATTATTTTGTCTCACTACATGAGATGTTGACATTTTTCATGATCTAATCCCTTTATCATTTAGGTTTGCTCCTATATAACACTCAACCCTCATTGTATTATCTCTCTTGAGCTTTCATACCTCTTGAACTATTGAGATTTTCTCTACTCTTGAATTTTGTAGCTTTTTATTGTTGAGGAATATTGCATATCATTGTTTGCAGCCCTCTTGCATGGAAGGTGCCTTTTATTCGTTATTTGATCTTGTTGCTTGTGTTTTTCACATTTCTAATATGGTATTAGAGCGTGGATTCAACAAACCCCTTCTCAATTTATGAGGGATTTTCTGGAACAAGTGTTACAGGTTTCAGATCTAGAATCTCCATTGTTTTTTGTGTTTTTTGGAGGTGGGTGTTTTTTAGGTACATTTTGGTGCAAAAAGGACCTTAGGGTGATCCCACAAAGCTAGTTTACAATTTCTGGGAGATTTTGATTTTTGCTGAAATCACATATTTTTAGAAAATATAATTATTTAATCCTTAAAAATTTTCATTTAAAGCATTCCAATTGAAGAGGGTTTGATCAAACTACCTTATATCAAACCCCCTTGGATAGAACCCCACTAGTTTTAAACCATACCTATAACAGAGTGTCCTTTACACCTATCAAAATGTTGATAAAAAACCACTTTTGATTTACCTTTTGGGGGATCAAATGAATTCATTTAAAATTTATTTTTGTAAGTATGTAATCCGGTATCAGGACATAATGACCCAGCCAAAATAACCCTGGACATAATAACCCGACCAAAATAACCCAAGGACAAAATAACCCAGGATCATAATAACCCATGGACAGAATAACCCATGGTCAAAATAACCCATGGATAGAATAACCCATGGTCATTTTAGATCAAGCTAGTAAACTAGAAATGACATAAAATAAATTACAAATATGATTGTGAGGCACCATAGAGGCTATTTATGTCATTTTTAGACCATATATCCATTATATACCCCTAAAATAGCCTTAAAAACCTTTAATATGCTTAAATAACCTATAAAATGATAAATAATTATAAAAATAAAGGCAATTTTGTGAAAATAAGTTGACTATTTTGAAGACACATGGATTGGCAGACTAACCAGAAGAGGCAACAAATGATCACCCAAGTTTCCAATCACAATGTGGAATTGATATTCAGCTACTCAAGATGATCTTCCCATAACCAATAATACTATTGAGGGATGGCATAGAGGATTTAGTGAATTGCTTCAAGCATCGCACAACTCATTCTAGAAATTCATCAAAGTAGTGAAAAAAGAATAGAGTCTCCAAGAGAATAGAATAGAGAAATATATGGTTGGATACACTGGGAAACCAAGCAAGAAAAAATACCATGAACTCAAAGAAAGACTAAAAATATTGGTTGATGGTTATAACAACCATAACATTTTAGATTATATAAGAGGCGTCACTCATAATTTGAAACTTTAATTGAAAATTTGAATAATAAAGTTTTTTTAGCAACATACATGTAATTTATAATTTTTTTTTCCTTTCTCTATATTCTTATGGGGATATTTTGTCCATGGGTTATTTTGGCTTGGGTTATTATGACCCTTGGTTATTTTGTCCCTGGGTTATTGTGATGGGGTTATTCTGTCCAGGGTTATTTTGGCCAAGTTATTATGTCCCGTAACCATGTAATCCTTATTATAAGCTTCCCAAAAAGTATAATTTCAAATAAATTTAATTTTATTATTATATATTTTTTATAATTTCTTGTGAATGTAGGTTTTTCACCTAAAATCAAACTCTTTGTTCTACACATGCGGAAAAATAGAAGATTATATTTTTTTTTTGAAAAATATGAGTGCACCAGATATTGAAGTCCTCGATCCAACAAAAAAATAAATTGAATTTCGATACACAAAAAAATTGTGTTATACGGTCTGCCTATGTCTAAATTGTAATTGGTTTGACTTCGAAACTTGATTAAGGAAAAATATTCAATAAAACACTATGAAACCAATTGGAAGCACTAGATATCGTAGTTACAAATCTAAATTCAAAAAAAAAAGAATTTTATCTTTCATAGAAAAAAAATTATGTGTTATACAGTGAGCGTCACTCGTTAAAAATAATGTTTACTGAAAAAACTAGTTTTTGAAGGAGATGGAAAAAGAAGTGCAATCTGATTCCAAAAATTTTGAAAAAAAATATATTTATAATCTACAGACAAAATGTCACAAATCACTAGTTTGCATCATCTTCAAATTCCTCACGGTTTAGCCACTATAGGTGCCCGAAAGTGAAGATTTAGTTAGAAACTAGCACTTGCACTAGAGGGGGTACAAGAGTTACGCCGATAGAAAAATGTAGAGAAGTAAGAAGGGGAGTAACATGAATTTAGTACTTGTATGGACATCATTAACAAAAATAACAATTTATTAATCTCACTGCAGAAAATAGACATTAGAAGATGGTAATAGGTAAATATACAATGTGATTATACAATGTTTGAATCTCAATAATATATAGAGAACATGAATCATTACACATTGTTTGTAATATATGGATACAGTAGTTGCCCCTAGTTTGTAGGAGTATACATGAAATGTAGTGGGTGGATGCATGGAATAAATGAATTGGTGAATGGATATGTGGGGTATGGAAAGGATGGAGAATACTTGTATAATGGTGGTGCAGTGAATGATAACGATCCATATCAAGAAATTTACCAAAAGCAAGTGTTAAGTTTACATTGAACGTCGTCCAAGATCAAGATGATTTGGAATGTGGGTGGCGTTGAGTGAACATGGATTTGATAGATGGTCCATGGATGAATTGATTTAGTTTGGATAAGGTGGATGGAGTGTTGGATTTACTGTGGATGAGGTAAGATGCAAACGTCGTGATTTGGGAGCTGTAAGAGTCCTTATGATAAAGTGTTGCTATCAACACACAGTTATTCTGAGCAATTTATGTTTGTGTATGTTGACGGTTGACAGTTTGGATTTTTTTTGTCCAAACTTGGGAGGTGAGCAATGGTAAGTGGATATGGAGTTTCGTGCGGGGAAAACTTTGTGCATATGTCTTGTAGGCCATTTTTGTAGCTTTCTTGTGCACTAGTGGACGTTTTTTGATGGAAGAGCTTCCCTTCTTGATTTGTTCCCCATAGTTTCTTTGACTAATAGAGGTTTATAGGGATGATTTTGTGTTGTATTTTATGGCATCCATTTGAATATGATTTGTCCATTTTTTCTTTATTTTCCCCTTTCTTTATTTTGGAGGATGGGATGGTGCATGAATCACGGTTGAAGTTATGAAGTGTTGTAGCATTGATAGCGGTTTTATCATAAGGACTCTACAGTCTCCCAAATGTTGACTCTTTTTTTGTAGAACATCTATATGTACATTTAGGAGTATGCATGTCATGGGTAGATGGATGGGTAAGTGGTATATGGATATGGTATATTGCAGGTTCAGATTCTTGATCTTGATTTTGCGTGGTGTTGTCTTAAATATACTTTGGTTCATGTTCTTGACATGGATCAATTTGATAGGATGGATTGTATGCAAATGGGGTACATTCTATTGAATGTGAAAGGGTTTGTATATCTCCTAAAAACGAGCAATACTTTCGGAAAATTCATCATCTTGGAGCAACCATTATAGGAGTATATGATTTTGGAACAACCACCTGCATGTAATTGCAAATGTAGTGTAAGCATAGAAACAATCATTTGTAGGTATATCAATATGGTAAGTAGAAGATAAAACAAATATAGCTTTCTTGAGAGAGTTGTGTGTTAATGTATGTGTACCTATACTCATCATAAAGAGAGAAGACGTAGTCGGAGCTCTTCTTTTATCCTGATTATTGTGTATGGATTATTCTTCATTCTTGAGTATCGATCAAAGGAAAATGGTGGGTCGATCCTAAGTCCATGTATTGATTTAACTCTAGATATAGCTGTAAAAGTTAATCCTTGTCTTTCTTTTTTACCTATATCAATTGTTGCTCTTTTGATTGTCATTCCTTGGGATTTATGTATTGTGATCGCCCATGCACTGCATAGTGGTAACTACCTGTGAGCACCTAGAGATATAGGTGATATAGGAATAGTTTTTGGAGCATGGATGCTCCAAGGTGGGCCATTGTAAGTATCAAATTTTACTACCACATATAATGGTAAATCTGGTGGTTTGGAGCTTTCTATGTATACAATATCTACAACATCTCCAAGAGAACCATTTACAAGGCCTGCTTGAGTCCATAGATTTGTAGTTAGCATGATGCGCTGGCCTCTACATAGGAGGAGTTCATGGGGAAGCTTGTCAGTATCATTGTCAATCTTTGATGTTGTGGTTGTTTTTATTGCAATATTGAGTGCAATAGGAAGATTTAATAGTTGTATCATTTTTTTGTTATGTGTTCCAACTAAGTCATTGGTCGGGAATAGGTGCATTGCTAGGTCAAAAGACTTGTTTTCTTTGTGTGATAGCTCTTTTTTTGTGCGACGCATTAGTAGCTCCCAATCTTGTTCAGTTGGTTCTGCATTACAAATGTTTTGTAGAGTTCTTCGAAAGTCAATTTGAGCTTGTGTGTCCCCATGTCGAAATATTTTTTCTAGTGTGACAATAATAGTGAATTGTTCCCAAAGGGCTTTTGCATTTGTGTGGGCAGCATATATAGGTTTGTCCATAACATGGGGTAGTTGTGCAAAGTCGCCTACAAGAATGATAGATCTTCCACCAAAGCACAAGTGTTGTTGGTGGGGGAAAGCCTCACGTAGCCTAGAATCAATTTGCAAGAATAATTTTGGGCCTATAAAGCTCAGTTCATCAATTAGGAGGTATTTTATGTGCTTCATGCTATTTTGGAACATTGCAAGTCACTGACCCTTCAACGGTTGCATTTCCTTGATTGGAATTTTCAAGGCTGAATGTATAGTTGAGGCGTGTATGTTGAATGCTGCAATTCCTGTAGGAGCAACAACAAGGAGTGGGCTATGTTCTTGTGGTACTAAATTGGAAAGGGAGTGTTTAATGTAATGAATAAGATATGATTTCCCTGTTCCTGTTGTTCCTTGTATGATCATGTACAAGGGTTTTTTGGTTTCACAAGAACTACAGTGGTCCATAACAAGTGTTAGGGCGAGTTGTCGTTTGGGAGAGAGTGGATATGGGAGGTCGTTAAACTCAAATGTTGTTGGGCTGTCATTTTGGTCCACCTTATTTGTGCATACAAAACGCTCTGCAGTTTCATGTAACGCTTGAGGTATTGTATGGGCATTCCACTTGTGGCAATTGTCAAAGTCACGCCTTCCAAGCATATCAAGGGAATTAATATTTCCACTAGTACCAAGACCCAATTGTGACAAGAACTCCCATTCATTCAATTGTATTGTATTGCCTATATTGTTTTCATCTTCTGTTTCATCTTCCTCTTCTTTATTTACTTCTTCATCAACTATACGGTCAACATGCCACACATAATATTTATGTATATTCATCTCCTTCCAATTTGCAACAATTTTCTCTTTCTCGATACCAATGTCTGCTTCAATGTTATGAAATTGCTTGTAAAGAAGTAGTTCGCTCCAACAAAATGTCTCAAAATGTTCTGAATCCTCCTTTGGAATAGTAGGAAATCGAGGGAAGACACTGATAATTGCCTTTTGTTTCCTTTCTTTCCACTTGTAGTCTTTGCGGCTTGATGAGAACGAGAATGATCGTGCAGATTCAAGTAGTGTTACTTTCTCCATTTGAGGAGGACGTTGTGTGTATGTATGGATGTAAGTTAGCTCCAATGTATTGTCATTTCGGTTGGTCTGAATTCGGTTGAAAACTTTTCTCCCAACATTAAGCACCATGAATTCACAATTGCAAACAACAAGGGGCAACTTTTATAACATATGGCACGTTTCTTGTGCACCTATATCACAATCAGCAATAATTTCAGACATGAATTTTCTATATGCTGCAAGTGCCTTGTCTTGGGGTGCTTGCTTTTGACATATGCGTGTCAACATATCAAGGTAGCTTTCAGATTTTCTCTCTGCCTTTGCGGCATATTTTGCAATGTATTTTAGAACTAGTGTTTTTGAAAGCACGGGTTGACAATCCATATTGGCCCTCCATATGGAAAGCATTTTTGGACTATGTATATTCAACCTATCATCATTACGTGCAGGGAAAAAGGTTTTTTTCCCATCTTCATCATTCATAACGAAGACGTGGCACATTTGGGCCATGGTGCACTATAGCGACACTCCATGTTGTTTCCTTTCTTGCGAAGGCAGGTTGATTCTAAACACTTGGTGTGTCTTTGGACACGGTTTAGTAGCTCTTCATAGTCAGTGTGTTTGTAGAAAATATTTTAGGTGTTGTTAGTAAGCATGGGTCGTCTTGCGAAGACCGATGGCATGTGTTGCTCTTGTCTCCTAGAGTTCGAGGATTCCAAGCACTAACATATTTGTCAAAGAATGATTTCGCTTTGTCTACGTCGGCATGATTTCTCCAGTCAAGTTTGTCCATGTTTGGTGCACCCTCAAGCCAAAGGAATCCGTGTACATGTGCAGACCCTCGATGTTGCCACTCATATCTATACCAGTAGTTTGTTGCACAGTAGAGCTTCTCTAAGACTTCTTCATGAAATGCTGTGAATCTTTGATGCAAGTATAAGGATGTCGTATGTGGGTTCATAACAATGTTATCTATGCGATCTTTATTGTTTTGTGATGTTTGAGTTGCTCCCTTTGTAAATAGTTAATGTAAGTCGGGCCATTTGGTATCTGCAGCACTTAGTGTGAAGAATAGTGTGGGGGAGCCTATTTGGTTGATCATGGTTGACAATTCACCACGACATTTATTCCAATATGCTCGTGTTCCTCTAAGGGATGATCTGTAATGCATCAATTGTTCAGCTAGTTTAGTGTCAGGAAACGTTTGTATATGCTGATGAAGGCTGTCTATGGTGGTTGGTATGCAGTCCCTAACATTTTTCTTGACAAAAATGGAGGCAATACCTTGGCTTCGGTGGCGCATCAACAGGTTCAAGAAAAAATATCTAAACCTTGGATGCCTTCCAAATCTATTATCATGAAACCTTATTAGGTGCAACACATATTCATGTATTTCAACTTGTCTATAGCGAGGTTGTAAATGTAATGCACTACCATTGGGAAACAAAGAAGGAAAAGCCATGTCTAGAAGTCCTTCAGTATTGTATTCATTAACTGGTGATGACTCAAGTGTCGGCCAATCTACAATGGTGTGATTGTGATCTGTAATTTGCAATGTTTCTCTTATGATTTCTAGTTCACGACGTTTATTTGGTAGCCTAGCCATGAAAGAAGAGGAGAAAGTGAATTCCGCGTTGGGTGAATCCGTGTTAAATTTTGATGCACTATTTGGTGCAACAATACTATCGTTGTTAGCATTAATGTTATGAAGCATACTAGAGATGTCTGTATTTGTATCAGGGAGCTCTTGAAGAGATGCAAAATCCACCTTGATATCTTCGTAATATGGGTCATATGCGATTTTATATTTTAGTGCAGCCCACACACGATTTCTACTTACGTAGCAATCATAATGGTCACCTCTTGTATTGGTTCTTCGAACCACCAACACATCCAAGTTTGCAATTTTATGTGGCAAGTATTTTGCTATGGTTTTGATATCTTGTGGGAAACAAATTGTGTGTCCACTATATTTGTATTGGCCCCCACGAGCATTTGTTACTTGTATTATAGGATTGACTCGTGCTATAAGCATTTCTTCGACTTGTGTTAGTGTTTGCAGCTCATACGGTTGTACTCCTGGGTCCATTAAATTAGATGTTGAGAAACGATGTCTGCCTGTCTCATGGAAGCATCTAAAACAAACTGGACCAGTTTGTGTTGCATTGGTACGGATTCCTGGGTAGCATTCATTGCAAATTGTGCAAGTTGGCAAGTTTGATAGTTTATCTAATCTTGAACGAAATCTTTTTGAAGCTTCTATAAAGTTTTTTTCAAGTGGTAAGTTTGTCGACTGATTTTGACGAGACTGCATTGTTTGGTTTGTGCACATTGACGAACCTATGTCAGAAGTGTTTTCAGTTTGGGATGCACATTCATATGGTTCAATATTGTGTTGGTTTGATTGAAAGGAGGTTGGTGCATTCGTTTGTATTGCCTGTTTTCCTATGCGTTGGAAATGACATCGAATGCTGATTTCTTCTTTATGTTGCATATAGTAGTCATGACTGCTTTTACGAGATTGTTTGCTTTTAGGGGTAGAGGGTGCCATCTGTAAAGGAAATATGAACTATAATTACCAAATGAACAATTACAAATACATAAAAAATTAAATAAGCTTAACATTAATGTTATGAGTTTTTTGATCATTATATTCTTTGAGAAGTAGTTGAGATACAATTGGTATGCTATATACATGAGTAATTTGGTGGAAGAGGTAATCACAGTATTTTCATAACAACAATATATTCAATATATCTATGATATTGAAATTCCATGTATGGAATCAAAAGTATAGAAAGTATACTATATAAGATGTTACAAAACTTTATATACATTACATAGGCGCTTGAGGTACATCTAAACACTAGCAATAGGACACATAGTAGTGATTCCACCCAGCATGATCAAATTATCTGCAACAAAATCTAGCTCGTTGACCTTTGTGATTGTTGATTTTACCCGTGCTTGAGCGGCAGTTGAATCATATGAATTTGTGATTGTGAAGATAAATTGCTTGAATAACACTCCTTTGACTATGGTCTCAACTTTAGTTTTTGTTTCAGAATTGAATTGTAGCATGTATAAATTATTTGCAGACATTCCAAGAAGTTCAGTGGCTGGTTCTTCAAAAGCAACAGCCCATAATATTCCTGTATGATCTGCAAGCTTTAGCTGGAGTATGTATCTATAGGTACATTTAGCAGTAGTAGCTTTGCATTTGGAACAATACCATGTTTGATCATCATTATGTACAACTTTCTTTTTACATTGTCTTCCATCTAACTCAAGGGGGCAAGATGGATAGCATAATGAATTTGTCTTTATGTATTGCACTGTTGCTTTTAGAGTGCATTGGAAGGTTTTTTTCACATTGGTAGTTTTCTCTTCAATATCAGCAATTGTTCTCATAAGCACGAGAGGTGCATCCAATAGTTTTGTATTCAATGGAGTGACATCAGTCCCATTCTGTTCAAACCATGATTTGAGTTGTTCTGCCTCCTGTATTTTTGGGTTTACAAATAGGTGGGTGCTTGCCAACGTGCTTATGACCTTTCCATTGTACTCAGTGACAGCCATTTTTTATTGCAAGTATGGCCACATGTTTTAGGTGATACATCTCTTGTAGTTGCTTGCCTTCCTTTTCAGTTGTTGGACCCCATAAAGTAATATTAATTGTAGATGAAGAGGTATCTATCAATTTGATGCTCCTTCGAAGAACTTCAGTCCCATCTCTTCTCCTTATGGTTGAGCTTGGGTCCACACATATGACTATGCCAATAACATCAACAATGATATTATTGTTCAATTCTAAAATTTGCTTGAAGGGTGTGAAAGATAACTGATGTTTGGGAATTGCAAGGTCATCTTCTGAGCGAGAAATTTTGGATTCCTCGACTAAACAAATTTCAAACTGGCTATTTAGTTTGTTGTACAACCTATTAGCTGACTTAATAGTTCCACCAGATATTGTATATACTTCTCCAAAATGTACATTCATGTAATGAAGATTTGCAACTTCATTAAAACAAGTCACTCGTATTTCAGTGCGTTCACAATCAATAATATCGAAAGAGAAGACCTGCCCTTGTCCCTTCTATGTGTTGAAGCTATGCATCTGCTTTTTCATGGTAACATGACC
Source organism: Sequoia sempervirens (assembly GCA_007258455.2). Lineage (NCBI taxonomy): Eukaryota > Viridiplantae > Streptophyta > Pinopsida > Cupressales > Cupressaceae > Sequoia > Sequoia sempervirens. The sequence continues at coordinate 546,021,928 of VDFB02271358.1, read as the reverse complement.
CTTTATAAGCCACCTTGTCTGAAATGGATTCAAATTTCTAATAGGCGTAATATTGGACAAAAGGTCTTTATTTTGTAGGGATGAGCATAACCCAAAAAGTGCCCTTTGAGCAAGTGGCTTTGGTACCATAGCAGTGTTATTCATGCTCGTAGATGGAGCAGTTGAGGTTGTAGAATTTACTTGATGGGCTTTCTCTTCAAATAGGTAGGCAGGTTGACCAATAATGTCATGCTGTAAACATGTGATCTCTAATTTGGAGATGACTATCCACCTATAAAGATAAAATGAGTAAGTATTTTGAGTACGAAAAATGTGGCATAGTGGATAAACAATGCTAAGCTATAAGTTGATAATTGGAATTTTGTAGAAGAGCATGCAAATATTGTGGCTCACCTTGAATTGCAAAGAATAGGGCTACTGTATCCTATCAGTTTGAGTATAGATCCCTTCTAGAGTTCTTTAGAAGCTATGCATTGGTTGTACTTTGTTGGGAGTGTTGCCTTCTGCTTATGCACCACATCAGAGAGCTCGACTCTATATCGATCAACCAGTTTGAGGGCATGGCCAAACGGTGCAATTTCTAATGCTTGTAGATAGGGTTGCAAGTTTAGGTTTCCATCATTCATCATCTTGATTGCATTGTTAGTTAAGGAATATTTTGGCAAGAGAGGTGGTTGAGATACTATAACATTGTCATCAAGGCCTATTGAGGTGGCTTGTACTTGTTGGGTTTGTTGTTCAAAGAGGTTGGTAGGCTGGCCAATGATATCTTGCTGCAAACATGTGATTTCTAATTCTGATATGACAATCCACCTATAAGTGTACAATGAAGAAGTATTATCAGTAAGATGAGATGTGACATCATGGATTTCAAGAATGATAATCTATAAGTTTTGATTGTGGATATTGTAACAAATCACTAAAATATGATGGCTCACCTTGAATTGCAAAGAACAGGGCAACTATATTTAATGAGTTTAAGTATAGAGCCCTTCTGTAGTTCTTCGGAATCTATGTGGTGGTTGTACTATTTTGGAAGTGTAGCCTTCTGCTTGTGCACCCCATCAAAGAGTTGTAGTATATAGCGATTGGTTGGTTCAGGCCCATGTCCAAACATTGAAATATCTATTGCTTGTAGATGGGGTTGCAGGTCTATGTTTCCATCATGGATCATCTTAATTGTGTTCTCAGTCAAAGAATACATCATTACAAGAGAGCGAACTAGTCCTTGCAAAAGTAAATTGTAGGTGGTAGCTATTACTTACATTAAACGACGTATAAAAAGCATACTTTGTGAATTATGAAATTAATATGCTCTAGGGGAGAGGACCCAGTAGTGGAGCGCGTTCTAATAGTTGTGATACTTGTGATATTTTTATGTATTAATTGAACAGATACAAACTATTAATTGAACATTTAAATATCAATATTTATATATTTTTGTGTTAATCATAGATATACTAAAAACTGTGCAACTACCAATAATCAATAAAAAAATAATAAACATTTATCATTCATTACACATTGAATATGACACAATAAAATATTATTTATAACAACTTCATAATACTTCTGCATAGATAACAAAACTAATATTAAAAATTACATTCACTTTTGTCCAAACAAATGAACAAAATAATCAAACTTGTACTTGTTACCTACTTAGTAAGTAGGCTAATCCCTTCAAGTTCTAGTGCACATCTTAACTAATATAGAAAACTCTATTTTCAATATCTACTACCATCTCTCATTAAATCTGAACAAAAAATGTTGGTAGTGTAGACTTTTCCTATCAATCACTCGTACTATCTGTGAATACTTCTCAGCAATAAATGTTGAGCCTCTAGTACCTGCAAAAATTCAAATACCAGCTCTGAGACTCACCAATTCCAACAATATCAACCAACTACTATGACAAAATTTAAAATTGCCTCTTTCAATCTTTGACATCTTATTTTATCCAATAAGAATGCAACATTTACAAGCCACGGATCAACCAAACCAATTTCAATTTCATATAAGCCACGAATCAACCAAATCAATTTCAATTTCATATGACATGCGATGCAATAAAACCATTTACTTTCTCTGTATCAAACTACATACATTCTCTCTGCATACATTCTCATTCTCTCTGCATACTGTCAGAGCTGTCAAGAGATTACCAAACAGCTCAACATATCAGACTGCAGATTAAGACTATTCTGGTGTTTACTATTCAGGTATGTTGTTTTTTCCTTCATCTATTTTAATTTATATTCATCTGAGAAGGAAATTTGTTTACATATGAAAAGTATAAATTACAAATCTATTTTAATTTATATTAGATATCCAGGTAGACTGTATGTGAAATCAAAGCTGTGCATGAACAACAATCATATAAGCCAAGATCTTTAATATAAATTAAAATAGATTATTTATAAAAATTGACTTCAGAGTTGTAAAGAGATTACTAGACAACTCAAATTTTTGGGAAAGCAGAAGTAGCAAATGTTTTCATCAAACTTAGTCTCTTAATAATCCTGTCAATATTCCTTATAAAAAATCTTCTGATATTTTTTTTTAAAGTTGCAAGCATAGACTGCATTATTGGAGATAGTTATTTTCATCTTTTCATCTATTATCTATTAAATAGACATAAAATACTCAAGTTCCCTGTTGAAAAATTCAAACACTTATAAGTTTTTATGTGTTTACTAAATGAAAAACTAATGATTTTTGTGTGAATTATCTAGATCTAATTATAACTGTGTTTTGATTACCAACTTGGATGGTTATAGTGCATATGACATTCGATTCTAAAACTCGCTAAGGCAAGTAGTATTTCTTATCTTCGAGCTCTTTTTATGGTCTCCCAAGTTGATTAACTTTTAGTCCTTGTGCATATTTTGGGCTCTTTCATATAGTCTCCCATGTCAAATAATTGTAGTCCTTATGGATATTCATGACTGTTCGAGAAACCAGTTGCCTCACATGCCCTATATTAATTCTTGTTGAAACAAGTCAATTAATGAAATTACTTTCTTTCGTAAACATACTGATACCTAGTACCCATAATATACTTATACACGTAATCTAGCAAAGAAAGATATTACTAAAAGATGGTTCAGCTAGTGAGCATTTAGGTACTATGCAGTGATGCCATAACATGAATAGAAACTAGAACAATGTTGCAGTTACTAGCAGCGGTGAAATAGAACAGAACACAAGAACAATCAAAGTATGCATTTGATATTGCTCTAATCATAGTTGCTTGACATTCAAGCAGCACATTCAATTGTAGTTATCCCTTAATAAAATAAATACACCTCATGGTTTGTTAAACATGTTTGATGTGAGAAAAAAATAGTTATGTTCTTTGCTCCTGAATTATCAAAATTATAGTTTTGATAAAACATGTTTGAACAAATGCTTGGTTCATGTTTCTGGAATACTTTCATGTTGAAAGTGTCTGAACTTACATGAGTGGAAGTGACAGTTTGAACATATTTTCATAAAGCACTGTATTCCAACAAATAACCTCGTAGTGCATGATTTAATCATCATATGATTTTGAAAACCAAGCTACTTATTGTTAAAAATAATTGTACCTTGCATTTTTTTATAGACTATTGTATGATCAAGAACTAGTTTCTCATGCAAGGTAGATAAGAAGATCAATGGTCTATTTTAAGATAGATTTGAGATTCAGACACTGTCAATTATAGATTAAGAAAAGATGTTTTGAAAAATCTTATAAAAAATGCTAATGTCATTATGAGTTTAGTGTTTTTGTTTGGACTTTCAAATACACCTGCAACTTTCATGAAAGATGTGAACATTGTATTCATGGATCACTTGGAAAGGCTTGGTCTGGATGGTTTTTCTTGATATATTACTACATTCCTTTACAAAATAACTAATATTTGATAATTTTTTCTCTAGGAATTATGGCTGCAGGAAAGAGAAAAAGCAAGAGAACAAATCGAATGTCAAGAACTCGTTTAGCACGGGGTGTGAAATTTCAAGTGGTTGACTCAGATGATGGTGAGACTTCAGCCAACCCACCTAGTGATAACAATGCGGAGACTATGGATGTTGATGTCCAAACTTCTCAACATTCTAGAAAAAAGACAAAGTGCAATAATAGTATATGGACAGAAGAAGATATGTCTCATGCCATGGAAGATGTTGAGGACTATGGGCTTTCGATAAGAGCAGCATCTAAAAAGTGGGGAATTCCTGCTACTAGTTTAATATATTGGCTGTCAGGACTAACAACAACAAAAAGAAAAGGACCACCAACAATCCTGTCTATGGAAGAAGAGAAAGAAGTAGTTGAGTGGTGCAAAGAATTAGCTCAAATTGGTCATGGATTGGAGGTTATTCAACTAAAATCACATGTGGCCCACATCTGTCAAAATAGGCCAAATCTATTCAAGAATGGTTTACTAGGAAGATCATGGTGGATGGGTTTCCGCAAACGTCATCCAGAATTGACACTACGAACAGCCGAGGGTCTAGATAGGGACAGAGCACTAATGTTGCAACCAAGTATTGTGGCTGATTTCTATGACAACTTGGAAAAACTTTACAAAGCTAATCAATATGGGCCAACCAAGATATGGAATTGTGATGAAACAGGTGTGCAAGCAGGCAAAAATTGTGGAATGAAAGTGCTTGCAAAAGTGGGTAGCAAAAGTGTGCCATACATTTTATCTAAAAGTAGAGAATGGATTACAATACTGTTTTGTATTAATGCAGCAGGTTACAACATACCGGGTTTCTATATTTTCAAGGCAAAAAAAAAACTAAACAATTACATTGCTAATTGTGAAGCGGGAGCTTGCATGGCAGCACAACCACACGCTTGGATGACTAAAGAATTATTCTTGAATTGGCTGCATCACTTTGCTAGATCAGTTCCAGGTGGGGCTTCACCCACAAACAGACACCTGCTTATCTTTGATGGACATGGAAGCCATGTGGCTTTAACCACTATCCAAGAAGCCAAATCTCTAGGTATTGATCTTCACACTGCCCGCCCATACCAGCCACAAACTGCAGCCTTTGGATGTAAGTGTCTTTTCTCCGTTCAAGACACATTTTAAAACAGAGAGGTCAAAGTGGATGGAAAAACATCCACACATAGAAATAAGAAGAGCAGAAATGGCAGAAATTGCAAGCAAAGCTTTCAATCTTGCTCTTGTGCCTGAAAACATCAAAGCAGGTTTTCGTAGGATTGGAATTTGGCCATTGGATAGAGATGCACTTTGTAAGGACATGAAGCCAAGTGAAGCATTCAATATAGAAGAAGACAATGAGATTGAAGGCATTGCAAGCATCTTGAGGATGGTTGGTTATGAAGAAACTCAAGTGGAAGAATGTTTGAAACAAATGACAGCAGAAAAATCAACAACATCTGACCCAGATGAAGACAAAAGTTCACATACTCATGTCAGTCAAACACAAAATGACAATGACTTAAGTCTACCAACTCAGTTTGACCCACCAAATTGGGTTAAAGAAAGAGAAGAAAACTTAGGAGTGCAAATTGATTTCCAAAATGAGGAAATATCTTTAAGAATGCCTTCTCCACCTCCAATACCAAGCAATGAGGTGGTTCATTATTATGCAAATACAGTAGTATGGGGTTCTACAAATTCAGAATTGAATGAAGCTGAAGATAGCCAAGGTGCTTTGGAAATAGCAGATGAAGAGGTGCTATGTAGTCAAGGCTCTTTAAGCAAATTTCTGAAGCTGCCCATTGAAAGGGTTAGAAAGAGGTCCATTCCATCTGACAATAATGCACTAAGATTGGGCAAAACATCTCAAATTCTAACGTCAAACAATTATATAGCTTTGCAAGAACAACAAGAAGCAAGGAAAATTGAACTTCAACAGTTGAAAGAAAGGAAGAAAAAACAGATGGAAGCAAAAAAGCTTTGTCAAATTGAGCAAAGAAAAATAAGGAAGAGAAAAAAATTGAAAGACAAATAATGAGACAGAGGAGGGAGGAGGAAAGGCTTCAAAAACAAAAGGAGAGAGAGTTGAGAAAGAAACAAAGGCAGGTCAAGAATGGTAATACAACACATGTTACAACTAGTGTTGGGAAAACGACTACTCCATCAACTCCCCTACCTAGTAATACAACACATGTTACAACTGGTTTTGGGCAGACAAGTACTCCAGCTCCCCTACTTGGTAATACAACACAAGTTACAACTAGTTTTGAGCAGATGAGTACTCCATCAACTCCCCTACCTGAACATCATAACATTTTAAGAGATATGTACAACATTTTAACCCCTGCATATGCTGCTCTTACCAAGTTCCAAGTTGCTACTAGCCATAGCCCCCCTCACTCCCCTGTCAAACAGTTCCAATTTTCTGGGCTTTTAGATGAACATATGTTTGGTCATCTTACCCCTGTTACACCCCATGTTGATTCAGCTACTCCAACTAAAACTTCAACAGAGAGTCCTATGGAGGAGGAGCCAGAACCATTCCCTGGATTTATGGTAAACTAATCAATTCTACATACCTATTTAGCATTGCCTATTTGCGTAATATATGTTTGATTTAGAAATGGTTACAATTTGCAGTCCTTGAAACAATTGTGCAGACCATTCCTATTTTGCAGCATCTATAGGATGGTAATTTTGTAATGTTTTGTAACTGGATATATCAATGCATGAGCATGTAACAATTGTGCAGACCATGCCTATTTTGCAGCATGTACAGGCTGGTCATTTTGTTTTGTAACTGGATATATCAATGCACAAGCATGTAACAATTGTGCAGACCATGCCTATTTTGCAGCATGTATAGGCTGGCCATTTTGTAATGTTTTGTAACTGGATATATCAATGCATGACCATGTAACAATTGTGTAGACCATGCCTATTTTGCAGCATGTACAGGCTGGTCATTTTGTAATGTTTTGTAAGTAAATATATATGTATGTTCAATGATCTATTTAAAAATATGTTTCTGTTTTGAATGTTCACATGCTATCTTCAATCTAGCATGTAATGTTTCTTCAAAAATATGTTTTTGTTTTGAATGTTCACACACTATCTTCAATCTAGCATTTAATGTTTTGTAACTAAATATATATGTATGTTCAATGATCTCTTCAAAAATATGTTTTTGTTTTGAATGTTCACATGCTATCTTCAATCTGCAATGTTTATATCACAATGTGTCGAAACAACTATTCTACGTACAATGTTCACATGCTATCTTCAATCTATAATTTTTATATAACAATTTGTTGAATTTGTTGATTCAACTTTTTTGATTGCATGCTGTCTTCAGTCTATAATGTTTATATAACAATAAGTTGAATCAACTCTTTTCATTGCATGCCATCTTCAGTCTATGCACATTGTTATATAAACATTGGAGATTGAAGATACCATGTCTTCAATCATGAAGATTGTTGTATAAACATTGGAGATTGAAGATACCATGTCTTCAATCTTGAAGATTGCTATATAAACATTGGAGATTGAAGATAAAAATTATAGACTGAATCATATAGATAAAAATCAGATGGTTTTTCTGTACTTTCCTTCTGCAGAAATATTTCTATGAATAAACAACGTTCTATCAAGGATGATGATTTTACAATTTTGTACTGATGCTGAATGGCAGAGCTTTCAAGCAAACAGTTGCAGCCAATATAATGAAATTTCAGCATGTATTGTAAAAGATTAACATGAAGAAGAACTACAATCAGAATTTGGAAGAGCGAGCAAGAAATCAGCCAATTATCATTCTTCTTAGATCTGGTGTTTTAATTACATATATGTATGTTCAATGATCTCTTCAAAAATATGTTTTTGTTTTGAATGTTCACATGCTATCTTCAATCTACAATGTTTATATAACAATGTGTAGAAACAACTACTCTGCGTACAATGTTCACATGCTATATTCAATCTATAATTTTTATATAACAATTTGTTGAATTTGTTGATTCAACTTTTTTGATTGCATGTTGTCTTCAGTCTATAATGTTTATATAACAATAAGATATAACAATAAGTTGAATCAACTTTTTTGATTGCATGCCATCTTCAATCTATGCACATTGTTATATAAACATTGGAGATTGAAGATACCATGTCTTCAATCATGAAGATTGTTGTATAAACATTGGAGATTGAAGATACCATGTCTTCAATCTTGAAGATTGCTATATAAACATTGGAGACTGAAGATAAAAATTATAGACTGAGTCATATAGATAAAAGTCAGATGGTTTTTCTGTACTTTCCTTCTGCAAAAATATTTCTATGGATAAACAGTGTTCTATCAAGTATGATGATTTTACAATTTTGTACTGATGCTGAATGGAAAAGCTTTCAAGTAAACAGTTGCAGCTAATATAATGAAATTTCAACATGTATTGTAAAAGATTAACTTGAAGAAGAACTACAATCAGAATTTGGAAGAGCGAGCAAGAAATCAGCCAATTATCATTCTTCTTAGATCTGGTGTTTTATTTACATTGTGGGGTTGCATCTCAAGCTGTAGTTTCATTTGTGATTTGAATCAATTTCTTTTAAAAAAGTAGTTTATTGCTTTCAATTATTTGCTTGACAAAAAGAAATCAGAAAATTACAATAGAAAATCGATAAAATATCAGAGGGGGGGACATCTCAAGGAAGCAGACCCAGGACCAGTACACGGTCTGATTTGGTATGGGTACATCTCCATAAATGGGGCTAACTTGGTAGCATAACAAATATTCTGCGAAGAGAATCTAAGAAGATATTGAAGACTTTGGCTTGTTGTATGTTCAATATAGTGTTTTTTTTTAAAGGCACTAAGACTTGAAGTGTTTGAATTTCACTTCATTTTTGCTCTATAACTTAACTTTTTGTTGATTATGCAATTAATTTTGTTATGTAACTGGTAGAATAATTTAAATTACCAGTTCTAAGTTCTGTTCCTAATGAAACTTTTGTTAATGTTTAATCTACACTCTAAATTGGATGAATGGTTTGAATTGGATGAATGGTTAACCATTGGTTAAACCAACTGCACCATTCATATTGTAAATTCAAAAGGTTCACTCCTATAACCAAATCTACAACTTCATTCCCCTTGCAACAAACTTTTGCAAACATAAATTGGCAAGTCGTGTGAAATGTGGAGCCAATTTTTTAACAAGATCCATGATGGCCACTCGCAAACAAACACAAAGAGAGTAGAAAATTTCATTAATTGACAACACTTAAATTCATTTGAGATCGAAATTCTCCTATATAGGAAATATGATGTCTTGGAAGCTTTGAATTAAATCATGATTGATAAAAATAAATGGGGTAAAAGGAAATATGATGTCTTGGAAGCTTTGAATTAAATTTGCAATCCTTTACATGCTTCAGTTCAAACGTCTAAGATTGATTCATTTGATGGTGAGCTTGTTGAAATGCCTGCAGAGCATTAAGTCACCATCTTCAAATGGAAAGTGTTGCACATACATTTTTTCTCTACCAACTTGGATTGGATTGATTTATCTAAGCAATTGTTCAAAGTAGCCAAAAAAAAAAAATATGTTGTATTTGTTAGTGCAAGGAGCAGATGGTTGACGTAGTAGGGAAAAAAATATGCTCAAGTGGGTATTTTCGTCATTCATTATTTTAGTGGTTTACAAATTCTGTAAAATACTTGATTTTCCCTAAGTGCTTCTTAGTTATGTAATTTTGAGTTATGCAAAGCTCACCAATGAACAAGTAAAAGTACTGTGAACACCTAGAAAGATAGCAAGGATTCTGCTTATTTCAAATTGTAATCTTAATGTTACTGCATTTCAAACTTGTATTTTCTAACATCCATTTTGGTGTCCTTTTATTTCTATATTTGTTTTAGGTTATTTATGTAATATTTGAGAATAATTAAATCTTTAAGGTTATGCTATTAGCACTGCATATGAATGGCAATGTTGTTACCTAAATTACTGTTTTTGGTCTTAACACAATTTCTATTTCTCTGAAGACAGTAGAAGGTCGTGAGTAGTTGATTTTATAGACTATTTCTCCATATGCTTTGTTGATTTTATTTTATAATCTAATAATGCACAATAAGAAATGAAAACATGTAACCTAGAGACATTAGAAAACAATGGAAAAAGTTCAAACCCCACGAGACATGGTGAAATTTTGAGAATGTTGTATCCTAAATTCTGGATGCAGTGTACCCCAATAGATGAGACATAATGCAAATCTTGAGTGACTGACAAAAGAGACACCCCTTCATTGAAGTATCTCAGCCTGTGGTTACTATACCCAAAAGGGTAAATTTGTAATTTTTTAAAAAAAAATCACAATTTTTCTCACACTAATCTTAATGGGAAAATGTGAAGAGTCTACACACATTCAAACACTACGAAAATGCTAAGAAAAAGATGTTGCAGCATAAAGGACAAAAATATGTTCCTCTCATATATCTTGCATATGTCTTAATGAACGCATTACTTCAGGTATTGTCAATAAACATTAGAAAACCATTACTTTTATCAGAAAACCTCAGAAAACGCATCTGTATTAGAGCACCTAACTATAACAACAAAACCAATACTTTTATCAGAAAACCTCAGATTTTTAACTTGGTTTTTTCAACCCAAAAGAAAAATATCAGAAAACTAGCATTTTGGCCTTTCAAAATGCCTTAAATTTCTCACAGTATCCAACTACATCAATAAACACAACAATGTGTCTAATAACAATAAATTTTGAGGTGGGTCTTCCGGAAAACGCTCAGAAAAGTTAGCGGTTTGACCCTAAAATGCTTTGAGCACCTTACTGAGCCCAATTTTCCAGTTGGGTATTCCCCAAAAAAAAACATCTTCTGATAGAACAACGAGAAAAAGAAGGCCTTAAATTTATCAGACCACCAAATTTTATTGTGGGTTTTCGAAAAACAAAGAACATCAATCTGGCATTTCAAATTCACTGTATTCTTATTATATCAACTAACTGTATCCATAAACCCTAACCTTAAAGTTTTAGAAATAAACTGCAATGCAAAAATTAATACCACTGAAAATGGGTCATAGCCCTAGTAAGGTCAGAAAAGACCTTACCACTCAAAGAGTTCCAAACCGTTGTAAAATGGTTGTGTCCATAGACACAGTTGCATGGTCGACAACATGAATATGGGAAGAGGAGGTGACCTGCAAATCAACAAATTTGTTAAAACACCGAACAAAAATATATGCAACCTTACCTGCTTGGTCAGCGTCTTCTGTTGCATGGTTTCAGATCTCGCAGATGGACACGTTCGTTGTAGAGCTTCAGCAATGGGCACGTTGGTTGCAGACCTTAGCAATGGACACGGCGGCTACAGGATCGACAAAATGAGGAGGTAACAAAGTATATTACAAATTAGGGTTAGGTTATATGCACTTCGATACATCGATAGGTCATAAGGAATAGTAGTTTATTACTAGTTTATAGATAATTTATTCACAATTATATGTAATTTAATAATAATTTATAGGTAAAAATTATTCATGTAGTAAAAAAAATATGTGCTATTTAAAGATTATTAGTAATTATAAGTAATTCATATTTAATTAATTATTAGTAACAAGTTGTTTAATTTGTCAACAATGTACAATCATATTTAAAATAGAAAGTGATTTTTTTTTATGATAAAGTGTTCAAGTATTGGTGTAAAGTGTTCAAGAATCGGGGGTGGTAATTCACTACAGTTGGTAGGGGGTTAGAAAATAGGGATTTTTTACACTTTTTACAGTAACACATAATTAAGGTATCAAAATTAATGATGACAACTTGAAACGAAAGTTGTAAGCAGGGGACTTATCAAGCAAGCCATTGTAAAAAATTGGGAGTGATTTGAAATTTTCATGTAGGAGAATTAAGAACGCGAAGTTAGGGTGCACAACTACTGGGTCCTCTCCCCTATAGCCAGCAAAATATACCTAAGTAATTTGATAATATTTGAAAAAGCCACGATGTTGTTGAATGTGACCATGCAAACAATAGTTTAAATAAAAGTGTGTATACAAGTTATATAGAGTTAAAGTAGATTTAGAATAATACCTGTAAATGTGATTTTGAATAGGTGTGTATATCAAAATAGTGGCCTTTGGAAGTAAGCTTGCTACATTTGTAAGGAAAAAAAAGGGAAAGTGTAGTGAGTAAAAAAAATAGTTCACACTATTAAGTAATCTAAGTTAATTGCAAGCACTATAGGTATTTGAATCTACATTCTATGGTAAAGGGACAAGAGGATACGTGCTTCCGAACAAATGAATAGAACACTAGTTCGTTAATAGCAAGGGATAAACAACAAAGGAACATACAATAAAATTAAAGAAAGCTAATTGGTTTATCATGCTTGAAGTGAAATTTGAGGAAAGGTTTGCAAAACATTATATGCAAACTACTATTTTTAATTATATGCAATCTAAGATGCTATTTGTTTTGGATGTAGACATGTGGGTCAAGTAAAGAGATACAAAACAAAAGCAAAAGTCAAGAATGTAGATGGAATATGATAGCAAGAGAACAAAGTAAGTGTTTATATTTTTGAAGCAAAAAACGTGTTACATGGTATTGTAGTAGGTGACATATTGCATTTTTTTATCGTGAGGCAAAGTGCCTTGTTCATAGTATATTGGAGTTTACATTTCTTTTAGGGATTTACAAAATATCCAACTACCCATAAGTTGGTAAAAGTTGAAGTTACATGGTTATAGATCACATACTATATACACATTTATAGGGAGAACATATCTTAGACATGATTCAAGTAATTCTGGAATGCTTCTTTAATGTAGATAGAACCACCTTGTCCGTATAACTCATCCGCTTTCATTTCACGAAGGAAAGTAGAAAAGGAACTCAACTTCTCACAAATTAAATGGAACTCATGTGTTGTTACTTCCATTGATTGAATGTCCAAATCTTGGACACCTTGCATGTTTTGAATAGTGTTCTTCGCTTGGTCGAGCAAGTCGAGGCAACTAACTGTAACGCCATTGGCAAAATCTTGTATTTGACTTGTAGAATTTCCATTCCCATTGATTGATGGTGTCGAGTTGGTTGACAACATAGGTTCATTGGAAGTACTGGAGATGCCAATAATCTCCATTGCCATTTGGTTGACTTTGTTGAGTTGTATCTTATAACCTATGTTGCAACAATATATGTTTTTTGTCAGTGTTAAACACTATGCTATAATAATATATGTGTTTTTCAGTGGTGATTTAAATAGTTATTGTTAATATTTTTATTAGAAAACAATTATATTTATTAAAATACAATATTATTTAATTTTAACTATATATTTATATATTTAAAAGTCAAGTAATAAAATAATGAAAATTTACATATATGTACATACATAATTTATATATTGCATAAATTGTAGTATAATAATTATTCAAATAAATTTAGAAATAAAAATGAAAAAGATTTATGCATATAATTTATTATTTATATATTATATTTACTATATATTATAATAAAATAATTATTCAAATCTTTAATTTTATTTATTTTTATTTTTAAAAAAACTAAATATATAATTAGACATTTATTCATTATTTTGTAAAAAAACTAAAATAGGCATATTAATATCTTTCATTTATATTATTAAAATTGGTAAAACCAAATAATTTAAATCAGCTTGCTAATAAACATAAATTTACAATAAATAGATAGTAAGTAGTCATTAATTTTAGCTATATATGTATATACTTAAAAGTTAAATAATAATATTATGGAATTTTACATATATGCATACATAATATATATAATACATACATTATAGTGTAATAATTATTGTTATTATTTATATATTATATTTACTATATATTATAATAAAATAATTATTCAAATCTTTTAAAAAAAATTAAAAATGTTTTTAAAAACTAAATATATAATTAGACATTTATTCATTATTTATAAAAAAATCTATAGTCATATTAATATTTTTCATTTATATTATTAAAATTTGTAAAATCAAATAATTTAAATCAACTTGCTAATAAAAAGAAACTACCAATAAATAGATAGTAAGTAGTCATTTAAATTTAAGTTCAAATATTAAATTATACCTAGATTATATCTATCATTGCATTGCTTGCTTGATCATCTACATTTTTTATACTACTACTCATAAGGGGTTTGATTGGTAGTGAGAAAGTAGAACGTCTTCTATCTATCCTAGAATAGATCAAACAACTCTTTATAGGAAGCAATTATTGGCAAAAGGAATGAGCACATCATTTCTCAAATTTATCAAACTAGCTCTTCTAGTACGATTGTAACTATTTATATTACATAGTAATGCTTTTCTTATTAATAAATACAAATAAAACATTAAATACAAATAACCATTTCAAATTAACCATTTAAAAAACACACAAAAAGACACATATATTGTCATAATAGGAGTTGAAATAATAAATCCACTTCAAAATTATAATCCGTTTAGACATCGCAACTCTTATGCTTATTCCATTAGTTGATCTAATTCAACATATCCACTACTACAATTTAATTTTTCTCTTTTCCAAAAATAATTAAGATAAATTAGGTGTTCTAATTTTCTTTCTCTCTGAATTATTAACAACCATCATTTAAATTTTAAATAGCATAATATGTTGAAACAATAATTCCCAAGTTTTGTGTGTCTAGGTATAAAAGGGAAGAAAAGAAAATATATTAACATAATACCAAATTTAGATTTTATTGTGCAAATGCTTTTCGCTTCACTATCTCTAAAAATGAGTGGTATCAGAAATTTCTGTCTGTGACAAAATGGGCCAAACAAAGTAGATATATTAGTGTTTTTAATTTCTAAGAAAGTTTATTGAGAAAAAGTAGAAAAGGCGAGGAAAATGAGGAAAAAGAAATGATGTAGTCTATTATTTGTTGACAAAGGTGGCTAATTTAATAATAAATAACTATCTAGTCAAGAAGACACGTTTGGGATATTCTTATTCCACAGGTACCCACAAGGAGAAGACACGTTTTAGGTCCATGAATCCCACGTTATGTTGAGCAGCATGTTCCACGTATTTTGTGTAGACGCCTACAAAAACATTGTAGTTTTGTTGTGTTCATTATGAATAGGGTGAAGAAGCAGCTACAGGAAGACTGGTGTGGAAACTCAATGAGAAAGACAGGCTTATGCAGAAATTCATGTGGCTTTTGCTCTTTGTGCTTTTGAAGTGTCAAAGACTGTTTTTGTTCGCACTGCTGATTTATATATCAGGAGTGTTGCTAAATACATGGGGACGTTGTCCCTTGATGCTGGAGAAGTCGTCAGGCAGCATCTTGTGCCGAGGTCTGTGTATAGAAGCCCGAAAGTTTTCGAAAATCTCTAGCCTACATTGCAAATTGACAACAAAACGCTCAGTACGGTTCGTTGTCTGATCTTTTGATGCATTTTCTTTCAATTTCTCTGAATCAACGAAAACAAACAACATAAATTTTTGAAATAATTTAGGTTTTGGTTTTCTGAGAAATTTGAAATAGCTTAGCTGGCATCTTTTCTTCTTCGTAAGGGGAAGAAGTTTAAAACAGGCGAAGAGACCTAGAACGACAATTGGGCGTCTCAGGATGCATTTCAAATCTTTTCTTATGAGACAAGAAGAGCCTTCACTTTTTCCTCCAGACAGAAATAACTGCCCTAGACTCTCGCAAGCGGATGAGGTTGGAAACAAAAAGGCACTCTACTGATGATGAATCTTCGAAATGTCAAGCTGGTAGCATCCAATACTCTGTTAGAGCAGCAAAAACTAATGACAGATTCAAAGCTCGCAGCTGTAAAGGCTGAGATCTCCCAATTGTTGGGTCAAAGGATTTTTTTGGAATCTGAAAAATCCAGATGGGTAGCAAAAAAAATTGCTCTAGAGAGTGAAATAAGGTTGTTGGCACAAGAGAAAGAGGAAGTTGGGGCCAAAAAGCACCAAGCAAATCAAGAAAAATCAAACTAGCAAGCTGAATACCTAAAGCAGATCGAACACAATAAGATAATCAAGATAGAATTGGACAGGTTGAGCAAAAAATGAGCCAAGTTGAATTGGTGAAGCATATGAGGCATTCCGGCACAGGTAGGGAGGATACTCACGAAGGTTGTGGAATTTGGCTTTACGCATATAACACAATCGTTGCAGTCCATGTAATGATATTTTGTTCAGGTATTCTTTCAAACAGTTCACTTCCCTAAATGATTTAAGATGTTCTGTGCATGGCTGTAAAATTTAGGATTAAAATTTTAAATAACTAATCAGCTTATAATCAGGAACCTGAATTTATTCTTGTGATGGGAGCAAAGCATGTTGTAAAAAGAGGTTGACAATTTACATATAAATAGACTCAGATTTTTTGAAGAGCAGAAGAACAAATGGAATCAAGAGATAGAGAGCAGAAGAGTTGATGGAATTAAGTGAAAGTACCGTCAACTATGTGGAAGCCTTTTCCTGGTGGCCGATGTGTAGTCTTCTGAGGTTTGTTTGAGTAAATTGCTTTCTATAGAAGCCTGTTTCCAGCAAATTATGCTTCCAGTGGTAGTCTATATAGAAGTGGTAGTCTCTGAACAGATTATGCTTCAATTTATAGCAAAAATCAGCGGTGGATGCCAATTAAGATATTTACCAGGAGTAAATGCTTACCAGATATTGAACAACTCAGCTAGATATTTACCAACTGAGTAAATGCAGAAGGGAAGCGACTAGAAGGTGTGACTTCATCACCGTCAAATCTAGAAGGTGCATTTCCATGGCTGGCTTCGAAAACATTCCGACGGCACACTTGAAGATAAAAAAGGATGGCCGCTCACCAAACTCGTCCATGCATTAATTATTTGAAACCATTTGGCAAGTGGGTTAACCGGTAAACAGGAAACCATGAAAACTTGTTGGAAAACCATGCCAGCGTGAGACTTGTTTCAGGCCAAATCTCATGCTATATATAGCCTATCGGCTAAAAATCAGTTCAATGTCCAATTTGGCCAAAAATTGTAAACTAGTATTGTGGGATCACCCCTCACCATTGGATATAGGAGGCCGATTCAATGAATTTTGACTATAAATTCATCTATATTTTTCGTTGAGTGTTTTTGGGGAAATTTTTTTTTATACAGTCGTACAGCCTAGTACGATGATTTAAAAAAGACTATTTTAAAAATTGTTTATTTTTTTAAATTTTTTAAAAATTAAAAAATTAAAAAATTAAAAAGGGGCAATTATTTAAGTAGTACAGGCAGGTACCTGCCATGGCAATCCTGTGGGCCCACGTGAGCCCACAACTAGCGGGGTTTTTAATACCTCACAACCAACGGTAGGTCGCCAAACGATGACTGTTTATGGCTTCTCGACAACCAAAAATTTATTGATGGTGATTTTTTGCCTTTCTCGACCAGTTCAATTTTTTTATTTTCCGGGTGTCACTTTGTTTTTTCCGGCTTACTTTTTGGCACTACAATTTTCCGGCAAGGGGTTTGTTTTTCCAGGGAGATCATAAGGGAATATTTCAACATTCTTTGTTTTCCAAGGGCTGAATTTTTTTGTGGATTGTGGAATATTCCTCAAAATATTTTGTTGACGTCAACATGACATCATGTTGATGTCAATGGTACAAAGAGTTGTCATGGCCCCTTCTAACCCTCTTTGTGCACTAAAGGAGGTTTTTTTTTCAATAGCTTGGGCGTACAATATCAAAATTGGGCAAACAAGATATCATCAAAAAGATGGTTCCGTCAACTTTCCAGTGGTGTGGGTCTCATCACTTTTTTTTGTTGTTGGTGCATTCTACAGCTGGTCTCATCATTAGAAATGATTTAATTATGTGGATAACAAGATAATTCAAGATTCAATTAAATAATTAAAAAATTAATTTCAGAGATGGAAGAATAATTGGAAATTAATGAAATAATTAAAAATTATATAATTAATGGGAGAAATGGATTAGTTTAATCAAATAATTAAAAATTATTTATTTAATAGTGATGAAAGAGGTGATGAGTGATGATGACAGGAAATGATAAATTTAGAAGAATGCATTAGACATTTTTAAGTGTTTACAAACTGTATTCTCTTTGAGGAATTTTGTATAGTTAGCTACCGAATGTCCACTTTATGAGCAATTCCTATAAATAGTTGGAAACATATCCAATTCAACCTTCTATCCCCATATGCCTAAATAAAAAATGAACTCCAACTCTTCTAGGAGGGGTGAATTACGGTATATTTCCACACAAACTCTGGCATACATTCTGAAATCCCCACTGCAAAGTTGTTCCTCGATTTTGATGAAATACCCCAAAGTATCTGCAATCCTTCAAAGAGTTTCTTCATTCCAATACTTAATTGGAAGGTTATTAGTCTTACCCATGTTGGTATTTTGTCTATTTCATGTTTCATGGGGTTGAAGTTCAAAACCCGATCTATTATGTAGAAGTTGACTCCATCCATCTGTAGAATTTTTTGGCTTTGGTTTCTTTTTTTAATTCTCTCAAAGAACATTCCACTATTAAGAAACCTCTGGGTAAGGATTTTATCTTTACACCAAGACCCCAAGATTTTTCCCACCATTTTAGAAAAGTTTCCCTAGTGGGCAACCCCTACTCATTTAATGAAGAAAACACATTGTCTAAGCCACTCAATAGAAGAAAAAAGGGCATTTGAATCCAAAATGAGTGATTTACAACCTACCAATTTTCTTTGTTGCGGTGGAATTCGATTTTCACCAGTTGCTACATTGGATTTTTTGGCATCTAGATGCTTGTACTTCCTTGCAAGCTAAATTCATGTCTTCTCCTTATTGGATTGCTCCTTCTCCCTTGATCGTAGACATGCTTTCACTCCAAGCTTTCCAACCTTCCAATCCTTATGTGCAAAAGGGTTTCTAAAGCCTTCCTTTCGATCTAGCAAAGAGTCTTTCCCATCCAAGTTTGAAGCATAAGGGTTTTTGTGCCCAAAGTTGTCTGTAAAAATTCAATCATGAGCCATTTTTTATAATTATGTATATTTTAAAAATAAAATATATGTTAATATTTAAAAGAGAATTTTAAATATATAATAATAATACAAAATTATTTAACAAAGAAGGTAAACCATCAAATTTAAGCCCTTCCTTTCTATCCATTTACCAACTTTTATCAATTTATGGGTAAGTTAAAAAAAATGGGGGGCCAAAAAGGGGTCTTAGGTGGCCACTTTTTTTAAAAATTATTTATTTTATCTGAAATCAAGAAATGCTGACCTTGGATGAAAAATTGAGGATAGTTACACTCAAAATTTTAAGATGCAACAAAAACAATGTAGTAAGTGCTTTGATATAATGGATGTTTTAAATATATATTTTTATTTAAATATATTTTGATAATAGATGTATGCAAATGCATGAAATAGACTATTTATAGAATGTTGTATTTTAAAAGAGAAATGAATTTTATAAAGAAATTATTTTTTATTGTGGTGTGTGTTATTCTGAAATTGGAGTTAAACTATTAGTGTTAATTTTCTTATTACTTGTAGATGAAATTAAATTAAGTTGATTTTATCATTAGACGAAATTGAGAAAAATTGAAGGAAAACAATTAGCTTTAGTTTCTTATTGAAAATGTAAATGGAATTATGTATTATTTTGATTGTTTGCATGCAATATGTA
This sequence comes from Sequoia sempervirens, assembly GCA_007258455.2. NCBI lineage: Eukaryota > Viridiplantae > Streptophyta > Pinopsida > Cupressales > Cupressaceae > Sequoia > Sequoia sempervirens. The sequence continues at coordinate 546,002,285 of VDFB02271358.1, read as the reverse complement.
ATTGCCTTATTTGGATTTAGAATATCCTAATATTAGATTTTATCTTGTGCTTGGAATTGTTTTAAAGTTATGTTTCTCTCATTCTCGTTGTTGGGGAAAATTGAGTTATTGTTTATGTAAGACTTCTAGAGGTGTCTCCTTTGTGGTGAGGGTTGTATCTTGTGTTGGTTTGGCTTTTGAGTTTACTTGGGTAGTGCACTTGGATATAGTCAGTTGAACATCCGGTTACCACGAACGGGATGTATGATATAGTATGGATACCCGGTTACTATGAACTGGTTGTGTGACCTTATGTTTTAAGGTTGAGAAATGTTATTAGCATTGTGCACCTTGGTTACCCATAGTATTGTGGATTTGAACTTTTTGTTGTCTGTAGGAGGGTGGTTCTTTGTGGGGGTCCGATGCACAAAGGGGCGTTAGAGTAACTCACCTAGGGTTTAATCAAGTGATAATTTAAAAGAATTAATGGGGAATTTTCACACTGATAAAGATAATGAATTCCTTTCTCATGGTTCATGCGCTTGTTAAGGATTGAGATGAGACGAGACACATAGTTTGTATGAGGGTCCGGTTGCCGGAAGAGGCAAGCCAGGGTAACCCAGGATAGGGGTCTGGTAGCCTAGGAAGGTTGAGCTAGGGTAACTCATAGCAAATTATGTGTGACACTCTTCCTATGAAAACAATCAGACAGTTAGTGTGTGGTGTACATATGATGTACTTGATCTTTGTTATCTGGAAGCAATGTAACCATCTTGTGAGTTTTGTGCTTGTGTTGCTTAGAAATGTATTTTCCTGTGTTTAAGGGTTGTAGGTTTGGTCTTGGAAACTCTTTTACTATCTCCTAGCACGGGGGGAGTGGACCTTCGGGTACCACACAGTTGGGAGGAAACCGTGCTATTTCTTCCATTGGGTTCTCTCACCAGTGTTGCTATTCTTGGATAACTTTGTTTGTGGGACAGGTTCCTATTTCTCTCGTTCATGTTGGCGAGTATTTCTTGATGGAGAGCTCTTGTGTACCAGTGGAATTGTTTATTCTTTCATGTACTCTTTTGTAACAGTTGTAACCTTGTAAATTGTATCACTCCTCAAAGTGTAATCAAGGAGCGCCTTTGTAATTTGTAATTGTAAATCTTGTGTTTAAACTATCTCATTTGTGAATGAGCATTGTATTGTAAAATGAAATGAATGTAAGATGTATGAAACAGTATCACATCTTTGGTATCTTATGTGTTGTAATTTAATGATGATGGATGTATGTACTTTATTTATGAGCATTAAATGCATGTGATGTTTAATTGTATTAGTTAGACTTGTACTTTGTTTAAGCGTTGCCACGATCCTTAGAGAGTGTGGGTGCTAGTGTAGCGTAACTCATATGTTTAATATCACTTTAAGAAAAAAAAATTGTTCTCTTTCATTTAAATATGTTACATTCTCTAGGGTTTCGGGGCAGACGTTACACGTGTTTTTTCTGATAATTTTTTAATGAATATTTGATTTTTTACTAATTTTCAAAGTGAACACAACCTGAAAAATATAATTTTGGCTGTGCTACCCCTACAAATTTTGAAAGCTAATTGAAAATCATTTTTTTAATGTGTAGAATGGAGTCTAGTTTATAAAAATGTAATTTATTTGAAATTTCAATGAATGGTTAAAAAATAAAATAAAAAATACCAAACATTGGTTTTTTCCAAAAAAAAGATACACAAACAAAAGAAATTAAAGATCAAAGGCTTAAAATTGTCAAAATGTGAAAAAAATTACTTTGTTAAATAGCTAAGAGAGAGCCTAACTTTATCTAGGTGTTTGATCTATTCAACCTTGAAACACATGCAAACCTAATGGTTAGCACAAATGAGATTATGTGAAATTCTGTAGAATATGCAAAAGCACGTCTTTGGACATTAGGAAGGCACCCAAAACCTTTGGGTTGGAAATCCAAAGCAAATCCCAAGCCTAAGGCTTGGGGATTCCCAAAGTAACATATAACGTGAGCACGTTATAATGTGCTCGCGTTATAACATGCCCACGTTATGTTTTGTTATGCATTTTTTTGGTTTTTGCAATAGTTTGGTGCGTGTTTGTCATGCATGACATAACACAAGCGCATTATAATATGCTTGCATTATGTCAATTTTGGAATGTTTTATGTTCAAGTATGTTTGATGTATGTATGTTTGCATATATATTTGTATTTATGTATGCATTTATGTATGTATGCATGTATGTATTTATGCTTGTATGTATGTATGTATGTATGCTTGTATGTATTTATGTATGTATGTATGTTTATATGTATGTATGTATGTATGTATGTATGTATGTATGCTTATATGTATGTATGGTTGTATGTATGCTTATATGTATGTATGGTTGTATGTATATATGTATGTTTGTATGTATGCATGCTTGTATGTATGTATATATGTTTACATACTTGTATGTATGCATGCTTTTATGTATGTATGTATGTATGTATGTATGTATGTATGCCTATATGTATGTATGTATGTATGTAAGGGTTTTGGGTTTGGGTATATAAGGAATTGAGGGTATAGGTTATAGGGTTGAGGGTTGAGGTTTTTGGGTTTAGGGTTTAAGGTATAGGGTTGAGGGATTAGGACTTAAATAATATGTAGAGGGTAGAGGGTTATAGTTGAGGGATAATATTCAACTTGTTGAGTGTATAAGATTAAGTGTGTAAGATGTAGGGATTAGGGTTTAGGATATTCGGTTTAGGGTTTACGGTATAGATTGTGGGTATAAGGCATAGGGTGACTTGGGTTGAGAGTGTATGGTTTAGGTTTAAGTATCGGGTTGGGGAACAATATTCAAGGTTTAGGGTATAAGGGTGAGGTTATAGGGTATAGGGATGAGGGTTTATAGGTGTAGGTTTCAGGGTTTAAGGTATAGGGCTAAGGATTGAGGGATTAGGGCTTAAGTATATGGTTGAGTGTATAGGGTAGAGGGTTGATAGTTTACAATTGAGGGATAATGGTCAAGGTTGAGTGTCTAAGATAAACAATTCAAGGTTTAAGGTTGAGGGTATAAGGCATATGGATGAGGGTTGAGGGTTTAGGGAATAAGTATAGGGTTGAGGGTATAGGGTATAGGGTAGATGTTTTAAGGTTGAGGGATAATGTTCAAAGTTGAGTGTCCAAGGTAAGTGTATAGAGTATAGGGTTTAAGGGTATCTAGGGGTTTAGGGTTTAGGGTTTAAGGGTTTAAGGGTTGAGGGATTAAGGGTTAAGGGTTAAGGGTTTAAGGTTTGAGGGATTAGGGTTTAAGGTATAGTGTCAAGGGTAGAGGGTTTAGGGATAGGGTTTAGGGTTTAAGGTTTAAGGGTTGAGGCTTGAGGCTTTAGGGATAGGGTATAGGGTTGAGGGTTAAAGGATGGGGTTTAAGGGTTGAGGGTTTAAGGATTTAAGGTTTAAGGGTCAAGGGTTTAGGGAACTTAAGGGTTGAGGGCTTAAAGGATTAAGGTTTAAGGGTTGAGCGATAAGAGATTAGGGTTTAAGGTATAGGGTTGATGAAATAGGGTTAAGGGTTTAATGTATAAGGTAGAGGGGATGAGGGTTTAAGGGTTGAGGGTTAAGGGATTAGGGTTTAAGGGTTGAGGGTTTAAGGCTTTAAGGTTTAAGGGTCAAGGGTTTAGGGTTTAAGGGTTGAGGGCTTAAGGGATTAGGGTTTAAGGGTTGAGCATTAAGAGATTAGGGTTTAAGGAATAGGGTTGATGAATTAGGGTTAAGGGTTTTTAATGTATAGGGTAGAGGGGTTGAGGGTTGAGGGTTTAAGGGTTGAGGGTTGAGGCTTTAGGGATAGGGTTTAGGGTTGAGAGTTAAGGGATTAGGGTTTAAGGGTTGAGGGTTTAAGTCTTTAAGGTTTAAGGGTCAAGGGTTTAGGGTTTAAGGGTTGAGGGCTTAAAGGATTAGGTCTTAAGGTATAGGGTTGAGGGTTCAATGTATAGGGTAGAGGTTTGATAATTGAGGGTTGAGGGTTTAATGTATAGGGTAGAGGGTAGAGGGATTAAGAGGTTGAAGATTTAAGGGTTGAGGGTTGAGGGTTTGAGGGTTTAAGGGTTAAGGGTATTTGGCCATCTTGAGAACTCAATTTGTAAACTCGACCTTTGTAGCCCTAGATCAGACTTGGGAGACCCTTCCTCAACCATCATTTCACCTGAAACATCAACCAATTCCATCATATCCATCCAAAATATATCATCTTTCCCTCATCTTAGCATTTTCATCCATTATCATAAGCTAGTCATCACAACCATCATCCTTAGACCTTGGTCCTTTCGGCCATTAGCATACCCTTATAGTTGTGGGTTAGAATAGTGTTCTTTAGGATTTTTTATGTTTTAGCTTGAAATGTATATGCATCATCCACATTCCAAAACTAGAGGCAATAGGTACTAGAATGTATGAAATGAAAAAGGAATCAGCTAGAAAAACACTTGAAAAGAATTAGATCAAAGTGAATGAGATAGATAATGTATTGATTGAAGAGATTCTTCCTACTCTTGAGAAGATGAGGAAGGTGGGTGTGTAGCATATGCAATGGGTAAATGAAAATGCATAACTAGAGCAACAAGTACTAGAATGCATGAAATGAAAAAAGGTATTTTCTCTTAAAACAAAACTAGTGAAGAAAGGAACCTACTCTTAAAACAAGTATTAGGTAAGAAGTTGAGGAAGGTGCCTGTGCAGTATGTGGAATGGGAAAATGGCAATGGAGAAGTGGATAAACTCAAAAGGTTTTGTATTTCATAAGAATTTGTGAAGGCAAAGAAAGTGAGAGATGATACTATAGGTGGACTTGAACAAAATGAATTCATATATTCTTGAACTTAAGACTTCCATGGAGCAAATACAACTGGAAATAGATGAATTGAAAGATTCTTGAAATTGAAGCAAAACTAGAGAAGACTAAAATTAACTACTTAGAAAAGGAATTAAAATATAAGAAGCTTTTATCATCAAAGAAAAGGAGGTTAATGTTGTTGACAAAGTTGTAATCTAAAAGACAAGAATAGTTAAGCTTACAGTCATAGATAACATGGCAGTCATAAGTAACATGACATGCAAGAACATATAAATGAGAGTTCAAGTGTTTCTACTCGATCCTTTGGTGTCTATGTTAAGGGTTTGGTAAATGTAGGGAGGGTATTGGAAAGGTTTTAGAATTTTCCTTTACACCTACCAATTGCATTTACTTAAAAGTTTCTAAAGTCTTTTCAACAAATCTATTTTGTGCACATCCTATAATCATTCTAATCCAAGGAATACTAGGGGGTGTTAATAGGTAAGAGAAATAGAGACAAGGAAAAATGTGTGGATGGTCAAGTTGCAAATGCAAAATCAATAGTTGGAAGTGTTGAAATTGAAGCAAAACAACTGAAGACTAAAATTAAACACTTAGAAAAGGAATTAAAAGATAAGAAGATTTTATTGTCAATGAAAAGAAGGTTAGTATTCTCTAAAAACACTTGAAAAAGAAGCATACCAAATTTGAATGAGATAAATAATGTATTGAATGAAGAGTCTTTAGTTCATGCTCTTGAGAACTTGAGGAAGGTGCATGTGTAGATTCTTCTATGTTGTCCAACCAAATCAACAATTCCATTGTGTCTAGAGGGGTAGGTTTATGCTAGGCAAGGTACTGCTGCACACCCAAACATGACAAAATAGTCCAAGCTACATTGTACAGACAAAGTCTCTTAAGAGACCAAAGTGGAAAAGGGAAGCAATCTTTGACAAGCTATTACTCGGAAACCATGTCACTTAGAATTTTTTTTTTGAGGCTACAAGATCATGTAGGGCCCCTCTACAATAACTTTTCTCAATTTTTGAGATCTCAGAGGTGTTTTCCTATGGTTTCAAGTTTTCAGTTGATGGAAAAAGTGTCAAATGCATGCAGTGCAAAGTTGCAAGGTGGTGAAACTCTTGTTCTGTTCGGTGTGTGACTAAACCAACTATTCCAACACATCCAGAGGGGTAGGTTTGCGCTAGGCAAGGTCTTGTTTCACACCCAAACATGCCAAAACAATATGAGCTACATTGTAGTGATGAAGTCTTTTAAGAGACCAAAGTGCAAAAGGGAAACAAACTTTGACGAGCTATTACTCGAAAATCGTGTCACTTAGAAACATTTCGTCTAATGCTACAGGGTCACGTAGGGTCCCTCTACAATATTCTTTCTTAGTTTTTGATATCTCATAGCCGTTTTCCCATGGTGTCGAGTTTTCAGCTTATGGAAAATGAGTCAAATGCATGTAGTGTAAAGTTGCAAGGTGGTGTAACTTTTGTTATGTTCAACATAAGACGAAACTGATTGTTCCAATGCATCTAGAGGGGTAGGTTTATGCTAGGCAAGGTCTTGTTTCATACCCAAACATGTCAAAACAGTTTGAGCTACATTATACCGGTGAAGTCTTTTAAGAGACCAAAGTGCAAAATGGCAGTAAACTTTGAAGAGCGATTACTCAAAAATCATACCACTTATAAACATTTTATCCAATGATACGAGATCATGTAGGGCCCCTCTACAATAACCTCTCTCAGTTTTTGATATCTCAGAGGCATTTGCACGTGGCGTCGAGTTTTCAATTGATGGAAAACGGGTCAAATGCATGCAATGTAAAGTTGCAAGGTGGTGTAACTTTTGTTCTATTCAGCATGTGACCAATAGACTATTCTAACACATCCAAAGGGGTAGGTTTACACTAGGAAAGGTCCTTTTTTACACCCAAATATGCTAGAACAGTCCAAGCTACATTGTATCAGTGAAGTCTCTTAAGAGACCAAAGTGAAAAATGGAAGCAAATTTTGACGAGCGATTACTTGAAATTTGTGTCACTTAGAAACATTTCGTTTGACATTATGGGATCACGTAGGGCTCCTCTACAATAACTTCTCTCGATTTTTGATATCGTAGAGGCATTTTCCCGTGGTGTCGAGTTTTCAGCTGATGGAAAACAAGTCAAATGCATGTAGTGTAAAGTTGCAAGGTGGTGTAACTTTCATTCTGTTTGTCATTTGACCAAGCTAACTATTCTAACATGTCAACAAGGGTAGGTTATTTGTGCTAGGAAATGTCCTGTTTCGCACTTGAACATGTTGGAATAGTCTGAACTACATTGTACTGGTGAAGTCTCTTAAGAGACCAAAGTACAAAAGGGAAACAATCTTTGACGAGCTATTACTTGAAAACCATGTCATTTATAAACATTCCATCTGAGGCTACATGATCATGTAGGGCCCCTCTACAATAAACTCTCTTGATTTTTGATATCTCAGAGGCATTTTTCCATGGTGTTGAGTTTTTAATTGATGGAAAAAGTGTTAGATGCATGCAGTGTAAAGTTGCAAGGTGGTGTAACTTTCATTTTGTTTGTCGTACAACCAAACCGACAGTTCTAACATGTTTGAATTGGTGCGTTTATGCTAGGAAAGGTCATGTTTCACACCCAATCATGTTGAAACACTCTGAGCTACATTGTACTGGTGAAGTCTCTTAAGAGACCAAAGTGCAAAAAGATAGAAATATTTGACGAGCTATTACTCAAAAATTGTGTCACTTATAAAAATTTCATCTAAGGCTATAGGATCATGTAGGGCCCCTCTACAATAACCTCTTTCGGTCTTTTATATCTCAGAGGTGTTTTCCCATGGTGAAAGTTATTCTGATGCTCCAAAAATTGTCAGATGCATGTAGTGTAAAGTTGCAAGGTAGGCTACTTTTTGTTTTCTTCTTCGTGGGGCCAAATCGTTAACACCAACATGTCTAGTTGGGCACATCTACACTAGGCATGGTCACTGCCCTTCATTATAAATGAGTCATAATCTTTCCTAATTGAAGGGTCACAAATTTTTGCCTAAGGTTGTATTCTTAATTGAATTCTTGAAGGATTTTATGGATGTCTTTCTCAACAATAAATTTCTCTCCATTTTATGTTAGTGCTTATCAACCTAAAAATCATATCGACAAACAACATTTTTAATACACATGGAATAATCTTGTTGAAGATACATTTGGTCATGAAGCAAAAAAAAAGATATACGTAATACACGAAGTATGAGACATACACATGAATACATGTAATACGTGAAGTATACATAGGAAGCATGCAACATACATGTGAATACACGTAATACATGAAGTCTACACATGAAGCATGAAGCATACACGTGAAAACATGAAGTAATCACACGAAGCATGAAGCATACACGTGAAAACATGAAGTAATCACACGAAGCATGAATCATACATGTGAACACATGAAGTATACACAAGAAGCATGAACCAATATAAAGCATAAAGCATACACATGAAGCATGAAGCATGAAGCATACACATGAATTTCCTCGATGAAGCACATGAAGCATTACTATATTCATATGATTGATTTAATGTTCAATAATATTATTAAAGAATAATGTTCAGACTTTATTATATATTTACAATTATATAAAAAGAAGAGTGCATGGAAAACACGTGGATTTTAAATATTTGAAGTAAACCATCTACAAATATCTATTGAAGCATGGATTTATAATGCGAATATGGACACCATCAATAAAAAATGTGTATTAACCAAATAGCCATATAGGCATATATCAATATATGTCAATATAAGTATAAAATATATATAAAATAGCCATATAGGTTACAAGAATGCCATATAGGCATATAATGTCAAGTATATGCAATACAAAATATGTCCAAAAATGCCATATAGGCATACAAAAAAGGACCCTGATCAAAAGTCATTACCCTCTAAGTGAAGAAAACAGATGGGCGGGCTTTGTTCGTCGGGGGGATGGAGATGCATATGACATTGGTCTACTTTGAACTCAAGGGCTACACCTTTTTAGTTCTCGATCAAGCTTCAACTGTTACAATAAAAAGTAAAGACATTAATATATAGAAATTACATTATAAAAAATGATATATTTAACAAAATAATTACTTACTACCTCCAAATTATCTCTCTCCACATTTTCCACAGTAGCAGGCTCAAGCTGGGTGTTCGAATGCCTTATAGAAACCATCTAGATAGAAATTAAACTACAAAATAATAATCATTTGATTTTTCAATAATAAACAACTATAACAAATAATTTAATTTGAAATTTACTAATCTGCTTCATACCCCCGTCAAAGGCATCGAGCTATCGATTGCAAATGACACACCATGCTTCATTTCCATATGAACATTGAGAGGTGTCTCTGCTTGCATCATCTGAAAATAAAACAACATTACTCAATTACGAAAACTAGAATAGTGATGCAGGTCATGGCTTATAATGTATGAGATAGTCAACAAAATCTTGAGTACTTTGGTAGACATGTATGAAAAATGTGGTAGCATAGACAAGGCAGTGAATTGTTTGAAAAAAAATTGAGTGTACTTTGATAAAATGCTTTGGTAGACATGTATGGAAAATATGGTAGCACAGGCAAGGCAATGAGTTCTTTGAAAAAACGCTTCAAAGAAATGTGGTCTCATGGTGATGTTCATCACCATGAGACCACATTTCTTCGAAGCATTTTTTCAAACAACTCATTGCCTTGCCTATGCTATTGCTTACTATTATGCTTTGATAGATTTTTTCCAAGCATCCATATTTTGTTCGAAATCACCTATTTTAGGATTTTAGCTATAGCAACAAGGAAGTGAACTATTTGATAAAATTCTTTGGTAGACATGTATGGAAAATGTGGTAGCATAGACAAGGCAGTGAGTTGTTTGAAAAAATGCGTCAAAGAAATGTGGTCTCATGGTGATGGTTGAAAAAATGCATCAAAGAAATGTGGTCTCATGGTGATGGACATCACCATGAGACCACATTTCTTTGATGCATTTTTCAAACAACTCACTGCCTTGTCTATGTTATTGCTTACTATTATGCTTTGATAGATTTTTTCCAAGCATCCATAGTTTATTTGAAAGAACATGTTTTAGGGTTTTAGTCATAGCAACAAGGAAGTGAACTGTTTGATAAAATGCTTTGGTAGACATGTATGGAAAATGTGGTAGCATAGACAAGGCAATGAGTTGTTTGAAAAAATGCCTCAAAGAAATGTGGTCTCATTATGATTGACATCACCATGAGACCACATTTCTTTGAGGCATTTTTTCAAATAACTCATTTCCTTGTCTATGCTATTGCTTACTATTATGCCTTGATATATTTTTTCCAAGCATCCATAGTTTGTTCAAAAGCACCTATTTTAGGATTTTAGCCATAGCAACAAGGAAGTGAACTTTTTGATAAAATGCTTTGGTAGACATGTGTGACACCCCTCTATTTTGTTATGCTTTTCTTGATAGCTCAGATACTTTGTTAGACCTTATTTTATGCTATGGTTGTTCTATCGCTGACAATGGAGCGATGATAGACTATATGGATGTGATGATACATTATATGCAAGGTGATTATGTTTAATATGCTTTATGATTGCATAGATGCGTAGTTGTGATGACATTGCTATATATGCTTATTGTAGTTTAATTGATATATTATCTCGTCAGTTGATGTGACATTGTATTGGTGAAGAGAACGATATTGCATCACTCGCTTGCGAGTGCCCTGTGATTTCCGCGATTCTCTCTTCACGATGTGTATGAATTACTATCTGTATACATGTACGACTCTTGCTTGTGTTGTAGGTTTGCAGGTATAGGACGACTTCAACTGGTTTCACAGGTCCGAGCGTGTCCACTACTCAACATTAATGATTGGGAGATAGTAACGGGCTACCTGGTCATACCTTTACCCTAGTACAATGTGTCATCAGTTTGAGTCTTGGTCGTATTCCTTACCCTTGTTGTTCTGGGTATTTTATTATTGTGCAAGTTTAATTTTGTAGATTAAAATGTGTGTTTGATTAAGTATTTAATTTATAGTATTATTGATGTGAAAAATTTAGAATAAATAAATTTAATTTAGTTATGTTATTAAGTAATTTTAATTATTTAATTTATGAGAATTAAATAAATAAGATTATTTAAATTTGTTGAAATATATAAATTGTTAATTTTTAAATGCATGTGGTTGGAAAATATCTGTGGTGGTTGATGGAAAAGATATTTTGTTGTGTTAACTGTAAGTTAGAAGTTTGTTATCTAATTATTGGAAATTGATTCTCGGAGGAAAATTTGAGAAAAGGAAAGGAAGTTGTTTTCATGGAAAAGGTTTGGGTTTTGTGAGAAAAAATGTGAGGAAATTGTGGATTTGTTTGAGTTTTATTTTAGAATCTTGTTGTAGAATTCTTGGATGTGGTATTGTGTGTTTTGGAAAGTGGCAATTTTACTGGAGGAAGCTTTGGCAACATTGGCAATTTGAAGTTACAGAGAACTCGGCAGTAATTCTCGAGGCAACAGTTCTTCTGGAATAGGTTCCTTTATTGTTTTTGTGAATTTTGAATTTAATGAGTTGTTTATATTAATGTAATGCAAATTGGAAAAGTTTAGAAAGAAATTTTTATTATTGTAGAAGCTTTTGGTTTTTCTTTAAAATAATTGTTGTGAAAATGGAAGAACCTCTGTAGAAGAACATTTTTAGATCCTTTGTGTAAATTAATCATTTGAAATAGATATATACAAAAGGAAATTATAGATCTCTGTAGAAAATCATTAGTTTGTTTTGGTTTCCCTATTTCTTTTATTTGTCTGAAATGAAAGTCCTGTAGAAAACTTCTTTTTGTGAAAATTATTTACCCATATATATATATATATATATATATACATATATATTGAAATATATATGTACATACATATACATATATATTATTTATATATATTTTAGTTATTAAAGATACTGTAAATTTCCTGTAGAAATTTGTATTTTGAAATGTAATGGAGAAAAATCGTCGTACGGCAAATTATTAGCAATGGAGAAATTTAAAATAAATTTAATATTTGTTTGGAGGCACTGGGGATTAAACCCCATCGCCATCTCTGTATAGTGGTGGGGACGGGCCTGTTGTGGCAATGCCCTCCACACATGTGTGGGGAAGGCGCTGACACAGACAACGTCGTCTCCCATATTAGTGCCTGGCGTAGTCTGCACTGCGATTTTCGTACGAATGGTTTTTAATGTTTATTTTAATATATATTATATATTTATGTATGGATATATGTTATACATATAATATATAATATACATATTATTTATAATATGTATTTAATATATTATGTGTATATTGTATATATATATTTATATTTGGAAATTGTATTGTAATTATTTTTAAATGGAATTTGGGAAAAGTATAATTAATTTTATAATTAAATAATATATTAATATGTAGATATATATAATTATATATATACATATTAAATATATTTATTTAATGTGTGAGTAATACAATGATTATTTGAAAAGCACGATTAATTAAATTGAAGTGATTGATTATTTTATTGATGAATTTGAGTTAATCTTATGAGTAGTTGTGAACTGAAAGTAATCATTTAGTTTAAATTCATTGTTGACCTATAAATAGGAATTATGTTTAAATGGTGTATTTTAGGTATGTGATATTGATTGTTTTAGATTTAGGAAATCCGAATAATAGTGCTTTTAATTACCTGAGATTGTTTATTTTAATTTCTAGTGTTATGTAATTGGGCACGGTGGGGAATATTTGTTGTAGAGAAAATATAAGTCTTCCATATTATAATTGTGACAGGGTTGTTATTTATGTTAGTTGCCTTGAGATTTCCTTGGGTAGTGCATGTAGATGGATTCAGTATTGGACATCCGTAGGGATGTGTTATCTCTTGTGTTGTGTTATTATCAGTTTGTGCATTGTCTACCCTTGGGTGTAGAATGAGTTATTGTGTTGTCGATAGGGGAGTGACTTTCAATAAGGGCTGGGACACAAAGTGGTCCCAGGATAACTCGTGTGGAAGTCAGTGTAATCAGTGGAAATTAAATGACCTACTTTAGGGGAATGGGTAGTTAACATATTTAACTTGATAATTAACCTCGCTCATTGGCTCAAGGGCTTGTGTTAGACTTGAGATGAGTCGGGAAGGCCTGGAATAGAAAGATCATTATCTTGTCTTCTCGAAAGATAATTGATTCTACACTGGTGTGCATGTGGGGCCGGAGTTCGTAAGAGGTTACCAGGATAACCCAAGATGGGGGCCGAGACCTAGGAAGATCTCCTTAGGATAACCAATGCAACCTTTGTGATTTCACTCCTCCTATGATAGCAATCGTTTGTTTTGTACAATGGTTGTTCTTGATTATGTGACTTTGGAAGCAATGTAACCCTATTTTTGTATTTATTGGTACAGTGTGGTTTTGTAGTTTTCCTGTGTTAGAGGTAGTCGGTTGTCTTGGTTACCTGTTACTATCTCCTAGCACGGGGGTTGGGCCTACGAGTACCATATGGTTGGGTGGCGTGCTCCTTACACTGTTGAGATTCTCTTCCTGTTCGTGATGGCGTGATCTTCTCGTTTGAGGAGCTCATGTGGTTCTATGTATTTGTAATTCTCTTTCTCATTGTAATTGTGGACACTATGTAATTGTAATCCTCATTTGTATTGAGGACAACCCTTGTGATGTAATTGTAACATTAAGTATGATTTATTTATTGTTGGATTAAATGGGTTATAAATGGTTTATGTGGTGTTGTATCTGTGGAAATATGCTCATTACATTTCTATGTGTTAGACTTAATTTGCAATGGATTACTGCTTTGTTGTATGTTGTTATCATGAGTTAATTCCATGTACTATGTTTTAAAATAATTTGTAAGTTTGGAATTTCACATGTAGACACGTTGCGTGACCTAGAGGATGTATGTTACTCTTTTTAAGAAAAAAATTAATTGTGCTTCCACAGTGTTGCATCGTCCTCTAGGTTGCAGGACGAGGTTTTACACTTGGTATCAGACCCTAGGTTTAAGCACTAGGAACTCTGGGTTAATTTGGAAACCATTAAGTTGTTTGTGTAGGATTTAAGTTGCATATCTTGTCTTACACCTTGGTGTGTTTGTGTAGGATCATGCCACCTAAGAGAGGTTGAGGTCGTGGTTGTGGTCATAGAGGCAGACATGGAGGTAGCCAACATAACTCACCTCTGCATGTTTCTCATGATTCTGACCGTGAGGAACATCAAGCTTCCCAAAACATTCCGGGAGGCGGTATTCAGTATCCGAATCCACCAGGGGTCAAAGGCGCTCAGTTGCGTCAATTGTTAGAGGATACTCTTGCCCATCTTGACCGAGGCAAGAAGTAGAGCAGATTGTTGTTAGAGAGAGAGATGTACTAGCTTAGTCAGAGGCAGTGGTAGTTGCACACATGAGAGATTTATTGAGAGCTCGACCACCCTTATTTGATGGATCATGCAATGGTTTAGAGGCTGAGACCTGGTTGATTGACCTGAAAAGATGCTTTGCTATGCACCCGTATGGTAGCAACACCAGAGCCAGATGTGCGATTATGCACCTTAGAGGCTTTGCTTCCACATGGTGGAGATTGGAGGAGTAGAAGCTCCATATTGATATCGGTACCGTATCTTGGGAGATGTTTCTAGAGAGGTTCCACGCCAGATTTCTCTCTGATCATTGGCGACAATGTCGTGGTGATGAGTTCCATACTCTACAACATATGACTATGTTAGTGGAATAATATGAGCATCTTTTTTACGAGCTCAAATAGTACGCAGGCATTGAAGACAACGAGGGCATGTTGGTGCAACACTTTCTTAGGGGCTTAAATGCCTGAATTAGTGGAGGTGTGCGGATTTTCGAACCCAAGACTATGGAGACTGCGGTAGACAAGGCCAGGCTTGTTGAGGAGAACTTGGCAATGGCATTGGGTGGTCATGTAGGAGTGCAGATGGGCAGTACTTCAGCTGTAGGGCCTAGTGCAAGCAGTGGCCAGACTCAGGGAGCTAGACCACCCAGGGCACAACAGACACCAGCACAGAGTGGATAGTACCAGAACTCTCAGGGGAAACAAAAGGATTTTCCACCTAGACAGAGTGACAGTTATCAATCAGGGGGTGACAAGGACTAGAGGCGTGCCAAATGCTTTAGTGATGCACAACCAACACAGAGTACTCAGTCTACCTTTAGGGGTAGTGTTCAGCAGTCTAGTGCACCTTTTGGAGGTAGTTTTCCATGGTGTAGTGTACCTTCAGGTGATAGAGACTTCAGTAGAGGTTTTGGCAGGGGTACCGGGTGTTTTGCTTATGGCTAACATGGTCACATAGCTCGATAGTGTCCCAATAAGGACACATCTGGATATACACAGAGGCCAGCGGCTTCAAATCCGGTAGTAGGTGACACAGGTAGATCACATAGGGTGTTTACCGCGGTGGATACCCGCTAGAACAAGCACTGGGGTGCAGTTGGAGAGGTTTCTGGTGGAGGACATGCATCGTTCTTTGGGAACTGTGCACATCCTTCAGTGTTGGGAGTTGATCCTCAGGGGTCGAGATACTGACACTTCTACTACATGGGAAGATGCTACCAAGATGAGGGAGCTCTACCCTTACTTGTTCACAGGCTTCTAGGAGTAAGCCTGATCCTTGGGGGGGAGGATGTGACACCCCTCTGTTTTGTTATGTTTTTCTTGATAGCTCAGATACTTTGTTAGACCTTATTTTATGTTATGGTTGTTCTATCGCTGACAGTGGAGCAATGATAGACTATATGGATGTGATGATACATTATATGCATGGTGATTATGTTTAATATGCTTTATGATTGCATAGATGCGTAGTTGTGATGAAATTGCTATATATGCTTATTGTAGTTTAATTAATATATTATCTCGTCAGTTGATGTGACATTGTATTAGTGAAGAGAACGGTATTGCATCACTCGCTTGCGAGTGCCTTGTGATTTATGTGATTCTCTCTTCACAGTGTGTATGAATTACTATTTGTATACATGTACGACTCTTGCTTGTGTTATAGGTTTGCAGGTATAGGACAGTGGATTCACCTGGTTTCATAGGTCTGAGCATGTCCACTACTCAACAATAATGATTGGGAGATAGTAACGGGCTACCTGGTCATACCTTTACCCTAGTACAGTGTGTCGTTAGTTTGAGTCTTGGTTATATTCCTTACCCTTGTTGTTTTGGGTATTTTATTATTGTACAAGTTTAATTTTGTAGATTAAAATGTGTGTTTGATTAAGTATTTAATTTATGGTATTATTGATGTGAAAACTTTAGAATAAATAAATAAATAAATTTAATTTAGTTATGTTATTAAGTAATTTTAATTATTTAATTAATGGGAATTAAATAAATAAGATTATTTAAATTTGTTGAAATATATAAATTGTTAATTTTTAAATGCATGTGGTTGGAAAATATCTGTGGTGGTTGAGGGAAAAGATATTTTGTGGTGTTAATTGTAAGTTAGAAGTTTGTTATCTAATTGTTGTAAATTGATTCTCAGAGGAAAATTTGAGAAAAGGAAAGGAAGTTGTTTTCACGGAAAAGGTTTGGGTTTTGTGAGAAAAATTGTGAGGAAATTGTGGATCTGTTTGAGTTTTATTTTAGAATCTTGTTGTAGAATTCTTGGTTGTGGTTTATTGTGTGTTCTGGAAAGTGGCAATTTTACTGGAGGAAGCTTTGGCAACATTGGCAATTTGAAGTTACAGAGAAGCTCGACAACAATTCTCGAGGCAACAATTCTTCTGGAACAGGTTCCTTTATTGTTTTTGTGAATTTTGAATTTAATGAGTTGTTTATATTAATGTAATGCAAATTGGAAAAGTTTAGAAAGAAATTTTCATTACTGTAGAAACTTTTGGTTTTTCCTTAAAATAATTGTCGTGAAAATGGAAGAACCTCTGTAGAAGAACATTTTTAGATCCTCTGTGTAAATTGATCATTTGAAATAGATATATACAAAAGGAAATTATAGATCTCTGTAGAAAATCATTAGTTTTTTTTGGTTTCCCTATTTCTTTTATTTGTCTAGGAAAATGAAAATCCTATAGAAAACTTCTTCTGTGAAAATTATTTGCCCATATTGAGCAAATTTTTGGATAAATTTATATATAAATATATATATATATACATATATATTGAAATATATATGTACATATACATATATATTATTTATATATATTTTAGTTATTAAAGATACTATAAATTTCTTGTAGAAATTTGTATTTTGAAATGTAATGGAGAAAAATCGTCATACGACGAATTATTAGCAATGGAGAAATTTAAAATAAATTTAATATTTGTTTGGAGGCAATGGGGATTAAACCCCATCGCCATCTCTGTATAGTTGTGGGGACAGGCCTGCTATGGCAGCGCCCTCCACACGTGTGGGGAAGGCACTGACACATATAGCACCATCTCCCATATTAATGCCTGGCACAGTGCACATATAGCGCCATCTCCCATATTAATGCCTAGCACAGTTTGCACTGTGATTTTCGTACGAATGGTTTTTAATGTTTATTTTAATATATATTATATATTTATGTATGGATATATGTTATACATATAATATATAATATACATATTATTTATAATATGTATTTTATATATTATGTGTATATTGTATATATATATATATATTATGGAAATTGTATTGTAATTATTTTTAAATGGAATTTGGGAAAAGTATAATTAATTTTATAATTAAATGATATATTAATATGTAGATATATATAATTATATATAATTATATATATACATATTAAATATATTTATTTAATGTGTGAGTAATACAATGATTATTTGAAAAGCACGATTAATTAAATTGAAGTGATTGATTATTTTATTGATGAATTTGAGTTAATCTTATGAGTAGTTGTGAACTGAAAGTAATCATTTAGTTTAAATTCATTGTTGACCTATAAATAGGAATTATGTTTAAATGGTGTATTTTAGGTATGCGATATTGATTGTTTTGGATTTAGGAAATCTGAATAATAGTGCTTTTAATTACCTGAGATTGTTTATTTTAATTTCTAGTGTTATGTAATTGGGCACGGTGGGGAATATTTTTTGTAGAGAAAATATAAGTCTTCCAGATTATAATTGTGACAGGGTTGTTATTTCTGTTAGTCACCTTGAGATTTCCTTGGGTAGTGCATGTAGATGGATTTAGTATTGGACATCCATAGGGATGTGTTATCTCTTGTGTTGTGTTATTATCAGTTTGTGCATTGTCTACCCTTGGGTGTAGAATGAGTTATTATGTTGTCGATAGGAGAGTGGCTTTCAACGAGGGTCGGGACACAAAGTGGTCCCAGGATAATTTGTGTGGAAGTCAGTGTAATCAGTGGAAATTAAATAACCTACTTTAGGGGAATGGGTAGTTAACATATTTAACTTGATAATTAGCCTCGCTCATTGGCTCAAGGGCTTGTGTTAGACTTGAGATGAGTCAGGAAGGCCTGGAATGGCAAGATTTTTATCTTGTTTTCTTGAAAGATAATCGATTCCACACTGGTGTGCATGTGGGGCTAGAGTTCATAAGAGGTTACCAGGATAACCCAAGATGGGGGCCGGGACCTAGGAAGATCTCCTTAGGATAACCAATGCAAACTTTGTGATGACACTCCTATGACAACAGTTGTTTGTTTTGTACAATGGTTGTTCCTGATTCTGTGACTCTGGAAGCAATGTACCCCTATGTTTGTATTTATTGGTATAGTGTGGTTTTGTACTTTTCCTGTGTTAGAGGTAGTCGGTTGTCTTGGTTACTTGTTACTATCTCCTAGCACAAGGGTTGGGCCTACGAGTACCATATGGTTGGGTGGCGTGCTCCTTACACTGTTGAGATTCTCTTCTTGTTCGTGATGGCGGGATCTTCTTGTTTGAGGAGCTCGTGTGGTTCTATGGATTTGTACTTCTCTTTCTCATTGTAACTGTGGACACTATGTAATTGTAATCCTCATTTATATCGAGGAGAACCCTTGTGATGTAATTGTAACTGTCGAACCGCAATCCTAATACCTGCAAAACAACATGAACAAACACATTAGAAGGTAATATGCAAGTAAGAACAAGGATTCCCCATGAAATCCATTAGCATAGTTTTAAATAGGAAAGAAGAATGAAGAACACAATGAAATAGATTAAAATCTTATTAAAACAAGCAAACGCTTGATCCCATGGGGGAATTGGTGACAATTTGATGTTAAAATTGGCCCTTTCCCAACTCCTACGATGCAAGATTGATGTATGATGAAGATTGATCCACTTTGTTGATGCTTGATGAGTGCTCCAATAGAAAAATCTGCATAACCTAGCTATGAACTCAATGATAATGGATGAAAATTGCTAATGATTTGAGCATAGTAAGTTTACTCAAATTGTGGATGATAGAATAAGGAGATTAGCCTCTTATTTATAGAATGCTAAGCTGAGGAGATGTCCAAAATAGAGCAATGTGGGACTAAGAATTAGCCAATGGCACAATGCCACTTGTCCACTTGTGAATGGATGGAGGATGTGCAAGTTTTGAAGAATGTGTCAATAAATGCATATATTTGAATTTTGAAATTGTTGAAATGGCATGCAAGAGGGAAGGAAGAATGCATTGAATGCCACTTGGCTCAAGGCAAAGGACATGTAAGAGAGTGTAAATGCCTTGTTGGAAGGACTCAACCGACTTGGATTTTAAATTCAAACTTGAAGAATATTCCTTAAAAGATGCCTTGTTGAAGGAAAATAGAGATTTTAATAAATCAATTAAATCTATTTTCATGTGCAAGTGGGAAAAGCTAGAGGATGGGACATAAGAAGAGATTAAATTAATCAACGTTAATTAATTTAATGAAGGGGTTAAATAATGTGACCTATTTGACTTAAATTTGTGGATTTATTTAAATCAAATATGAGAAGAATGTGATAAGGGATTAATTAAATAAGGATTTTGATTTATTTAATTAAAAAAGATGATGTTAGATTAAACTAAATAAGGTTTTAATTTATTTATTTTAATAGATAAACTTTAAAAATTTAATCAAATAAAGTTAATTATTTAATTAAATAGGATAATTAGATCAAAATGGCGAATATAATTATCAAGAAAAGGTGACTTAATTAGATAACTGATTTATTTAATTAGGAGAGGAATATTGACAAATTTAATCAAATAAAGGTATTCGATTAAATGGTTAGACTGAAGGATGATTCAGGATGAAACGATGTTAGTGGTCAAAATCAGATGTCCAATGTCAATCGGTACATTTTATGTGTCTACAGTAACATTAAGTATGATTTATTTATCGTTGGATTAAATGGGTTATATATGGTTTATATGGTGTTGTATCTGTGGAAATATGCTCATTACATTTCTATGTGTTAGACTTGATTTGCAATGGATTACTGCTTTGTTGTATGTTGTTATCATGAGTTAATTCCATGTACTATGTTTTAGAATAATTTGTAGGTTTGGAATTTCACATGTAGACACGTTGTGTGGCCTAGAGGATGTATGTGTTAGAGTAGTTTACTTCACTCATCCTTGTTACTCTTTTTAAGAAAAAAATTAGTTGTGTTTCCGTAGTGTTGCACCGTCCTCTAGGTTGCGGGACGGGGTTTTACAACATGTATGGAAAATGTGGTAGGATAATAGTAATACATACATGTCTACCAAAGCATTTTCCATACATGTCTACCAAAGCATTTTATCAAACAATTCACTTCATTGCTGCTATGGCTAAAAGCCTAAATCAAGTGCTTTCAAACAAACTATGGATGCTTGGAAAAAATATATCAAAGCATAACAGTAATGTGGTAGCATAGACAAGGCAACAAGCTGTTTGAAAAAATGCCTCAAAGAAATGTGGTCTCATGGTGATAGACACTCATGGGAGTGTCTTCACCATGAGACCACATTTCTTTGAGGCATTTTTTCAAACAGCTTGTTGCCTTGTCTATGCTTTCACATTATTGTTATGCTTTGATATATTTTTTCCAAGAAACTACCATGAGACCAAATTTCTTATCACCATGAGATCGCATTTCTTTGAGGCATTTTTTGAAACAACTCACCGCCTTGTCTATGCAACCACATTACTATTATGCTTTGATATATTTTTTCCAGGCATCCATAGCATAGACAAGGCAATGATCTGTTTGAAAAAAATCCTCAATAAAATGTGGTCTCATGGAATGCCATGACAAGCAAATGCAATTGGCAGCTACTCCTAGTTATTAGTTATGCAGTGTGAAGTAATTACATAATTGCTTATGTTGACTTTCCAAAAAACTATATTATAATTGAAAATTTGTCATCTATCAACATCTAGTTATTAGTTATGCAATGTGTTGTAATGCTTTGAGTTTGAAAGATGTGCAATGCAATGTAATCAACGATATGAATATAAAATACAAAAATCTATTAAGTACAATTCATTAGTTAAACTCTTTATTTTATTACCTGAGTGAAGCTTTGAACTCGACCTCCACTTGGAGGTTTTGTTGTGAAATCTCCAAGATTAACCTATTCAACATTTTAAATTAGATATTAGAATACCATTCATATTGTTGGGAAATTAAATGTTAGTGTTCACATAAGTTAATAATGTGAGTTGTTATCACAACTCACATAACTATTATGGATGTGAGAATAGTTATTTGTTAGAGTTTGTTAGGGGCAGTAGTGTTGTTTGTAACTGAGTTGTTAAAACAACTCATATATTTAGGGATGTCGTTTATGTTGTTTCCTAAATAATAAGATTTAAGAATCCTATAAATATGTAAAGTGTATTAATTGAAAAAGATATACAAAAGCACGTATTTTTTTGGATTGAATTATTTTCTGCTTCTCTGTTCATATTTTCTATTATGGTATCAGAGTTGTAGCGATTTTGTGCCTATTATATTGTGATGTAGAGATATTATTGGCACTGATTGAGGCGAACTAAAGCTCCTCATCATTCTCAGCACATGTGGATAGACTTAAATTTTGTCTGGTACTCATAGTATTTCCTTGAATGTGCTCATTTCATTTTATCAAAGTTTTGGCGGTGGTCACAGTGATTTGGTTTCATTGGTCATCGTGTTCTCTAGCCTAAACAAATAAAAAGAAAAGTTATTTTTCTTTGTCAACTGGAGAAGTTTCATCGACATTTGTGTGATTGGAGCATATCAAATTCACATTGATTGTTCATGTGGAGTCCAAAGTCTATTCTGCTATTATTTTCACCTTCCCTAGTCAAGTGAAGGCATTCATAGGGGTCGTAGCCATTATCTAAATCTTTTTTGACTTTCATATTTTTTTTTGGCACATCAACCTTTCACATCAGTTGTCGCATTACAAGTGGTGCCAATTTTTTATTTGCTGGCCACACATCATATCTAGCATTGCAGAAGCAAATTCATCGATCGTGTACCTATTTTGATTGGCTCGTATTCAATTTCCTGACCGCACAATTCGTATATTTTGTGCAATGATTGTACCAAATACAAGCAGTTTTGAGTGATATGTGGATTCATTGTCAACGAACCTTCATTTGTGCATGTTGTTATTCATATTTACTGTGCAAATAGTTGTGTGAAGATCGTGCCTAATGGGAATGGTTTGTGAAATGCCGCAAGTCTTCATATAATTTGTAGGTCGAAGACTTCTGTGAAACTCCATACAGTGTGCAAGGCGAGTCTTCATATAGTGATGACAGTGATGAATTTGTGTGCCTAACATTAGAGACGTAGCATAGAAGTATTGGGCTTAGCTAAGGATCAATTTCCTTTTCTTGGCAACGAGTTGTTAGATCCAGATGTCATACTTGGTATGCTTGAAGAACGAAGTGACCAATTTCTATTAAGGTAGGATAGTACTTATTAGGTAGTCTTTTTTATTGGTCTTCTAAAATGATTAAATAGTATAGATCTTCATATTATTTTATTTAATAAATAATACTGTATTGGACTGCATTATCGGTGGTACCTGACACTCTTTGTAAGAAGTTTGCATTAAGAGGGGAGGATATATTGGGTAAAAACAAGAAGTTGGGTCCACAAAGAGGGGAAGTTTTGGCAAAAAAAATCTAACAGAAAATGCATACGCGTTATTAAAAAAATGTGTGTTATGCTTCGGGTACCCGAGCCTAAAAAAATGCATACACATTATAACGCGTATGCATTTTATAACATGTACAAGTCATTTATTTAAAAAATAAATACCTTTTAGAAATGTGTACGTGTTTCTAAAAAGTATTTATTTTTTAAAATAATCAAGAAAATAAAGAACGCATATGCGTTTTGTAACATGTACGTTTTTTAAAAACGCATACGTGTTTTTAAAGTTTTGAATTCCCAACCCACATGATGCCTCGGTTTTAGGCTTGGGAAAGTCTTGGCAACCCGACCCTTAGCCTTTGACTTGCAACAAAAAAAAACTAAGGAAGGTTGAAGAAGAATGTTCAACTTTGGCAATATGGCTAATGAACTTTTTTTCTGAATCAATCTATACAATTAAAACCCATTAGAGAATACGATGTCTGGTTTCCAAATATATAATTTTTATTAAGATTTGATTGTATTTGTTATTTTTTAATTAATTTCTAAGCAAACTAGTCCTTAAACTTAAAATATCAGGCTTTTTTTGTTTTTTAATAACTTTTTTTTAGTTAAGTTTCTTGTAAAAAAAAATTATATGGCATCAATTTTCAGACAATCCTCTACACAATGAAAAAAAAGATTCAATTTTTTTTTAGTTTAGGTCCAATTATGTTGTTTGTACACATTGATTTTTAAAAACAACAATTAAGGCTATAAAAATTCAATTCAAAAAAATTCAAAAAAAAAATTACAAAAAAATATCCTCATCAATCTTCATGTTGTTAGCTCTCTTTCCCCAAAAGGAATTAGCAAAATACTTTTATTTGGGTCAAAAAGTGGTGTCTGTACATGTGCATGGTATGGTAAAAAAAAGGGACTTTTAAAAAGGGGTTTTTATACATTCCTATCAAAATTTAATTTCTATCATCTGGGTATTTGAATAAATTACATATTTTTGGAAACTAGATTAAAAATGCTAAATTTCATATTATTGACTTCTTTTAAGATTCATTGTGTAAGTGCCTCAAATTTTCAGTCCAAGTGTGACAAATTCTGAAAAACAATGAAAACACTTCCACTTTTTGAGATTTTTGTGGACCCAACTTCTTGCATCAGCCCTATTCTTTTCTCACAATTGACAATATGAACCTCAAAAGAAAAATTTTCTAAGCAAGTACCAAACTACTGGAGGATGGAGGCACCGAAGGTTGGAGGTCAATCAACAACCTCTCGTCATTCACCAACAATGGGGCCGCTTTCAGCTTTGGTGGTATTTTATTTTCTATTGTGTGGCAATGTGTTTTTTTTCAACTTTTCAGTGTGGTGTGTGAATGCTGAAAAATGATTATATTGGAGAGCAAATGACTGCAATGGTCC
Organism: Sequoia sempervirens; assembly: GCA_007258455.2. Classification (NCBI taxonomy): domain Eukaryota; kingdom Viridiplantae; phylum Streptophyta; class Pinopsida; order Cupressales; family Cupressaceae; genus Sequoia; species Sequoia sempervirens. The sequence goes on along the minus strand of VDFB02271358.1, from coordinate 545,977,894 downwards.
TGTGATTGCAGTGATCCTCTGACTGTCGTACTTCATTAGAAGATCATCGGTCAGTGAATACATTCATTGACAATGGTGATCATGTGCAACAAGATCTGGACATCAAGATCTAGACAATAACATGCACCCTGATATGATTCACTTTTCAATGTTACTAGTTATGTGAATAAGTGGAAATTTCACATTGTGGGGGGGAACAATAACCAATGTTCCATTCCCATTTCGTGCCAAACTGACTAAAGCCAAGGGAAGATTCTAGTGGCAGTGGTGGTTGTCTATGCTATTCGAGATCGAGTGGCAGCGATCGATAATAGTGATTACAATTAAGAACATTGTAGTAATGTAATGTGAAACCTTTTCTAGTATGTTTTTTTTAGATTTTTGATATATAACTTCCTCAATGTACAAGCATAGTGGCAAATAAAAGCACTAGTGTAATGCAATTCATGGATCTTGAAAGGGTTTGTGGGAGGATCCAGAAAACCACACGAGGTGGATAGTTGATAGGTTCCTGTTCATGTCTAGGTTTGTGGTAAACCTGTGTGAAAACCATGAAAGGTTGATGGAAGGTGCCTTTCATTTTGAATCAAGATCATGACCCACAAGATTTGGGCCTACTACAGATGTAGGGTGTGAGTTATTACCATGTTCACACTAAGGGGGGAATGTTGGGAAATTAAATGTTAGTGTTCACATAAGTTAATAATGTGAGTTGTTATCACAACTCACATAACTATTACAGATGTGAGAATAGTTATTTGTTAGAGTTTGTTAGTGGCAGGAGTGTTTGTAATTGAGTTGTTAAAACAATTCAATATATTTAGGAATGCCGTTTATGTTGTTTCTTAAATAATAGGATTTAAGAATCCTATAAATATGTAAAGTGTATTGATTGAAAAAGATATACAGAAGCACGTATTGTTTTGGATTGAATTATTTCCTGCTTCTTTGTTTATATTTTCTATTACATATAACAATGCTATTCACATGTAATATTTATAATTTTTTACTAGTTACATACCTCGGCAGTACATGTTGTAGTGTAATATGAATGTGGAGAACTACTAAAAATTGAGTGAATGCTATGACCCTTAAATTTCATTACAATCATTAAACTAAATTAGTTAATCTTGCATTTCAAAAATGAAATTTAATAAATTCAATTCAATGAACTTGCTAACATTTACCTAAGTATCAAGGTTGAAAGCCTCATTCAGGAGGGCATATGTGTTCACCAACTACTGAGCTACAGATGTAGCTTGCGCACCTGTGTCCTAAATATCCGTGGGGTTGTAACCACAGGCTAACCCGCAAGCTTGAAAAGTATGGGGTGGAACCCTACTCCTGGAAGTCTCCTTTGACTCATGATGTGTTGTAGGACTGACACGCTCTATGATGCTCTGGGTCAAGGAAGTAATGGACTGTAGTGTCTTAACCTCAACATTCTCCTTCACAATCAAAGGGATAGCCACGTGCTCATAGGCTGATTTGGTGACTGCTCGTCTCGTCGGCTGCTATGGGTCAAGACATGCCACTGGTCTATCTTGTGCAAACCCACCACCTCTACCCTAGAAGTCCCACATATCAAAATAGTCAGGGATTTTGTTGAGGAAAAACTCACAATAGAGTTTCCTCAAAAAATATTGTGAAACCCCATTATTGTTGCATGGAGGATGGTCAAAAACCATCCACCACCTCTACCAAAAATGGTTCTTTATCCCTTGGTGGTTGCACCAATGGATAGGGAACCTCTTGCTTGTAGAGTGTAGAGGTTGATTTGTTCGTGGGTTTGTGAAAAGGGAACACAAGTCAAATTTTGTAATTTTTGACTTGTTTATAGGATAGTTTATTTGCATAATATTTTCTATACTCCCATCGCTTCTCCGCCCAACCACTTAATTGCTTGCTAATTGATTTTACATTTGTTAACATAGATTCAAGTGATTGTGCTAGCGTGGTTCTTTGTGAGGTTGAACTTGTAGGATCTTTCAACCTCGCAATTAACTCAATTTTTTTTTGTTATTTTCAATTTCCCCCATTAAATTTTGTTGAATTCCAAGGGATGTTGAGGAATTGTTGGAGGTGTTTGTTGGGGTTGTTTTTGTTCAACAGGTATTTGGGAATGAGGTGAAGAAGTGTTTTGAGGAGGAGAAGGAGGTGGAGTATCAACTCCTAAAAATTAAAGAAATTAACATAAAAAACATATTAAATCTACATATTTAATAACAAATTGAAAAAAAAAACAATAAAAACTTACTCCTTTGATCTCCTCGTCGATGTGTCAACATTTTGGTGAAGAATCAATGAAGAATCATGAAATTTGAGCTCTCAATAATGTGAGCATGCTTGGGAAGGGTTGGCAGGCCACATATGGAGAAAATAGAACAGTGCAAAAATGAAATGAGTTTTTTTTTTCTTTTAATATGACATAACGTGCTTGCGTTATAGCTTCAGTGTAACTGAGCCTTAGGCTCGGTCACACCAAGCCATAACGTGAGCATGTTATAACATGCTCACGTTATGGATTTTAAAAAAAAGCAAAGATGGGTGGCCACAAATTGGCCCCCCATCTTCTTACACTTGCTCTTGTCTTTAATATGTATGTGTTGCGCATACTTTTTAAATGTTTTTTAAATATTTTGCATGCTATTCATTGACTTCTTAGGTTGATTAAGACCCTTTTATTAGAATAAAAAATTATTAAGGAATAATGATGTGTGTGAACTTAGGATTTCATATATAAACCTTTTAATTAGTTATTAATTGGTTAATTAAAGTATTATATTATAAATTTGTATATATATATTTAAAATATTTTTGGGATATTAAGTGTATATATTAAATATTTTTTAGTTTTAAAAAATTAAATATGATTATTGTTAAAAGATATAAGTATATATGAGATATTTAGAATTAAGTTGAGTTTTAAATTTTTATATGACATACATTTAAATGAGTGTGAGATTAGTTTGATATTAAAAAATTCATCTTCAACATAATTATGGGGATGTGATAAATACAAAAATACAATTCCACATCACCTTACTCCTTGGCACCTAAAATATAAGGAAATTCCTCACACAATTCATTGAATAGAAATTAAAATATAATTAACTATAATCATACAAATTAATTCATAAAGGTTCAATGAAAATAAAAAAAATAATTGTTTATGCACACTTTTAATCCAACATTAACAACACATTTATCAAGTTTCCATCAAGTAGTCCAAAATATAATGAGACTATGAGTGTTTTCAAAGAGTTTTATGGGGTTGTGATAAATACAAAAATAATATAGTTCCTCTTTTAAAATGAGGAATATGTGGGAGTAGAACCTTTTAATTGTCTTTATCCTTGGTCACGAGTATGTCTTGTATGTGTCTTTTTAGAAACAATTTCCAACATTTTTTACATAAATACCAATCACAATGATCACATCTATATTGCATTGGTTGGGCTTGGGTTGCCACATGGTGATAAAATCAAAGCTGAGCCTACTAAAAAACTAAAGTAAAAGGATTAGCCATTTTTTTTTTCTAAGATTGGCTTGTGACATGAGGAAAGAGAATACATAAGTTAACCTTTTGGCTTGTGACATGAGGAAAGAGAATACATAAGTTAACCTTTTGGGGGAAAATAAAAAGTGACATTTGAGCAATGTTTTTTTATTCCCAAGATCATCTTGTGTTGTGAAGAAAGATCATACACATTCCTAAGTCACACAAGTATGACAAGCATGTCCATTGACCTTAAAAAATGAAATGTGTGAAAGCAATGAAAACATACATAAAATATTGAGACTGTGTTGACCAAATGAACCTACAAACATCTTAGTAGTTTGGTCTCATTTAGCACATGGCATGAAAATACCAAAAGACCCCTACAAATGATGAGTTCTAGCAAAAAAGGTTTAAAAAATGATAAAATAATTGACTTGAAGCACCTATATTGTTACACATAGTGTATACACCACTACATAGAGAGATACATTGAAAGATTAAAAATACAAATTCTAGAATCCAAAAACATTACTAAGATTACAAATATGCTACTCAAGATGCAAAAAAATCTACAAGGTGATGCAAGTGTCTTATTAGAGTTACAAAAATTCTCTAAGAAGTTACAAATGTGTTAGACAGTTTGCAAAAATGCCACTAGTGTAAAAATTCCATAGTGTAGAAACACCACTCCAAGATGCAAGTGTGCCACTCTAAGATGTAGGTGCAACAAGCAGATTGTAGGTATGCCACTATACAAAAACACCACCAAGTGTTGTGAATGTGACTCTATAGAGCACTTATACCACTATATAGAGACCTTGTGCCACTTTGTAGAGTGCTTGTAACACTAAGTAGGGGGTTAGGATTTTAGGTCTTTTGTGTGTGGATGCACTAAGGATGAGAATATACCATTTGGAAAAGAAGATACATCATTCAATATCATAAATATGATAAACTATAAAAGATATAAATTTCATGATAAAATCTATAAAAAGACTTCATAAAACACTAAAGAACAAAAATAATTAGCTTGGGACATGGTCCCATTGGGCATGCTAAAATATGAACACTAAAATATAAGGTAAACCAATAGGAATCAAACATCAAACAATGGTCTTACCCTATAACAAGTATGCACCTCTAATAGAGAAAAATAATGTAAACAATGACAAAAAATCATTATACCTCTTACCACACAAGCCTTTGATGACCTAAGTGTCATGTTTCAAGTGATGGTTTATGGTCAAAGTGAATGTAGTTGTCCAATTTTTCAACATAACCTTGTTGCATCCAATATTCTTCCTTGAAAATGGTTTTTGAATGGGTCAATTTATAGATTTTGGATAGGTTGGATGAATGGATGAGATTAACTCTTGTGAGATGGAGGATTAGGGTTTCCCCTCATGTAGGGAGTAATGGGAATATGACAAGTGACATCATGTGATTGGTGTACATGATTAGGAAAAGGATTGAGGAGAGATGTAGGGTAGAGATTTGATCAAATCTTGATGAAATGTGGAGATTGATATTTTTTGGAGCCCTTGTGCAAGATTGAACTTAATTATTATAATCAAAGTGGTGGAGTAACACACAAATGATTATTTAATTGAGGAAACTTGATTTACTTATTCAACTAATAATGAAGGGGGTTTTAGAAGAATCAAATAAATATTGGTGTATTTATTTAATTTATGGAGAATGTTGGGGGAAATAATTGACTTAATTAAATAAATGTGACTTATTAAGGTTGGAACTTTAGAAGAAAAGTTGAATAAGTTAAATTAATTAATTAAATAAGGGTAGTTTATCAATTAAGATTGCAAGAAATATTAGATTAATAGATTAAATAGTCAAAACTTATTTAATTAAAATTAGAAGAATGATCAAATAGACCAATTAAATAAACATTATTTATCCAATTAACTTTAGAAATATATCTACAAGATTGTCCTAGTGTGATGACCATGAAAATACAATTATGCGTTTTATGTGTACATAAGCAAGATTTTACTAGTGTAATGTCCATAAAAATACAAGTATGTGCTTTAGGTGTCTATAGAGTCAAATGACTCAAAAACACTCAAACAAAAAAGAAAGCCAAATGAGTGCAAAACATAATAAAAGGATTTATAGAGTATGCAAAATTTGAAATTATAGGCACACATACAACTTTTGTAGGGCATGTTGACACAAGTGACTTTGAATGTGTTATGTTGTTTATGTCATTTATTTCTTTTTCTTTTTAGATTTCTACTTATTCCTTTCATTTATTCCATGTATGTTGTGACCTCCCTTGCCTACTCATCCTTTTACATTATGCGTTCTTACATATTTTCCCTTTAATTGTGTCATGTTTGTTGCACCTCTTATACTAATATCACCTTCTATATTATAATTTGTAGTCCATTTCTCTAATTAGGGGGGAATATTTCTTACATTACTCTTATGACAGCTTTTCATGCTTTATTGCATGCCTTGTTTGACTCCAATGTCCTACTATGTTCTATGTTTACTACCTTGGGTTTTTACATGTTCCTTGTTATGTGCCTATGCTACATGTTTTTATGTTGACATGTGACTTACATCCTCTTGGATTTTACCCTTTGTGGCTGATGTTGTTTCCATGCTATGATTATTGTTATCATGATCCTAATGCTTCACATGTTTACATGTAGTGATTACACTAATTTATGACACTTATTTTTTGATCCTAATATGTTTATTCACCATCCTCGCCAATATTTATATGATTTATCTATATGCCATGTTCCCATAAAATTTATTGTGGATTTAACTATAGTTTTTGGAGAAAAGTTAAGAGTTAAACAATAATTTTACATACACTTTCAAGATCACATCTTATTTATTAGCATCTACATGCCTATCTATTAAATTCATTACATATTTGTAACTACCACATTATGTTTGTTTGGTCTTTGTGGGCCATATTTACCTTATCATTTTCTTACACTAAGGATGACCATACATTGCGTATGATCATTCTTAGATCATCATCATTTTTGAGTCTCATCTTACTATCTTGATTGTTTGAGGGAAACCACTTTAAAATGTTCTTTCACAATCGTATATTACTCGTTTACACTTTCATTGACTTATCATGCTTCTAGAGCTCTCTTATTGCATTGGGAACACCATTCCTTTTGTGCAACATTGATTGATAACATAGTTTAGCATGTTCCTAAGAGCTCTATTATCACATTGGGGGCACCATGTCTTCCCCATACCATTGACATCTCACATGTCTTATCACATTCCTAAAAGTCATCTTATCACATTAGGGGCACCATGCCTTCCCCATCCCCTTATGTATTCATTACCTCAACATGTTACTAATTACCACATTGGGGACACCATGCTTTCCCCATCTTATATATACTTACACAATGATCCTTATCCATTATTTAGGGCAATATTTACTTTTTCATTTATTTATACTTAACGCAAATTTATTTTCCTTGATGCTTCTTCTTATATATTTATGTGTTAAATATCATATTGTATTGGGGGAAATATTGTCTTATATATCTTGAAGATTGCCTCTAGTCCATATGCTTTTCATCCTTACCATTTGACATGTCTTGCTTGTCATAAAATGTAATCTATGGCATTTATTACTTAACAAGACATATGTGCTTACATGTTTATCTATGATTATATTTACCTTTACTTTCATGTATCATTTTCCCTCTCCTCCAATTCCTTATATTTACTAATTGAAGGGGAGAATATATTGTTGCTAACACTCTTACGTTGAGATCATAAACAACCACATGTGTGTTTATAGAGACTCCTCAGTATACATATATAGATCCTAATAACACTTACATTCTCCCATAGGAGAAAAGTTCTATTGCATTACTATTTAAGTGTAGATCGTATTTACCACTTCAACTGGAAGCACATTACATATACATTCCTAAAATGTCACACACATTACTATTATCACATTTATTGAATATTTCAAATCACTTTCCATACATGCATAGTCTCTCTCTTTATCTCTCTCTCATTTTCCTAGGTAGTTGAATTATTTTTACTTCATGATAGAACCTACTTTGTTTTGTGGGTTCCTATGGAGTGGTTAGATCGAGGGGAGGAACACATGAATAATTTGAGATAAATTCACTACTTTGCATGACTCCATACATTTGTCTAAATATTTACTTTTCATGTTGGTTGAGAATGTCCATAAACATTGAAATGATGGCCATGCTAGATTCATATACACCTCAAAATGGGGGTAAAATGTAATGCTAAAATTTGCATACCTTGCCAATTTCCTTTTAATTTTGGTCCCCCTTTGATAGAATAACTTAATATCTTGTGCATTCATGTGCTAGGTTTGGCTCATTTCTTAATCCTCATTTGGTCACATTTTACATCCATTTACACTTATCCCCAAACATTTGACTTTGCCCTATCCCTATTTGCATTTATTCCCACACATTCACCACTATTAGCCATTTATTGCACCCATGCTCACACACATATCACTACATTTAATCCTAACCTTTTAAATTGTCAAACTCCAACATTTTTCCAATTGCTATGTTTTAGTATATAAATACATTCATTGTGTACAATTATGTTGGAGTGCAGTTAACACTGAGAGGGGGGGTGAATCAGTGTTAACAACCAAATTAACTCTTTTGAAAACTTTCAACAATAATCAGATCACAAATGAACTTATGTTGCAAAATGAAATGAACAGATTGAGAACTAAAACATTAAAAATTTGACACAAAATTTGTCTTGAGTGGAAACCCTCCTGAGGAATAAAACCACTCGAACTTGGCCTCACTGGCCTTATCTGAAAAAATATTCTTTGTACAAAGCCTCACTGGTTGATTTGTCTCACTGACAATAATGCTATCTCACTGATAGTCTTATAATGCTATCTCACTGATAGTCTTATAATGCTATCTCATTGATAGTCTTATGAAATGTACAAGTATGAAAGTAATATAAATACAGAGTTGATCTCTGTTTCATTAATCACATACTCTGTTCTGCAATGACCTCAGAATCAAAGTTACAAAGTTCCAAGCCTAAAAAAAATATATATATTGTCCTTCAGAAAGATATAATCTGTGCTTTCCAGAAACCACACATCATTCTTCAAAATGAGCACAATAAGGCATTTTATATGTTCTTTGTTTGTCAATGTTCTATGTTTTAAAACAAAATTAGGTGAACAAAAATTTGTTTGAAACCTGTATCAATAACTTCCATATGAAACCGAATCTACAACTGCCTTTTGCCAGATGTAAGACTACATTTTCTTACAAAGCTCAACCATAATCCTTTGAAACAAATAAACAAATCCAATAAAAAAATACCTACCATATAATCTACTGAGTCGACATAATAACCCCATCAACTTAAAACCGTAGCCAAACCCTCAAAATAACAACAGGGTTTTACTTAACAAAAAAAACATTTAATACTGCAAACAAACCCTTATACTTAACAACAGGTTATTCTACAACAATAAACCCGAATAGAGTTTTAAACAAGTATTTACACATCAAGATTAAGGAAAACCAAACTCTTGATTACAACATCCCTAAGACAACTGCCATGAAGTCCAAACTTCAAAAACTCAACTTTACAACTGTGAGCAAAACCAAAACAACTTTCACTGAACATTAACATCCATGAAGAACAAAACCAAAAACTCAACATTAACAGTCGTGACTTCCAGATCAAACACAATTACTTAATGATTATTAAAACACAATCTAATGCCCATCGATTTTAAATAACAGTAAGTAAAGCAAAACGATGGAGAAGAATACAGTTGGGTCAGCGACATAAGACACCCAAAAACTCTTCACTGAACATCGACTACTTGCCCACAAAACCGACACCTGAGATAGGTTCATCTTACAACCACAATTAAGATTAGGGTAACAAGAAAAACATCAAATGAAGAAGCCCGTCCAAGTCTTCAAAGACTTTTTTTTTTTTAAATCCAACATAATGATCTCATACATTTGGGAATTATGATGGGAAATAATTCCCATTCAACAAAACATAATTATCACTGACGGTGCAAAGTTCCTTTTGACTTTCCAAAACATTATCATTACCACCTCTTGCCAATTGACCTTGGGAAAACACAACGTGCCATCCTTTTTTAAGAAATTTCTTCACAATAATTTCAAATTCTATTTGGAAAGCAATATTGCCTTGTGAAAAATATGTGTCAATGCCTTTTTGAATAAACTTTAGAATATAGTCTTTACCACTGCATTTTACCAATACGCCAATAAATATGCAAATGAACTTTATTGTTTTAAATTGATCATAGGCCAAGCTGGCTGAAACATACCACCACTGAATTATGCCAAATGTAGATGAAAATGCTAAGATGGATCAACATGGATATATAAACTCATGCAAAACTGAAAAACATCACCATGTGCATAACCTGATACCTCAACCTTGGCGTATTGACATTAATGCCAAATAATACTGAGGGACAACAAATTAATCACATGCAAAGAATTACAAGCAACATTTCATTATCAAAGAGCATTCATTCCTAAGAAAACTTTGAATTAGAGAATAAAAAGAATCAATTGCATCAGAGTTTGCATATGGGCTACTTGCACTTTTTTTTTGTTGTCTTTCAACATTTATCCAAGACCATAAAACCAATCTAACCAGGGGATTGATGAAGGAGAACTTGAACCTTACAATTTGAAAGTGTCCCCTAATATATATATATATATCAATCTTTATGCATCTTTAGATATCAAAGATCGAGACGAACTAGGTTGTATAAGTTTACATTTCGTCAAGATTATTTTATGGGTTACAAATTGATATCATGCATTAGGACATTTCCATAGTGCTTGGGTTTGATCTCAAGGAGATTAAAACAAGTCTATTTTATCATAATTCTCAAAACTAAATACCTTATCCATTTACAATTAATTTCTAAAAATACCATTTCAGTTTATCAATTCTCAATACTAATTGATTTACTTTTATTAATAAAATATATTTAATTCACCTAAATTAATCTATAAAATATTTTTATATTTATATTACAATATCTAACAACCTCTCATTTCAATCTACTAAAATTATAAGGTGGGATCTACCAACTAAATAACGATTTGTTCTAAATTAGTTCACTACTTTGTATTTTGAATTTAAGTGATAAACAAAACATTAAGCATAACAATAAAGTCATGATAATATTTGAATATTATGATAGATGTATTTAAACAAGCATTATTTTATGTTTTAGTTAAAATGCCATAATTTTACGATGTCAATTTATCATATATAGGGTTTTTATATCAATTCAAATAGGTTGAAACCTCATCAGCTCAGAGTCAAGGACTAAAGGGTATCCATTCCACCAAAGTCATTTGCGGCACAATCCTCACCTCATCATCCCTTATGGCTTTCCACTTAGCAAGACTTGATCCTTGGTGGCTCATTCTATACCATTAAACTTCACCAATAACCGAAGACCTATTGAATTTTTTTTTTTAATAATTAAAAAAGAAAAGAAATAGACAATCTATTGTTACATTCACACAAAGGCAAAAAAATGTTAAATAAATTTGGTTGTGAAGTTGAATGCAAGTAAACTACCAACTTGATGAGATATGGTAAAAGCATAAATAGCAGCTAGGCACCTTATTTCTCATTCAAAATTGTTTCCTTAAATTTTGAAGCTTAAATACAAATGTTCCAAATAGCACTGATATTGTCTTCAAGCTGAGAGGTTACAACCAAGAAAAAAGTGTTTTATGAGAAAGCACATCTTTTCATCTTTAAAAATTTAGGCAAACAAATTTAAACTATAATAGCCAGTAATTTCCGAAATGGCGATGGGGGTACCGGTGAGGTATAGTGATGAACAGAGGTTAGGATTTGACAGAATTGGCATCCTCCATTCTGAAGACAGTGAAGAATAAAATTCTGGGCTAGCCTACCTGCCTTTGCTCAAGGCCTTCTCGGCAGTGTCAACTTCTTCAAGAATTCTAGCTTTCCGTTTGGAAGGGATGGGCGCAGTGGGTCCAAAGCTAATGTAATGGCCGGAGATGGCATTCAAGACGGAGTACATATTACTGAAAGAGGGCTTACCGGCCAATTGTTTGTCCCTTCTGTACTTGGCCACCCAGTTGTTGGAGGCCTCACGAAGGGCAGCCACGGCACTGCTGGTGTTGGGGTCGCCCTTATCCATCTCGATTGTGCCCCTCACCTGCAAAATAACCTCCCGCGTCTCCCTCTCATACTCGGCCTCCTCCGCAGCAATGGCCTGGATTTGGGGCAGAGGCAGGGGCAATAACAGAGATGCGAGCCCCGCTCCAAGTGTAATGCCCACCTCCCTCCTGGACGCCCACGCCCCCACCTCCACCCTGTATTTCACCCTCTGGGGCACCTGCGTCTTGATGGGCAATGCAGGAGAGGGAGAGGGGCACCGCGCCAGGCGCACAAGGGACAGATATGCAGAGGACGAGGCGGCCATTGCTTATTTCTCTGTTTTTGTTTTTGTTTTTAGGCACCTACCTACTTGTATATGCTCCTGCTAATATGAGCTCCATCATCATCCAATTAAATTGCCACGTCCTCTTATCGCATTATCCGTTTCACTTTCCCTGCTTTAATAACAGTGTTTGTGCTTTTGTTTAACCAAATAATTAGTTCCTACCATAAGGATGCCCTTTTACTTCCATTTTTGTTCTCATTGTAAATATAATGTCTTTATATTAATTTTTTATTTATTTTGTGTAAGTCAATATTTATTATGTTTAATTATTATTGTGGAATTTGTACAATATTTATGTTATGTCATATTCTTTGTTTTACATTTATATGTGTTTCTTCTTTTTATAATATTAAAATATTAAAATTTTCATAACATCTTCCTCAAAATCTTAGTGTAGGAAGATTTTTATATACTTTGATTCCTTTCAAGATACACACAAACACTTCAACTCATGCACAAGATAAAATAAAATACATACAAGTATAGAGGTGTTATCACCTTGATTCACAAAGATGGCATGCCTAACAATGTGGTCCAATCAAACACTAGTACTTTCATTGATCATGATAATATACAAAAAAACAATTCAGCCCATGTGGAAGATAAGAAAAATACACACAAGTAGAGAGGTGTGAACACCTCAATTCATAAAGATGGCTTATATACCAATATGGTCCATTCACTCACACACATAAACACTAAAGCAATATTTAATCCTAGTGAGACAACTTCAACATAAGAGTACACATAGGGATAATGATGTTAGTCCAACTAAACCAAACAACACAAGATAAGGGAGGTAGGGTCTCACCCTATAGTAAGTGACTAGGTACTCATATCCACAACCTTATAGAAAACAAGAAATTAGATAAACTAGGAGATGAAAATTCATTTGTCAATTAATTAATTCAAATAGAACAAATACATGAATTAGGAAATGTTATTAATTCATTTGTAATTTTGTAAGTGTAGATGTGAAAAATTAGAACAACATCCCCCAATTTCTAACATCATAAATTAGAATTAAACCACTATTCAATTCATTAATCAATCTAATTAGTTCATTTACTAAGGAATGACCAAATAAATAATCATTTCAAGCACCATGAATACATTCTCAAAACTTTCCCAATAATTAAAATTGAGTTAAAGTATCTCAAGAGCTTTCCAATGCTATAAATAAAAATGACTTTGACATGAATATAAAGGCGGTAATCACACAATGAAGTTTAGACAAATATTTATCTAACAAGTACACCACAATTTTAGAAATTGGTCATGCAAATATGAAACCAAAAACACGAGAAACATCCCTTGAATTTTCACTAAAAATTTTCATGTTTAGAATGTTGTTGCAATGGGTCAACATTATTGCAATCAACTAGATGTTATTGTAACTACCTAGATACTACCGCAAAACCTCTAAAAATAGGAAAAATCATAGAATATAGTAGTGAAAGTTTACACAATTGGGTTTAATATGTTTCCCCTAGTCTCCCAAATCAACATACAACAAATATAAGTTAAAAGAACTAGAAAGATCTAACATGTTAAAAGAACCTATGGATGCTTCTATGTTTTCTAAAGCTCCAATTCACACAAGAATGGTTTAAAATTTATAAATAAAGTTTAAAACTAATAGGAAAGTCTTACGATCTTTCCCTATAGTATGTTGAGTCACAAATTTATTTGACAATGAGGCCAAATCCGTAAAAATGTAAAATGACAACTTTCAAATTTAAAGAAAATTATCCCTCATTCAAGTTCATAGTTCATGGATAAATTTATTTTCATTACAAACTTAAATAAATATCACAATAAAAAATAAATTAGAGTATAATGGTTTTGATTAGATAAGCAGGGAAGGGCCCTAATCTCATGGTTACAATAGCAGACAAAAAGGAAACAGAGAGAGGTGGGAAACAACACCACCAACAAACCAAAAAACAATAGCAACATTAGCATGTAGGTCACCATTGAAAATAGTAACCATAGTCCAACCAGTACTAATCAAAAACAAGTTTTTACCAGCATACTTAGTTCTACGTAAACCATTAATTAAGTCAACAGTGTCCCAGGTGGTATTCCACCATATCATAGCTATAATAAAATAGCAGTTCAAAATGTTAAAATAAAAGGACAAAAAACTCATCAATAACAACAAAGCAGCAACAACAAGCCATCAATAACAACATTTAGAGTATAATGTTATTAGGGGTCTATACATTAATAAATAGACATGCAATAACTATTTATAAAGTTTTGATACACTCTATAAAACCTTAAATTATAAACTCTTTTAACATATTAAAAAAATAATAATTAATTAGTAAATGCATTAATATAAAAATGATTTATCTTTTGATATTAATAAATTTATTAATTAATACTAATGGTATTTATAAAAAGTATGGTATCTTCTTTGAATGGTACTACCTACCTTATTCCCCTCTATTTAAGAGATTCCATTGGGGATAAATTATTAAAGAATAATTTTAATACTAAATATTACAATATTCATTTTGCATTAAAGGTATATGTGAGGCCGTTTTGAAGGAGGGGAAATAGATTATTCCTAGGTTCTTGTGTTTATAGTTATACAAAGAAATATGTAAGTTTTAATGGTATAATATTTTATTCACCTTAGATTATCCTATCCTAAATGTGATATTACTCCTATTTAATAAGTTTACATGAGATAATTAAGATATTTAATTATTTCTCACAAAAATAGCTAATAATCACGTGTACCTTGACTTGAGGTACTCAATGTCATCACTACTTCATAAGTTCTTAATTGATGGTAGTTAGGTGCAAACTCTATTTAATCAATTCCACCTTTATCTCAATTAGACTAAGTTAACTCACTCTTGATTGAGAGATATATTATTGTCGTAAGGGGGAAATTGATGCAATAGGAAAACAACATAAATGAATTGAACTAATCTAATTCAAACAAGATTTAGATTCCTAAACCCATTACTCACGAAATGCACAATATAAATAAATGAATTCAATAAAACAATGGTTATCAAATGAAGAACAAACAAAGAATTCACTAAACTAGATATTATTACCCATCTCATGTCCAAGTGTAATTGTATTTGATGTTGAATGTCAGATTGTTGTAATCAATGCAAAGCCTTCAGTGTGCGTTGCAAAAGCTTCAATGTGTGCAATGTTGAAATAGAATTATGAGGATAATTGTAATGTGCTCAAGAGATAATTGTGCAACGCTTCACTTATGTGAATTCTAGATGAATTGTGAGAAGGTAGAAGGTTATTTTATGTATTTCCTATTTCGAGATGAACGTGCAAGATTGAACAATGTTGAATCAAGATCAATGGTTGAAAGTTGTTGAGAGGATTTAGATTGCTCAGTTAGCTTCTATGATCAAATCAATTCAGGATGTCAATTGATCAATCAAAGGAAATGGATCGCCTAATTTGTGGAATTGAGGAAATCAAGTTGAGCTTTCAGTGGGATTGAAGAATAGATGGATTAGTTATGAAATAGATGAATCAACTAGGAAATAGATGAATTGGTTAGCCAATCAGAGTGAGCAATCAGTGGTCGTGATTTACTCAATCACAAAAGGGGGTGAAGGTAATTAATTAATTTAAGCTTTTTGAGTTGAACGTGTAAGCCATGTTTGACTTTAACAAATAAAGTTGTATTTGTTTGTTAACCTTTTTGATGATGTTGAATAATTAATTTAATTATTTTGTTTAGAAAGGGGGAAAGTGATTTAATTAAACTATTAAGTATTAATAATTTAATTGATTTAGGGGAATAAGGTAAATTAGCGACATAATTAAATACTTGATGTTATTTAATTAATCAGGAGGAATAAAGATAGATTAGGACTTTATTAAATAAATGAAATTTATTTAATTAGTCAAAAATGATGAAAAAGTGAATTAATTAAATAATTTAAAGATTATTCAATTAATAGAGGAAAATAGGGTTTTTGATGTAAATGATGTGAAATGCAATGATATTAAATGATAGTGATGTCGATGATGAAAAATGTCATTCAAAATGTGTGATAAGCATTAGGTCATTATTACATGTCTACATTTTCCCCCTCTTTGAGACAAAGTAGTGGTTGCTTTGTTTCAAAGAATTCGATGTTAAAATCAATATTTGAAAAAAATTATATGCCCCACCGTTCCCCAACGATTAGCTGAAAAATGGTACAACATTGGGTTGCCCCCTCGAGAGGTTGGTTGGAAAAATCATTTTTTAGGCCAGGCTCACGACAAGGTTTTATTTCAATTCAAATGTGTAGAGGACAAAAAATTAAGCTTATAAGACCCTTGTTGATAGTTAAGATGTACCCAAGAGCTCATAATTTCAACCTAGGAGGGTTTCCTAGGTAAAAAATTAGGGTTTGTGGGGCTAAACTAGGTAATTAGGGTTCGATTTACCTCATTTGCATTCTTAGTGCTTAGTAAATTCTTGTCTTTGGATTCCTTGATTTGGCGATTCACAATGCCAAGGATTGCAGGAGCCCCACATTGCACAGAGGAAATTTGTGAGTTTGGGAGGCCTACTAGCGTTGGTGCGGTGGTATGTGCCTTCTCCTTTTTAGTTTTTGTATTTCCATTTTTGAGTAATAAATGCTAGAATATTTTTCAAGTGATAGTGTTAATTTCATGAATTTTACGCTTTTGTATTGTTCTTGCCGCTTTTGACGTTTGTGAATGTACCGCTTTCACATTTTTTTACCATTTTTTATTAAAATGTTCACTTTCGCTCTAGATGTTCGCTTGTGTTTTCACCTTTGCTTAAACTATTCACTTTTGATATTCTTTTTATGAATTGGTATCCTTTGTGATTTTTGTTCGCTCTTGAGAAACTTTTCCACTTTTGTTATTTGTACCACTATTGCATTTTTTGACTGCTTTTGACAAAAAAAGGTTCGCTATTGACTTTTTTGACCGCTTTTGTCAAAAAAGTAATCGCTTTTGTTGTTTTTGAATGATTGAACCAGTTTGTTTGCAATCTTAGGTTTGTTTCATGTTTTCGTAGCAAATTCTTAACGTCGTGGGTTGAATGTTTGTAGGCGGTTTTTAAACTGCTTTACTCGAGGGAGTGATGACTGCATCAGTTACTTGATCTAATTACTGGTTTCCATGAGTTTGAGCAGGATGTCCTAGACGCTATGGGATTATGACATATCTACTACATACCGATGATTAGATGTCACAGAGCGATGATGACCACTCTCTTGAGATATGACACTCTGAGTCATCATCCTTTCATTTGCCGACCGATGAGGCCACCATCACCTTGGAGGATGTATGGAGGATTCTCTGTATTCTGATTCATGGGGAGCTTGTGACCTATTTTGTTAGACATGGTATATGTGCTATGCGATGAGTTCTTGGTGTTAGGCGTCTTCAGGTTGTGGAGTCAAAGATAGACCTCTCTCCATTCATTGATAGTGCAGATCTTGTTTCTTTGGTTTTATGTGGTTTGGTCTCAGGGCTCGTCATTCCTGATCGGTGAGGTAGATAGTTTCCAGTTGGTTGGGGCATATGTATTGAGCAAATGTTTGAGCATGGTACTAGGTACGCATGGGGCCCTTGTCTCCCTACACATTTATATAGAGACATGCACGAGGTTTCCTATCGAGGAGGAAATTCCATCTCTATCGATGCTACATTGCTGCATGTATGGGCCTGGGAGCACATCCCAGTGACAAGACCTAATGGTGTCTTGGATCAGGATCCATAGGATCCATATTCTTATAGATATGGTGATTTTCTATGCTACACTTGGCCTAGCTAGCTATCTTATTGGCATCGTGTTATCGATGATATATGCCTGGTTTCATTTGGAGGCCATGGTTAGGTTGTGAAGCTTGGCACGATGATTAGGAGTAGCTTTTGTTCTATAGGAAGACTCGTTGGTTGATTAGCCATGTTAGTTCTCTGCTTGAGTGTTATTTACCAAATCGGGTTCTTCACCAATTTGGTGAGCGATAGACACATTTTCCTAATGTTTATCATTCTTGATTCAGGAGGACCTCCCAAGAGGTCAGGGCATGGGAGCTCCAGGATTCTGCTATAGTTGTTGTTTCTGATTTTCATCAGCTTTCCCCATTTGGAAGGGATGTCCTGTAGGACCGGTAGATCTAGGTACTACACTTGATTATGATCAGTGGTGGGCTCATGGCTTCCTATCCAATTTATAGATCCTGTTGGCGATGGGCCAACTATAGCTAGAGCAAGCATGACCGACTGCAAGGGCGAGAGATAGTGACTTAGGATCACTATTGAGTAGTTGGGTAGAGTGGGGCAGGATGGACAACAGGATCAACAGGATCAACCAATGGCACAGGGTCCTCCTCCACCTGGGGATGCAACTTTGACAACTCATATTTCACATTTGATCATGGTCAGAGATGAAAATATTGTACAGAGATAGGCTATCGAGGCATAGGTTACAACCTTGACTATAGAGCGAGATGCTACCAGGTAGGAGATAGATGGGTATAGATAGGAGAGAGATGTTGCTTGGTAGGAGTTAGTGATAGAGAGGTAGCTTAGGCTATCTGTAGAGATTTCGTTGGCTTCATCTATCCCTATGGCTCAACATCAGTCTAAGTGTGAGAAACTTGTATAGAGGGTTGCATATTATTAGATGCTCTACAAGGCCTTTGTCCCTAGAGCTCAGCGACAACCTTGTTTCAAAGAGCCTAGCACTTAGATCGGGGCTTATGCCACAACCTTCTTCTCATCAGAGCAAGGAGCATCAGAGGTCCCCACCTCCGGACGACCATTAGGGTTGATGGTTGTTGATCTTTTATGATGAATTTTATATCAAAGACTTTGCAGACATGATTTGTATATACATTCATCAGCCCAACTAAGGCCTCGTACATATGTATATTTTTATATATGATATCGCACATGTTACTTTATGATGTATATGACATTCTTGGTTTTTATGATATATGAGATATACTATGTTTCGTTTCGGCTTTATTACGTGTTATGAGATGATTATGGATGACGATGTATGCTTATGTTTTGTACTTTTTGTTGTATACATATGATGTGGATGGATGGATGATTCATATATTGATGTGATGAATGATGATTTATTATGTAGACAATGGATGATTATACATGATGTGTGGTGTTTTCATTGCTTTACTTATGATCATGATATGTGCTGATGAAATTTTGGATGCAGGATGGATGTAGTACTAATGATATTTTGATGCAGGTTGGAGTTGTTAGAAGAAGTGTTGGATGATCTAGAGATGGATAGAAATTTGATGTTGTTAGTTATTGATGAGTTTCACTTTTGATTGCATAGAGGCTTTGTATCTTTTAACAATCCTTTTTGATGTAGCAAACATATACAATGCACCAGGGTATTAATAACCAAGGTGGATTTGTATCCATTACGTGGACTTTGACTTGACACACAAAGAATATTTTTGCTCATACCAGACATACAAAAACCCTGTTAGAGTATATGGTTGAGTTGTGTTTAAAATTTTTGGACTAGTTACATAGATAGGTATGAAGTACCTAACATGCAATTACTACACGAATTGTCTCAAAACAAATTCTATACACAAAACAAAGCAAGTATTTTTCATGGTAGTATCAAAAAAGCATCTTACAAATAGAACAAACATAAATCAACAGTTAACACCACCTTTCTTCTTCTCTAAATCCTTATGGACATCCTCGAGAGATCCTAGGAATGTGGTATTAAGATAAATCAAAAGGATAAGATTATAAAAGATAAAAAAATGTTGTAGTATCACTTGCCATAGTTATTTTGATGTTTCATGATGAAATCCATTGATGATGTCTATTGTAGGAACATTTTATCCGTTAAAAATCTTGTTTAGGATTGTTGATATGATTTTCAAATAGGTATGGTAGTCTATACTTAGGCATTGTTTTTCACTTAATTGTTGTCTAATCATTTCGATTGTCACTTTTTGAATTTTTTATTTTAATGTTTTGTTTTGTTTGTTGTTTGCATTGGCAAAGGTTAAGCATGACGATTTTTTATTATGGATGATGAGTTTATTGTGGTGAAGTGATAATGGAGGTAGGACCTTTTGATTTTTTGCATTTATCTGATGTTGTTTTTGGGATTTTTAGAAACAAATAGGGGGACCTAAAGGGACTTACCTAGTGCCTCGGGGGATAGATAAGCCTTGCATATGTGAAGAATGTAGAGACATCATAGTTTGACTGTATTGATTGACATTGTTTTTGGAGTTTTCTAACTTTTTATGAATGTTTTCTTTTTGCTTTGGGGGACTAACCTAGGGCCTCAGGGGCTCATCAGTTATGATGGCCTTGCCTACGTTATCCACGCAGAGGCTTGTAGTTCGCTTGGTTGATAAGAACATGTTTTTTGAATTTTCTATTTTTTTGACTATTTTTGAATTTTCTATTTTTGACTAAGTTAAAAGTCTATGACAGACACCTAAGGGGAATGACCTAAGGCCTCAGGGGCTAGATAAGTCGTGCCTATGTTATATATGCAAAGACCATGTAGTTTGAATGGTGTTGACTCAAAGCATAACATGTTTTTGGGATTTTTGATGTTTTTGACTTTGTTTTGATTTTGTTTGTTTTTTGGATGTTTTTGATTTTGATGGTTTTCTCGACCATGATGGGATTTACAAGGACCCAATCTGCTACTAGTTCCAAGAAGTTTCCCCCAGTTTGAGACAATATTACCTTCATTAGGGGAGATAGATGTTTATGGTGCAACAAGGTTCGACACTTAATTAGTCATTGAGCCATGGTTGGTGTGCACGTTTTATTATGGGACAAATGGGTGGATGCTTCAGATAGTGTAGATAGATAACAAGGCAAGTCTTAGTCAAATGTAGCGCCTGTTTTCCAAGTTTTCACTATGGTATCTATCCTAGAAGCACCACAAAGTGGTTTTCACTTAAATAACATTTTATTTCTCTTTACTATTGTTTTTTGCTTTAAAAATAAAAAAATAAAATCTTTTTTTGCTGGGATAATTTGATGTGTTCAAGTATAGAACCTTTTAAGATGGTTGTTGCTCAGTGGTTTGGCTAAAGGTTCTCCTTCAGAAGTGGCTAACTGATAAGCTCTAGAGCCATAGCTTGATGCGATGATGAAGGGTCCTGGGTAGTTTGGTTCAAACTTCCCCTTCCCATCCTAATTCAATTGGATATTTTGATTCTCTTTTAGTACTAGGTCGCCAATTTGAAAGTTTTCATTTTTAATCTTTTTGTTGTAGCTTCGTTTGAGCCAATTCTAATAAACCTAAAGATGGTTTAACGTGCTCAAACGCCTTTCATCTAGGAGTTCCAACTCATTCAATCTGTACACCCAATATTCCTCATTGTTGACCATGCCTTTCAGTGATATTGTAATAAGGGGATTTCAACTTCAATAGGTAGGATAACTTCAGATTCATAGACCAAGGGAAAAGGTGTGGCACCTGCAGGTGTACGAATATTGGTTTGATAAGCCCATAGGGTTGGGTTTAGTTGAAAATGCCAATCACAACCAATGTCATTAATAGTCTTTTTCAATATTTTTAGTAGAGTTT
This sequence comes from Sequoia sempervirens, assembly GCA_007258455.2. NCBI lineage: Eukaryota > Viridiplantae > Streptophyta > Pinopsida > Cupressales > Cupressaceae > Sequoia > Sequoia sempervirens. Next base: position 545,956,276 of record VDFB02271358.1, on the reverse strand, counting down.
TATTGGACAATTCAGCTTGACTGTTTCCTTGGGGGTAGTGGGGTGTGGAGAATTTGTGTTGGATAGAAAACTTGGAACAAAGGTCTTTGACATCTTGACTTTTGAATGGGGTTATGTTGTCTATTATGATGGTTTGGGGAATTCCATATCGATAGATTAGATAATTCAAGATGAACTTGGATATCTGTTTCCCTATGATGTATGTTAATGGAATTGCTTTTATCCACTTCGTGAAGTATTCAGTTGTGGTGATAATAAATTTTTTCCCATTAGATGAGGCAGGAGAGATCTTACCTATCAAGTCGAATCCCCACTGTGAGAAAGATCATGGTGTTGTTATAGGCCTCAGTTCCTGTGCTGGTGTGTGAACAAGGTCACAGTGCTATTGGCATTGATGACATTTTCTTGAGTACTGAATGCATTCTTGTTCCATTGAGGGCCAATAGTACCCTATTCTTAGTAATTTTTGTACTAGATTAGGTACACTTGTGTGAGACCCAAAAATACCTTCGCGCACTTCCTGTAAAGTGGTTTGTTATTCTTCCACATTGAAACATTGAAGTAATGTTCTGTCTAGACTTCGTCTATATAGGGTATCTCCTAGGATAGTGAATTAGGAGGTTCCACAGACAACAATCTTCTTTTGGCTTGTTGTTAATTTAGGAGGTATGATACCTTGATGGGTATAGTCAAATGTATCTTGGTACCATGGTGAGTTAGGACCAACATCACAAACCAGTTCTGATTCTGGGATATTGAATGTCGGTATGAGCAGTTGCTCCATAAGGAATTTATACTTTGGAATGTTTTGTGGAATGTCGAGGAGTGAACCTACTGTTACCATAGTGTCAGCTGCTCTATTGTTGATCCGAGAAACCTGCTCAAAGGTGACGATGAAAAAGTATTGTTTAAAACTATCCACCATTATTTTATATGGCATCAACTTGTCATCTTTTGTTTGATACTCATCATTTACTTGCCTGATTACCAGTTGAGAGTCTCCATAAACCTACAATTCTTTTATCCTCCATTCTATGGCCATTTTGAGTCTCGTGATTAGTGCTTCATATTCTGAGATGCTATTTGTACAAGAGAAAGAAATTTTGTAAGCCTTAGGTATATTATCTCCCTATGGTATGAGAAATAAGATACTTGCTCCCGAGCCGTGTTGAGTGTGGGACCCGTCAAAGTACAAGGTCCAACCACTTTTCTATTATGTTAGCAGTATGCTTTCATCTAGGAATTTTGTTGTGAGAGGTCAGTGATCTTCTATTGGTGCTTATGCTAGTTGATCTGCTATGATTTTTCATTTGATAGATTTCTTGTATATGCACTCTATGTCAAACTCGCTCAATATCATTGCCCATTTAGTAATCCTACCTGTGAGAGCTACTTTTTCCAATAGATACTTTAGTGGATCTACTTTTGAGATTAGCTTTACTTTTCTGTTCAAGATGTAGTGTCTCAACTTCTGTGCTACAAAGATGATATATAGACACGCTCTTTCTATGGGTGAATAGTTAATTCATAGCCCACCGGTGTTCGATTGAAGTAATAGACTGCTCTTTCCTTGATATTGTCATCTAGTTGCATTAAGAGCTCCTAATGTTGCTTGTGTTGTAGATACATATAGGATCATTGCTTTATTTGGATAGGTGGCATTAATATCAAAGGAGTGAGTAGATACTTCTTGACTTGTTGGAACACCTGATCACATCTACCATCCCACTTGAATGTGGTGTATTTGTGTAGAAGATGGGTGAACAAATGACACTTGTATGCCAACTACATGATGAATCTCCTGATGGACTATAGTTTCCCTTTTAGACTTTTCAACTTCGTCAATGTCATTGGAGGAGAGATTTCTAATATAGCTTTCACCTTGGTAGGATTACCTCAATGCTTCTTTTTGATAGTATGTACCCTAGTAGTTTCCCTGATGTTACTCTGAATACACACTTCTTCAGATTGAGCCTCAAGTTGTATTGTTCGAGTCTGTCAAATAATTTTTCTAGGTTGGTCAAATGGTATTCTCTTTTGATGGAATTTTCTAGTATTTCATCCACATAATCCTCCATAGTTGTATGTAGCATCTCATGAAAGATTGTAGTAATTTCTTGCTGATAGGTTTCACTTGCATTCTTTAGATTAAATGGAATGACGTTCCAACAAAAGGTTCCCCACACACAAGTGAATGTTGTTTTATGTTGATCCTTGGGGCATATTTTGATCTGATTGTATCTGGAGAAGCCATCCATTAGTGATAGCATTTCATGCCCTGTAGTTAGATCTACAATCATGTCTATGCTGGGAAGAGGGAAGTCATCCTTCAAGCAAGCCTTGTTTAGGTCTTGGAAGTCCATGCAGATTTTTATACCCCTAGTGGGATTTGATACTGGTACTAGATTCAATACCCATTCAGGATAATCAATTGGTCTAATGAAGCCCACATCTAATAGTTTCTACAGTTCTATTTTTACCAAAAGTGCTATCTATGGATGCATCTTTCGTAGTTTTGCTTGATGGGTTTAGCTTCAGGAAATATGGCTAGGTGATGTACAACCAATGTTGGATCTAGGCCTAGGAATTCTGTGTATGTCCATGCGAAGTTGATTTTCCTTTCATTGATAAATGATGAGAAGTTCACCTTTTCTTCAAGATCAAGTGATGCTACATGATATGTTATTTTGGGTGTTTCTATTGTGCCAACATTGATAGGTTCGACGTCTTCAACTAGGAGTGTTGATTTATCTTGATAATCTATGGTGGGGAGATTGAATGTTTCATCCTCGGGTGCCTCAGAGAGGTTTTCACCTTAAGACATGTCCTTTATTTTTCTCTTTTCTAGATCCAATAAAGCCACGTTGTAGTTTTCTTTAGGGGACCTCTTTTTTATTTTTAAATTTTGTAAGTTATTTTTGCGACTAGAATACACAATCTCCCCTCCAAAATATTCTTTTTGATCTAGCTCCATTATAAACCCTGCTTTGTGATCTCCTTGTGGTATATTGGTTTGAAGTCCCATGAACTCCATAATAGCCTCATCATTTTGGAATATGTCCAAAACTAGAGTTTGATGTTGTTGGTCTCGATCTATCAATTGTGGATAATGTAAGGATATTTTGTCGTTGGTATCAAAAAAGATGATGGATGTTGTAGCTAGGTTAGGGACATTGGTTTTTTCAAAGCTCCATAAGGTACCTAAGTTATATTCACTGGCGTCACAAGAATCCCATTCGTACTCGTTGGAATCTGTTTCGATATGGTCATCATCAGATGTGATTTTAGATGTAGGTTCAACGATGATAGTGTTTATGTTGAGGTTGTCAAACATGTTTTGGATATACAAATAGTCTTCTAGACATTCACAAGTATATGATGTCTCAACAGTGATAGAAGTAGCTTCTTCTTCATAGGAGGTGTTTTCAGTATTAGGGGTAATCATGTTAGATGAACCATAACCTAGTCCAAAATTCTTAGGGTGCTTTTCCATAATGATTGGTTCTCTTCTACCTTGTCCATGTAGACCAAGGCCACCTTGTCTAGTGAATCACATGTTCTTTGCTAGTTGATACCCTTTTCTCTTTTCATCAATAGGAAGGGGAGGTAGTGGTTGTTCCCATCCTTCTTCTTTGTAGATCCATGAAGATAAATATTTTTCACATACTTCTTGATCTTGCATGTCGCCCCACTTGGTGAAGATGGTGGGTTTCAATATCATCATTATAGTTTGAACATGTTTGATCTCTTTTGGTCCATATATTTTTTAGTGTGGGGGGAAGCATCTCAATACAAAAAGACTAGTTGAAGTGGTATTCCACATAGCCCTTGTCAAGCACTTCAATATTGGTATCAGATTTAGGTAATTCAGTTGATGATGGTGTAGTGGAGGACGAAGCTAGTGATGTGGGTTCAATGTATGAAAAAGGAGTGAAAAGATATATCATTGTTGGGTATCTGCTGGATCTTTTTATACTTTTCCTCCAATTTAGTATAGTAATGGAAGGGTTTGGGGTCAACATATATGGTAATTTCCTTATTGTTATAAGGAAACTTTAGGCATTGATGGAATGTAGATGACACTTCTTTCAAAGCATGAATCCATGGTAGACCCAAAAGGAGGTTATATGGAAGCTCGAGATCCATAACTTGACAAGTAGTTTCTATTATTGCTGGTCTTATCTAAATAGGTAGCCTAATTGTCCATTCTGAATTGTGCTCCATATCATCATAAGCTCTGATGGTGATGCTCTTGCTTTTCTTTATGACATCATCAGAGTATCCCAGTTGCTTCAAAAATTTCAAGGTACAAATGTTCAGACCTGCACCATTATCTATGAGTACTGTCTTGACTTTATGTTTGTGAACACCCATCTTTAAATAAAGAGATTGATTGTGGAAGGTCTTTTTCAAAAAAGATTAAATGATGGGTGGACGTCATATTGCCAACCATGGCTTGAAATTGATTAGTGTCAAGGTTGTTTGGGACTGACGTTTTGACTAGCACTTTCTCCAATATCTCCTTATGTGTTGGCAACAGTTTTAAGAGCTCAAGGATGGAGATTAGGGTGGGAGTTTTCTTGAGTTGGCTTACTTGTGGATTTTATTGGGGGTGGTGCTCCTTGGATTGTTACTCTTCCCCTTCGGGTAGTTACGTTGCATTCTGGATTAGCACCTAAGATGGTTAATGTATGAATAATATGATCATAACAAGAGATATGTCCTAGAACAATATCCTTGCCATAAAAGAAGGCAGCCTTATGACAATCTTGTTCTTTCCCTTTGTTGTTTCCTTAGAATGGTCAAGGATTGGATCCTTGTAAATCTTTAGGTATTTGTTTCCAAGCCAATGGTTTATGTTGACCTCTCCCTTTTTTATTAGATCTTGCACAATACTCTTAAGTCTCATGTAGTTGTTGGTGTTGTGCCCCTTGATTTTATGGAATTCACATTGATCGTTCTCATTATACCAAGGGGGTTTGAAGTTAGGTTCTTCATAGTTTGCTTTGTCATTGATTTTGATGAGGTTCTTGTTGACTAGTTTGTGCATAATCATTTCAAGGGATTATCCCAATGGAGTAGATTTCCTTCATGGTTGGTCATATTGTCTTGTGGTCTCCTTTCGTTATCCTATCCTTCATTTTGTTGTTGGTTGTTGGGTTGATTGTTCTATGGATAACTGAGTTGATTGCTCTATTGATAGTTGGGTTGGTTGTTCTACTAATAACTTTGTTGTGATGTTTGGACTTGATTTTGTGGTATATTGGGTGTTTGCACATTGTGTACAACCTTAGCGTCAACTACTCCGTCATTGGTTACGTTCTTGTTTTTTGCCTAAATCTTAGGTTTGTCATTTGAAATAGAAGGTTGATCTTTTGGGTTGTAAAGTTTGAGTGTTCCTCTTGAAACAAGGGCTCTTTTGATAAGTATACCTTTCTCAATGATTTCCTAGAAATTTCTTGGACATAGTACTATGAATTTTTAATTGATATTCGGATGTACGTTGGAGATAAAGACATCAACAAGTTGTTTTTCTGGAATTGGCCACTTGATTTTGATCACTTTGTGTCTCCATCTTTTTAGGTATGAGGTAAATGATTCACCTTGACTTTGTTTGATTTTATAAAGGTCTATGATTGTAATGTCCCTATTCTATGTTATATGAGAAGTGGTTGACGAACTTATTTGATAGTTCATCAAATGTTCTGATACCTAGAGGTAAATGTGAGAACTAGTCTATAGTGGGCCCACTGAGACTCTATGGAAAAAGTCTCATTAGGTAGGTGTTATTTCATTGTAGTTACATGCAAGATATTGAAAATTCACGTACATGCTCAATTTGATCTCCTTTTCCCCTATACTTGTCAAATTTCAGTATTTCAAAGCCTTTGGGGAATGGCTCCATGGGTATATTTGGATCAAATGGATATGGAAAAATGTCTTGGAGAGCATAGCTCTTCCTCGACTTTCCAATTTGTATATCCGATATCCTTTGATTGGGTGTTTGAATTTGCACATTTATGTCATTGTATGGTGTGCTTGTTTGAGGATGTTGGGTATTGTAGATCTGTTGTCCCATGATGTTTTTTTGGTCATAAGCAGGATATTGTGTAATCATGGGATTTTGAGGACCATGTGTACATAAGGTATGTGAGGTCCTTGTTGTCCATAAGGTATGTGAGGTCCTTTTTGCATACCCTGATATTGACCTTGAGGTGTTCCTTAGTACTAATTTTGTTGTCCTCCTTGTTGTTGTTGTTGAGGATTTTGATGTTGGAAAAAGTGTTGTTGAGTTTGGGGTGTATTCTGATAGTTCGTTTGTGGTTCACCATGTTGTTGTGAATGTTGTTGAAGGGTGCCTTGGTAGTTCATTTGTGTCACACATTATTTTTGTGGTTGATTTGGTTGAAGGTTGTCTTGGTAGTTTGTTTGTGGCACACCTTGTTGTTGTGGTTGATTTGGTTTAAGGTTTCCTTGGTAGTTCATTTGTGGCAAACCTTGTTGTTGTGGTTGATTTGGTTGAAGGTTTCCTTGGTAGTTCGTTTGTGGCACACCTTGTTTTTGTGGTTGATTTGGTTGAAGGTTTCCTTGGTAGTTTGTTTGTGGAACACCTTGTTGATGTGGTTGATTTGGTTGAAGGTTGCCTTGGTAGTTCATTTTTGGCGCACCTTGTTGTTGTGGTTGATTTGGTTGGAGGTTTCCTTGGTAGTTCATTTGTGGCACACCTAGTTGTTGTGGTTGATTTGGTCGAAGGTTACCTTAGTAGTTTGTTTGTGGCACACCTTGTTGTTGTGGTTGATTTGGTTGAAGGTTTCCTTGGTAGTTCATTTGTGGCACACCTTGTTGTGGTAGATGTTGTGATGATTGCCCTTGTTGATTTTGTATGTTGTTAGAAGGGTCAATGTAGGAAGTGTTTTGGGGCATGTACTGCCCTTGTGATGGGTTACCACCTTGTTGATTCATTTGAATGTTCCCCATGTTTTGCATTGTGCTATGTTGTGGCATGTTTTGGGATGTATTTCCTTGATACTATTGTGCTATATATGCTTGTTCAATTTGGGATGATTGCCTAAATAATGGGTTATCCATGGGTTGGTATGTGGAGACTAATCATGCTATACTATACACTCTTCATGTATCCTCCTTGGGGTTTGGGGCTAGGTCAGGCCCTAGGTAGGGGTTTGGGGGCAGTAGCCCCCAAGAATTTTTTTCCCATTTTTCGCGTCGTCACCAAAAAAGGAAAAATCGCTGAAAAAGAAAATAAAACCAAATTTGTAGAACCTTAATTCTGGAAGCTTCTAAAAAGCTTGTTATAAGCAGTAGGGATGGGGTGTTACAGTAGGGCATTATTAGCGAGATTGTAATATGTTTTACACTAGATAATAAAATCATTGGATGGTTGTGGTTTTGTGGATGTAGCCCAGATTGGGTGAACCACGTTAAATTATTTGTGTTGTCTTGTTTCTACTATAATTTTTCTGTGTGTTATTTCTTTATTTTATTGATCAAATCTACATTTAATTGTTAGATATCTACCTTCTAACCCTAACAGGTAGTATTCTAATAGCTTCTCCTCAGTGAGTTCCTCATCACTTGGTGGTTGGTTTGGTGTTGCCTTGAAGGAAGGTTCCTTTTGAGGAGTTGTAAGGTCACTTGGTTTGTATCCCCATGGGTTGGTTTCCTCATTAGTGATGTTGGTTTTTGGTGTGCTCAAGCTACTCTTGTTTGCTTCCATCTTTTTTCTATGTTGGGATCTCATAGTTGTCATAAACAAGTGCAAAGACCTTTGGGAAATTTTGGTGATTCCTAACTATGGTATGAAATAATGATTTTTTTATGGGATTTTTTGTTTTAAAGAAATGGTGTTTTTTTGGGGATTTTCTATTTTAAAAGTGTTTTGGGTGAGTCAAGATTTTCTATTGCCACACAGGAGGTGGTAATACTGGCCTTTTGGCCACAAGATCGACTCTTCATTCTTCTTTGTCTAGGATATTAGCTACGTTTCTCCACTGAGTTGGTGTTTCCTTTTTCTAAAACACGAAACTTCTCAAACTGTTGATAATGTCTGTTTGTTCACCTTCAATTCGCTTGAGGTTTGGTTGTAAAATGGGTGTCGTAAGATCTAGTTGTTGAACTAGGGCAGTAGGATTCCAAATGGTCATAAAGTGAGTGATGTCAGTGAATGTTTTGGAAATGATGCTAACTTTGGGATTCAAAATATTTAGAAAACTTGGACCGATATTTCACTTTGTTTTTCTAGAGGATATGTTTGAAAATCTACTTGAACTAGCCTTTAGGTGCAAGAAAATGTTGATATCTTAGAAATCGAGAGTAAAGGAATAATCCAAGTTGTTTTTATTTTGAATCCTAAAACTAGGTTGGGGTGTTTTGATTTTGCAAATGAATATGGACTAATACTGATATGAGGTGTTTTGGAAGTTTGATTGTTTCATTCTCAAAAGATTTAACTAGTTTTTAAGATCAGTCTTCGATTTTCACTATAAAACAAGGGAAAAGCAACAATCTTTACAATAGTAGTGTTCAATTTTAGGAAAACTATGATAAAATTTAGAGCAGTAGCGGTATCTATTTCAATTTGTGGCTCAACTATGGTAATGTTAGGATCAATTGCAACAATTTTAGGTCAACCACGTTCTATTCTTGAAAAGCGACAAAGTTATGACAGTCACTGTCATAAACTAGAGAGAAATAGCGGCCTGTTTTAGATCAACTATGACAATGTTTAGGTTGATAGCGACAAAAATAACAATAATAGTGACTTCTGTTCAATTTGTTTTTCCATTTTATGTTTTGACAATAGTTTGGCCACGTTTGCAATTTTTGAAGTCTTGGTTGTTTTGATTTTTTTTTGAGAATTTTGGCAAGTGATATAACACAACACAACAATCAAAACAATTTGACCCTAAATATCTATAGTTTAAGCAAGTTTCTTTCCACAAAATCTCAAAGTTTGTGAAAATCAAGATACTAAAACCATAGTTCCCAATGTTGACTTTGGTCTAAAATGTGACTTGAAATGTAAGCCTAAATATTCAGAAACCTTTAGAGATATTTGTTTAAGATATCTTTTAAGGAGTGCAAATATAGGGATCTTTTCAAAGGTATTCACACTAAGTCCAAAGGGTTCAAGATTTTGATAACCAAGTTCAATGTTTTTTTGATGTGTTTTTTTTAAATCAAGCAAAGTGTTTGATGTCCAAAGTAACGAAGAATTTTAGAAAGTTTGTGAAAACAATCATTACACCCTAGAGATAGGCACGTTCTTTTAGGTGGGATTACCTCATGCCCCGAAGGGATGATTTTACATGCAACTTATGGAGAGCATTTTAACTCAACCATTAATCAGACTTGGTAAGTAACTTCTCGAAAGTAAATTTAGATGCACTACTTTCAAAGAATGTTTTAGATAAAAAGGGTGTCTTCTACTACAATGGTTCTTAGTCACTGCTTAGGGAACCAATCCAACTTGCTAGTGCCCAACAAGCCACTTAAGGCTTTAACCACTCTTACTCGAGGCTCTATATACCCAATGGTACCTCCCCTTTTTGAATGGCATTGACGGAAAAAAAATTAGTGCTTAGTCTTGGTGTTTAGCTGTGACTTGATTTATATAGAGGCTTGAGGGAAAAACTGCTTTGAGTCACCTCGAGTTCTCTAGTGTGAGATGTATCTTAAGGCAAGACTAATCTAAAAGGTGATGCTTTAAAATGAAAAAAGTGTGAAACTCAAAGTGCTTTTTGTCACCCAAGATCACCAAAAAGATGCAAGGGGAGAGGATAGACACTTAGTTTTCCAAACACGAAAAACACAACATACAATTCATCGTAGTTATTCTTTTTAAGCCACTCGAGTGGCACTACCCAAAAAAATGAATGAAGTGTGAACAAGATAACAATTTTATTTTTATGTGCACCAAGTTTGAAGTGTTTTGGATTTCAGGCAAGTAGATAGCAATGTGCAAATGAAAAATGTATTTGTTCATTTTTAAGCACCAAACTTGAGTGTTTCTAAATAGCCTTGTCTTAATGTGGTCAACAAAACAAAGATTGTTTATTCGTCAACAAAATGAAAGAGTTCAATCAAAATAAAACATTCCATTTTTATGAGCACCAAAGTGTAGTGTTGTTCTAAACTACAAAAGATTTTTAAAGTTCAATTTTTAAACACCAAATTTAAGTGTGCAAGTTGAGGGTTCAATTTTACAACACCAAATTGAAATGTTTCCCTAAACTGCAAAAGCTTTTAAAAGTTCATTTTAAGATCACCAATTCGAAGTGTGTAATTTTTGGGTACAGTTTTACAACACCAAATCAAAAGATTTTCTAAACAAAGAAAGATTTTGAAAGTTCATTTTTTAAAACACCAAATTTGAAGTGTTTTCCTAAACTAAGAAAGCTTTTTGAAAACTCAGACTTGGACCGTTCGCCTTTTTCTGTAATAAAACCATTAGTCATTTTTTATGTAAAGTGTGGCATATTCTTGCAAGAGTTGCACAAACAAAGTAAAAAACCTCAACAACACCCAAAACAATGACTTGTTAGCGTTAGAAATCAACAAAATTACTTGCACATTTTGAATGAAAAAAATATGAAGCAAAAGTGTGCATATTAGTCAAAAGTGTTCCTTTTTAGTGCAATTGCAGACCTGTTTTTGGGACTAATAGTGGTCCAAACATGCAACTATGGACTTGCTTCTGTCAAAAGCGGCTTAAATTTTAAAGGCAGTCAGATTTAGTGCAACTGCAATTAAAACATGAAATGACCACGACAAAATTTTTGGAACTTCTACGTGAAAATATTCAATTACATTTCTGGAAAATGCGACAACATTTTGAAACCCACAATTGCTTAGGAAAACTCAAGGAAAATGTTAATGTTAACGATCAAGGTCCCACTGAGTGTGCCAAATTTTGTAAGGGGGAAATTGATGCAATAAAAAAATAACATAAATTAATTGAACTAATCTAATTCAAACAAGATTAAGATTCCTAAACCCATTACTCATGAAATGCACAATATAAATCAATGAAATCAATGAAACAATGGTTATCAAATGAAGAAAAAATAAAGAGTTCACTAAATTATATTGTCACCCATCTCGTGTTGAAGTGTATTTGCATTTGATGTTGAATGTTAGATTTTTGTAATCAATGCAAAGCCTTCATTATGTATTGCAAAAGCTTCAATATGTGTGATGTTGAAATAGAATTGTGAGGATAACCATAATGTGCTTAGGAGATAATTGTGCAGCGCTTCACTTATGTGAATTCTAGATGAATTGTGAGAAGGCAGAAGGTTATTTTATAGATTTCTTGTTTTGAGATGATCGTGCAAAATTAAACAATGTTGAATCAAGATCAATGGTTGAAAGTTGTTGAGAGGATTTAGATTGCTTAGTTAGCTTATGTGATCGAATCAATTAAGGATTTCAATTGATCAATAAGAGGAAATGGATTGCCTAATCTGTGGAATTGAGGAAATCAAGTTGAGCTTTTAGTGGGATTGGAGAATAGATGGATTAGTTAGGAAATGGATGAATCGGTTAGCCAATTAGAGTGAGCAATCAGTGGTCATGATTTGCTCAATCACAAAATGGGGTGAAGGTAATTAATTAATTGAATTAATTGATTTAAGCGTTTTGAGTTGAACGTGCAAGTCATGTTTGACTTTAACAAATAAAGTTATATTTGTCTATTGACCTTTTTGATGATGTTGAATAATTAATTTAATTATCCTATTTAGAAAGGGGGAAAGTGATTTAATTAAACTATTAAGTATTAATAATTTAATTGATTTAGGGGAATACGATAAATTAGCGACAATTAAATAATTGATGTTATTTAATGAATCAAGAGGAATAAAGATAGATTAGGACATTATTAAATAAATGAAATTTATTTAATTAGTCAAAAATGATGAAAAAGTGAATTAATTAAATAATTTAAAGATTATTCAATTAATAAAAGAAAATAGTATTTTTGATGTAAATGATGTGAAATGCAGTGATATTAAATGATAGTGATGTTGATGATGAAAAAATGTCATTCAGGATGTGTGATAAGCATTAGGTCATTTTTACCTTTCTACAATTATACTTCTTGGATATATGTAACTCCTTGATTAATGCATCTAAGAGACCTATGTATTTGCATGCTACTCTTTGTAACTCATCTCATAATATTACATAGATAATATCATTATTTTGTTCTTCTAGATTTATGATTAGCTAATAGGCATTTAGTCTTAGATAGATTTGTTGATCATAAAAAAAAATAGCATAGTATTAGAGCTATGATGTCATAAAGTTACTTTATTTTCAAGATTAGAGATCATAATTTTTCTTAGAAATTTGAGTATGTTGTTCTATTGTATTGAATCATGACTTAGAGAATTAGAAAAACTTGAAAGAAACATGAGAAATTCTAGAGTGGTTTCTTTTCTAACTTGTCAATTGTAGGTGTATTGTATGAGCTTCTTGGAGTAAATTTGGGCTCACCATCAAGTTCAAAGTAGCTAAGAAAGTTATATTTTTCCTTTGTTTTGTCCTAATTGGATATTGAAGGCCATATTTGCAAAGGGTTTTACTAGGTGGGTTCTCGCTATATCTAATAGGTACCTAAATTTATGAAACATTCTAGGTTAAATATGACCATAATATTACATTTGAAAGGTTAAAAAATCTCTATTTACATATAAAACTTTTCCATTTTGGACAAAATTTAGGTGAGGCATTTTTTGTTCTAGCAGTCATATGGCCCCGATGAACAACATTATGTAGTATTTTAAAATAAAAAAATAATTGCATAATATTGTGTGAGATTATGCCTACATAGTACTTTCGAGGTAGTATAGTGGCTAGGAAGTAGTGTAAAATACTTGCCACCATAGGTACCATTGTATATATGGTTGTAGTATTAGCAAACACCACAATATATCACGAATAATGACAATTTAAGGATTCTAAACCCATCCACCATGGAAAAGACTCCCACATCTATCCCCACAACCTTCTCACCTTTTCTAATCCATCACAACTTGTGGAATATTTGAGGAGTATTTCCTCACAAACAATGGTTTTAACTAGAGAGTAGTTTCTTTCCCTCTATAGGCAGTTTTATTTTATAATCAAAAGGTTTATGTAGAGAATGGTACTTTTTCAAAAATCAACTATGGTTTTTGCTGTGGGAAATTATGATCCATCCATAGGGAAAATATTTTTAATGTGAATAGTAATGTCAATATGACGCTAACATATTTTTCCCTCCCAGCCTAACCCTCTCTTTTTGTATTTTGATTTTGGTACCTAAATTTAGAGGCTTGTTCTAGGTCGTATCAACTCCAATTTTCAAGTAATTATTTCTATCTAGACTAATTTTTTAGAGACTCATAGTGGTGCAATAATTTTTAATTTTGGTGTATAGATTTTCCAAAAATTATAGATTTTAATAATTGAGGCTAAGTAGTTCTCATTTTGGGAACTTTCAAGGCTATGTTTAGGCTCATAGAGTAATATTTTTTGGTATAATTTTTTAAAAGTGCATAATTTTTCATGTACTTCTCATTGAATCGGTCTAATTGATCATATTCTATGCCAAAAAATATATCTTTAGATATATGACCAAATTTGGCATTTTTTATACACTACAATCACTATCACTTCACTAATTTGGTAACTGGAAACTATAATCATACTTATAAAATTCCATCATCACAATTTTTTGGGGGCTCTCATGATTGTATGGTTTTTCAGGGCTAATCTTGTTATTTAATATTTTATTTTGTAAATTTTATGATTGGATAGTCTTGGGGGAGTTAATCATGTCTCTCATTCTTTCTCCTTTCTACTTAAGTATTATTCATAATCCTCATAAATCATGTAACTTGAAATATGGTTACTATGAAAAGAAAAATCATGATGAAAATGAATTCTTTCTAGAGAAATTTTATGAACTATAGAAACTTTTTTAGGATGATCACATTAGTTGGCTTGATTTTTTAACTCTTGCATTAGTAAATATATTAAGTGTTCATACTTAGACATCTTATCTGAACACATCGTTCAGGGATGATCAATGTAGTTAGATGACATTCATTGAGATCTCATCTCTATCACTTGTTGCTCCAATTGAATCTCATGATACTTTATTCATGGCTTCTAATTATTCCTTGTAGCAAGTTCATATCAATATTAGATATAGGTTTGTGGGATGAATACTTTCCTACCATTTTATTTTTATTTTGTGAGTCCAATCTTACAAATTTGGAGGACGCCATTGAGGAAATTTATCTCCTCTTTGATGATAACTCCCATGGATTTGCATAATATTATTTAGATTTTATGAGAGCACATATGAACCCTCTTATTAATTATCTTATATTTTTTCTATAGCGACAAATTCTACAAATATTTATGAGTCCACATATCTAACTTAATCATCATTAATGTTGACATATTTTGTAGGAGTACCATATTCTCATAAGTCTAGGTGACCTACTTATTGTGAGCACTATACATTCATGGTTATTGTACCTAAAGCTTGCATGATACATGATTCATATTATTGGTACTTGTCATAGTTTAGTATTGGCTTGGAGATTCCCGAGCAACATTAGAAGGATTCATCTTTGTCTTTGGATCTTTTTCTACATTAGTTTCCACAAAGTTATGATTTGTCAGCATCTTTATAGGTATAGGAATCCTAATTATATTGTGGCACCTCTTGACATTAACAAGTTGACCCCTACAAAAATTCTAGAGACATCAAATATTTTGATTTTGTTTTTTATCGTATTCCTTTTTAAATTGGGAAGATATCCTATATTTCTTCCTAAGGGAAAAAATGTTGTTTAGCAATCCTAAACCCTCTTTAACATCATATACTTCCATTAGACATGAGGAATGATGACCTAATATCTCCTTCATCAAATGATAAAAAATATTATAATATACTCATATTGACCATAACGTTAACATTCTTTGGATGTAAAATTGATAGGATTTGGATACAAAATGAATAGTTGATTGATTGATTGGAGATGGGTTTGATTTATTGACTTGCAAGTTGATTTGATGAATGGATAGGATTCAATTTGAGACCTGAGATCTTATCCTTGATTTGGGAGACTGATGAGGAGATGTGGCATGCGTAGGTGAGTTACATATTCTTTTAATTTTTAAATAAAATAATTACAATTTCTCAAATCAATGTGACTGGGGATTTAATATATTTGATTGATTAGTCAATTGCCTATTTGGAGGAGTTAACTATGTGCATGAGAGAATCAAGGCTAGTTGACTATTGCATGGAATATTTAACTAATTGCATGGATGAGTGAATTGGATTTGATTGATGAGTGGGAATGGGAGTAAGTTATAGTGGACTGATTATACTAGGTAGTCAACTAGATGAGTTGTAATTAATTAATATAATTATTGGTGCACATGAGGTGTAAATCAATATTAAATTAATTTTCTAATGGATAATGTGTGGATAAATAATTAATTAAGTGGATAAATGTGGATAATTAATTTATTAAATCAATGAATAATGATAGCCAAATTAAATTAAATAACTTAAGAATTATTTAATTAAATATTAGGCATTAGGTGATAATGTGTTTCTTAGGTGATAAGGTGATGTTGTGTGTGTAATAGGTGATAAAAAAAATAAATTAGATGATGATTGAATGAATATATGACCTAGGTGATTAGGTGATAACATGATTATATGGATGATAAGAGGACCTAGGAGATGAATGAATGAATTAAGTGATGGTTGGATGAAATAGACGATTAGGTGAGATGATTTTTTTAGATGTCTACATTTTTCCCCTCTTTGAGAGAATGTTTGAAGGAATATTATTTCAAAGAAAAGAAAATATTGAATGAAGACATGTTTGGAAAATGATGCGACAATTGTATATTATCGAGGTTGATGTGTAGTTCTTAATTTGACATTATAACACAATATTTTAAGTGTATATTTGTGGATATTGAAGCACATGCTTGTTGTTAGATTGAATTATTAATGGAAATATGGAATGAAATTTATTGGATAATGAGGAAAAACCTTATTTAAAGGATGGGGATGAAAACGTGTGCATGGGATAATAAGGAAATGCATGAAACTCATTTATTACAGAAGGGAGCCAAATCCCCAGTGAGAGAAAAGGCATATCCCACTCCACCTCACTAAAAATAAAAGCTAATCCCACCTTCTTTGCCATCTCCAAACCACTCTACATTTTTATTATGGAGGAAGTCCCAACTTCTTAACTTGTCACATATCCCATTTAGGAGATTAGTAGTGATATTCCTCTTGTTACATATTCTGATAGTGATTCACAAACCTTCCATCATAAGGAGTATCTATTTGAATCATTTATTAAAATCTTGGTATTGTCTTTGATCTTCACATGATCCTTGACACTTTCCTCACATGATGCTTAGGAATACATTATACTTGTAGCTAGTTCCTTAGCCATTGTTACAAGTGAGATGCCTAGCACCACTCCGATGATACTTCCTCTATAATCTCAACCTCCCTCCCCTTATGATCAATATTGGGAGACCAATGATCTATTCGAGGATGATCCTTAGAATATAGTACTTTCATACCTTTAGATTATAAGTGTTTTCTTGATTGTTTTGTGTTTCCCTGTGCTTGTTGATACCCTTGCAAGTACATAGCTATAGGGAAGATGAAATGTTGCAAATTCCTCTTTTTGTATCATAATTATTCAATTTTTTTTTCTTTTCACTTTTGACTTTTGAGGATGTTGCAAAGTGTCGAGGCATTTAGGCCTCTTCCATGTTGACCCAAATTTTTAAATTTTTTTCACATATATTTCTTTTTTCTTCCTCATAGTTCCATTAGACTTGAGGAATGATGGCATACCATCTCCTTCATGAAATGATATGCATGATTATAATATACTCAATATTGACCCTAGGTCTATGGATCCCTTAGTGTGTCTTTGCGCAAGTGGTGTATATTTCATATCACATCCTCTTTTTTGTCATTCCATGAGCATAATGTAATTATTTTTATGACAAAACATCCTCTTTGATGATTCATTTTAAAACATCTCTTATTTTTGTCTATTCTTAAAATAAATTATATTATTTACATCATGTAGTTATTTTAAGGGGGGCTCTCACAATGCACACATGCTATTTTCTTAAATTTTAAACTATCAATAATCTTTATGCTTTCCTTCTAGCTTGCCAAAATATGAGCCACCTAGCATAATACATCTTGCTAGACTATGGAATCTCATATTTCATACCCCTTTTCACGGTTATCCTACAACATAACTTGTAGTAACCATGGTCAATCAAAAGGATTGTATGAACTCTTGCATAATGCAACTTGGTAGCCATACCTATTAAATCATGTATTTCATGCTCTTATTGATTTATATCTCTCTCTTGATCTTTATTTCTATTTATTTTTTGTTTAAATGATTATCTTGTGTTTCTCTTTTGTCTATTGTATTTTCAGCTAATATGCTATTTGTAATGTTTTTTCATAGTATTCATGTTTTGTTCATGATATCTTAGTTTTTTTTGTAGGTATTCTTTCTAGGGGAATATCTACCTTTCTTGAAGAATCTACATCTTATATAATATCCTTGGGTAATATTTGTCATTTTTCATCTTCTTTTAATTTAGCATACATATTTAGTGTATTTCAAATGCCTACTAAAGTGGGGGGAAAATGTAGCGTAAAAACTTGTACACCCTTGCAATTTCTCACTCCACAATGTCCTCTTTTCAATCCACTAACATAAAATATTTTAGTTACAAAATTTTAGCAATTGAAATTTCCATTTCTAGCAATTTTATGATGTTTTAGTTATATAGCAAAAATAAGGAATTGTTTTTTTTGTAATGGTGATTGGTTCAATCACCTTATCTAATGCGAAAGTTCTATACTCTTGATTTTTGGTTTGGTTCACTTTCCCATCTAGCTTGAAGCTATTTGAAGACATTATATTAGCCAAATGTCCCCTTAAGTTTAAAAATATGTGGTTTAGGGTCATTGATTTCATAGATAAATTAGGTTTTTGGTGGAATGAAGATTAAAATCTGAAAGGATAAAAAATGTTCACACTTATTAAAAAATTAAACCATATTAAATTGTGTCTAAAATAGTGGAACCAACAACACTTTAAAACATCTTCATCGAAAAGGAAAATGTTGAATCTACAAAGGGAAAAAAATGATCTTTAACTAGTTTAAGGTTTCATCTAATCACTCCTTTGGAGAATACTAGAAACTTAGAAAACACTACCATTTATGATAGAAACCAACAAATAGGATTAGATATTTTAAAGATGGGTGGGCTTGGGTACAAAGGTGTCATTTTGAATTTTTCTGGTGAAGATGGCATTGGATATGTTGATGCAAAAGAAGGGGATGATGATCCAAATGATGATGTTGTTAGTGCTTGTGTGTTGTAGGCACAAGATTTTATTCTTGTTGTTTTCCCTATGATTCTTTGGAAGACGGTTTGCTGTTGGCACCTCTTTAATGTGGCTTTGGTTGTTGATTTTCTAGCCAAGGGTTTGTAGAATGTTTTTCTATTTGGGGGCATTGTTTTGGACACCTCCTCCTCTTTGGCTCCCTTCATTTTTGTGAAGTGGGGTTTTTTTTTGTGGCTTTGGAAGCTGGGTAGCCTTTTCTTGTGAAGGAATATTGTTGTGTTTTCCTCTACTAGGTGGGATTGCACATCGTTACTTTTTGCTCGAAAGGATCTTTTGTGGCTTGTTACAAAATCTATTGGTTTTAGAGGTTCCTTGTACTCCTTTTTTGAGAGTAGCTTCTTTTTTCTTCAGTACTTTGGCTGAAACCTCAGTGGTGGGTTTTTTGACTTCAAGCATTGGTTATGGTTTTCATTAAGGGAGGCTATTATTTTGCTATAGTTTTTTCCTAAGGGAGAGATTACAATTTGGTTTTCTCTTTAGTGGTTTTTATTTCCGGCATCTCCTATGGAGGTCGAGTTAGTTTGTGTAGGAGTTTACCCTTTTTTGGGTGATGTTATTCTTCTATGTGGACTTGTTGTTGAAAACCTTCTTAGGGGTTTGGAAGGTGGGGATTTTTGTTCCCATGTTTGGATTGTTGGAGTATTGGGGGGGTTGGGTTCTAGTTGCTTCTGTCTTCTTGGTGATGCTTGCTCCTTTGGTTGTTGGTGGGGTTCTCTCTACCTTGATCATGGAGTCTAATCTTATTAGTGAGGCTAGGGTTTTGCTACTTTTTTTGTTGGGTGTATTCTCCCATTGAGGTGGAGAATATCTGTGCAGGAAGAGCTTGAGTTATTTCAAGGGAGATTAGGTTGCCCTCTTTTTATATTTTCTCTCTTTTTACTCCTATTAAGGTGGAGTTCATGAAATCTGAGGGGATCTTGGATCTGCAAGTGTTTCTTTTTATGATGGTGTATTTTCCTATTGAGGTGGAGAGTGTCTATGTAGGAAAAGATAGAAATTCAAGAGGATTTTGCTACCCTTTCTTTGACTCCTATGGAGGCAGATTTTAAGGAAGATGATGGGACCCTTGATTTGCATCTTAAGGTTATTGATGTGAAGGTCAATAATGTTGATGGGATCTTGGATCCACATCAAAGACAACAAATGTAAGTGTTTTGAGGCTTAAGGCCCTTGCTATTGCTTTCCTTTAATGGTCTGATTTGAGTTTGTTTCCTTTGTGTCTGTGTAGTTAGCTATTTCTTATGCATTTGCTTTTTAACTGTTTTGATTTGGTTGCTAGTTGGTTATGGTTTATCTTAGGCAACATTCTTTTTTACGACAAGGTTTTGGGTCCCTTCAAAACCTATTTTACCCATAATCAAAAAAATAATGATTAGTATTATTTAAATGTAATCTGACCTAATTAAACCTAGTTTATGGCTTGGATAAAATACTAAGATAGAAATATAAATAGTGAGTATATGGAAACAAAGAAATACAATATAAAAAATGACTATAGAAATGCAACCTATAACTATAGAGAGTATGATTAGTGAAATTGGCATATAATTAGTTTAGACACTAGTGCACTTGTGCTTTGGCCTACCAAACATGATGCCATCCTAGATCTATTCTATCATCTAAAATAAATAAAAAAATAAAGTAGTAATATGGTATTTGGAATATCTACACATAGAGGGGATGAAGACAAAGAACATAAAACAATAGAAATACATAAGAATATATAGAATAATAAATATATAGTCTAAATATAATTTAACTTGAATGATGTGATAAAATGAGAAGGAAGATTAAGGGAATACACACCTCCATACAAATAGAGCCTTAAAAAATAATTTTATCTAGTATAGAGAGAAATAGGATGACTTCGTTGGAGCTTTCCAAAATGGTCAAGCTCGAATTTGGTATTTTGACCTCCATGGGAAGTCAAATGGAAATAATGGAATGAAGATCAAATATGTGTGATCTTAATCCCAGGCGTGTTTAAAACCAAGATAACACAAATTAAATTCCTATGAATGTGATCACCTCAATTTTACAAAGATTTAAGCAACTTAGTGTATATGGAGGGTAATATGGAAGATATTGTTTGCCAGTGACAACAAGAAACAATATGGTAAACTATATATGTATGTAGTGTTGAACACTCGAAGTATTGATAGGGTGTGAATCAATATTCTATTAAACCATTCAAACATTAGTCATCCAACTACCAAGGCATATTTAACTGTTATAAGGAAATAAATCATAAAACATCCACAACATCACATAACACATGAACACTAATATTTTTACATGGAAAACCCAAAATGGGAACAACCACAGTGAGGGTTAGCTCACAATATATTATAACCGGTTATAGTATACTATAGAAGTGCTCACTGCAGGTGGACTCACTGACCAGAGAGAAAAAGATAGAAGAAAGAAGATGGATCACAACCTATTTTGAACTGTTATAAATGCATCTACAATATGCAGGAATGAAGTTCCAATGAAGCACAATAACAATCTTTACACTGATCTGGATCAATGCTTTGCTCTACTTTGCATTCACACACTTTACAAATCAATTCTCACTACTCTGATTAAAGTTTACATCACGTATCTCACATTCATATTATCATGTCATGTACCAAAACACAAAAAAAAATCTAGCATATATATCCATATCAAGTGTAAGATCAATTAGGTCAGCTTAATTAGATGTAACACACAAAATTTAACTTGTCAGCCCCAAAACGTATTCTCCCTACTTTGCACCACAATTCAAAATTTAAAACTCCTTAAGATAGGTTAGCATGGACCTAAAATGGATCCCACATAAAGGCTCAACACACATTAACCCTTCACATACTCATCAAATGTGTTAGGTTGGCATGCCATAGAACCTAAACAAAAATTCTTCAACTGTTCACCCAATTCACAATATGTGGACCTCAAAACATGTTACCATATAGAATTCAAGCTCAATTAACATCTAGAAACTTATCTTCAACACCACAACATCAAAAGCTCATCTGTGGAGGAGTACAAAATCTCCCACACAAACACACTGTATAGGAAATGACTGTGAAATGCCAGACCAGACTCTATCATTCACATCTCCTAGAGTACTTCACCAAACCGGATGAAATATTGGATTTAGTTGCATCTAACAACCAAAAAGTTAGGTTAGAATCACAGAGTGACATATTCTTTTGGGGAGTGGTGCAAACCCAAAAACCAATACATTGTTGCACTAAACTGGCAGTTCTGACACTTAGTTAGATTTCCACACAATTGATCTTTCTAAACCAAATCTCCTTGCACAAATGAATTCCTCAACACCTCAAAAATTTGTTAAGATAACCCAAAGTGATCTGAAATAATGTTGACATCAATGAAAAAATCGTATTACATCGTTATGAACTTTATCCATGCTCATGTTTCCAATTGGCATCATCAATGACAATCTTCTCAATCTTCCAACAATCTCCCCCTTTTTCATTGATAGCAACTGTATATGAAAAATGTGGATACAATAAAAAATGATAAAACAATAACATGCATTACCTAATCCAAACCTTCAATACCTCAAATAGACAAAATGATGGATGAATTATTCGATTGATTTGATATGTTGGTTGCTCAATTCAGTAGCATAGCATTGAGATGGAGATGATAGATAGAAATGGTTGAATGATTCAAGAATGATTTTGGAAGCATAAGGATACTTGAAGAATAAACCCCCCAAATGGCTTATGAGAGGGTTGATTTATAGGCAAGGTCTGATTTGGATTGATGGTGGAGATTGGATGTCAATAAGATGTCTTAATCAATGGCCAAGATTGAAAGTTGTGGTATGAAATAGGGTTAGGGAAAAATTATGGCAATGATAAGGATTAATGGCCAATATTGAATTATAAGATAATTCAATCAAGGGTGGAAAATGAATGAGACAAGAGAAGATAAGAATGGCATGGATAATGAGGTTGGCACAAAAAAATAGGTTGTTGGAGAAAATTAAATAATTATAAAATTATAATTATTTAATTTGGGAGGGAAGGTGAATAAATAAATAATAAAAGCATTATTTAAAGACATGTGACATGTTGAATTTTAAATTAAATAATAATTTAATTAAAAAGTGGATGAAAATGACAAATTAGCAAATAATTAAATAAATAAAATTTATTTAATTATAGAAGAAGAGGATAATGAATAATTAAATAATTAAGAATTATTTAATTAATAGGGGAATATGACCTTAAAAGATAATTAAATAATTAAAATTATTTAATTATACAAGTAGAAGGAGGAATTGATGTGAAAAGGTGGGTTCATAGGTGAAGGACAATTTTCAGTGTCTACATTTTTCCCCTCTTTGAGATGATGTTCGAGATGATGAGATTTATGTTGAGTAACATCATTTCAAAGAAGCTAAGGTAAGGATAGATGAAAATGGATGGTGATAGAAAGATAGGATGATTCCGAAATAAGAGTGGGATGATGATGATATAAGAATAGGATGATGATGAAATAAGAGTGGGATGATGATGATATAAGAATAAGAGGATGATGGGATGATGATGCCCCCTCGAGAGGATAGGTGGGTTGAAAGAACACGAGTATGCTCTCGAAATGAAATGATAAGGAGGGACAAGATGAATGATGCAAAATAGGAGGTGGATGAAGGAGATGAATGATATGTTATTCTGCAAGAAAGTGAGCAACCATGATGTTTGATGTAACACTAGACATGATGCACCGAGGTATAAGGACCAAGGTGTCGATGTGTCTCGTACCCTAACATAATACAACCTTGTCTAGATACAAGATATGAATATTAGCTGGAATAATTTGGTTTTTATGAAAATGCAAGATAAAAATGATAACACACACAAGCAAGCAATTAAGCATGTACAAATGATACAAAAACAAACAAGGTATTGCTCCTGTCAAGTTGCAAACCGATGAGTAATTGATTGATTGATTGTGATTGGTGATAGATGATGATAGTGTTGTCATTTTGGGGAACACCATATCCCTAGATCAACACAAGGATGACTGATTGACTTTGATTGATTTGGTTTACAACAAGATTAGGATCAAGACCAAAGGATGTGATTGGATAATTTGGCAAGATTGATAGACTTGATTGGTATAGATTAAGGATTGACTTGCATTTGGATTATTGCTTGGATTGATTTGAAGAAGTGGTTTGGAATGATATGATGATTGATTTGACGATTTGATTGTATGAAAGGATGTGATGAATTGAATAGAAGAATTGATGTGATTGGATTGATTAGATTGATAATTTGAAGATTGATTTGAAGGAGCTGAATTGATGTGTTGAATTGTTTTGAAGAATTGATTGGAAGAAATAATTTGGTTTTATTTTATTGCTTGGATTTTTTTATGGATATTTGATTTTTTTATCTTTTTCTAGGACCTTTTTCCATTTTGTATTTTGGGGATATTTTGATTTTTGGATTTTTGAGATGTTTTGATTTTTTTTGGATTTTTAAAATGTTTTGATTTTTTTTTTGGGTTTTGAGAATGCTTTGATTTTTTTGTATATTTGAAATGTTTTGAGGTGTCAATGGATGAAAATTTGGGTAACCTTTGTGCTAGATAACAATGACAAGGGAAAACCAAGTCTAGGTGCAAGGAGATATATGGGATTGATGGATGGAAGGGTGGGTGATAGGATAAGGGATAAAAGGCTTATGATAGATGGATGGATGGAATGAATGTATGCATCATAAGAGAGCAAGGATGCGATCCCAAAAGACTGTCACATAGGAATAACATGCCCCATTCTAGGTACAATACTCAAGATTTTTCATGACAAAGCTTATGACAATAGGATAATGATAGGCTTGTTTGGAAGGATGAGGTATATCAAAAGATATCCAAAGCATGTTTCAAAACTTTGCCCATATATCTTCATCAATATCAAAAGGATAAGGGAGGATGAATGGAATCAATATGATAGGCATGTATGATAGATAAAGATGGTAGGTAGGATGGGAATGATATGACATGAAAATGATAGGTTGGATAGATAAGACATTGTGCCCCCAAGTGTAAGTGACATAGAAGATCAACCTACACATGACGCTTGTTTTCTAGGTTTTCATCATGGTACTTATCTAGGGCGCCTATTTACCAAGTTTTCACCATTGGAAGAAGGGATTTCTCTTTAATTTTTTTTTTTAGTTTTTTTTTTTGACTTTTTGACTTTTTGGATAGGAGAAGGGGAATATGGATAAGAGGGACTCAAGTGTCTAGTTCCATGAAAGGTGGTAGTCCCACTAGAGATGGATGTCATCACATGGACCATGTCAAATGTCAATATGCTCATAGATTTTGGGAAGGGATGACATGAAAGGGAGATGGAGTAGGTAGATGATGGATTATGATGTGGATTATGGAGGAAAATAGTGGATTATGATACAGGTTATGTAGGGAAGATGATAGGGATTATATGCAGCTTATGAAAAAGATGAATGGGGAGGCTTAGCCAAAAGCATGGACCATAGGAAGGTGGTGGGGGAGATATGTAGGATAATGAGTGAAGGGTGAGGGGATGGAGGTATGTGGAATTGTTGTGAAATGGAAGGGAGCCATAACCAATGGTTGCACACACTGTGATAAACATTGAAGACTTTGATGTGGAAGAGGTGTAGGAAGCAATGGAGATGTTTGCTTAGGAGGTGGTGGATGTAGTGCTTTTGGTACCCACATAGACTTAGTATTTTTATGATTTTTGTTTGGCTTTTGGGATTTTTGTAATTTTTGAATAGAATGTGCATTTTGGATGTAAGGGGATGGTTGAGATTTTTGCGATGTAGATTCCTTATTTGATTTGCTTTCCTTTTTCTTAGGGATCCAAAACATTTTAGTTTTTGCCTTTACTTTTGGAGGTATGGGCTTATATAACTTGAATTTATTTTGCTTTGACTCTTTGCATTGATGCCCTAAGGCATGAGGATTTTTAGGATTTTTTAATTTATAGGTAGAGGCATTGAAATTCTTGCTTTTGAATCCCATGAGATAGGTGGAATGAGTGGAAGCTTCATATTTAGACAATGTGTGATTTTGTTGGTCATGATTAGGAATGTTAGGGTATTTATGGATAAATGGATAAGAGGGTTGGGTGGTAGGGATATTAGGTGTTGGGAGTAATGGTGGTAAAGTGGGTGGAGGTATATTAGGAGTTGGAAGCAATGGTTGCAAGGTTGATGGTGGAAGGTGTACGGTCACATGCTTTTAACATTTGTAGGATGATGGGGGAGGGATGACAACATATGTTTTAGGTGTATGATAGGATTTATGATGGAAAGTGGACTTAGGAGGCATGGAGGAAGTACCAACATATTGATATTGGTGTCCTTGGGGTGTATATCCAAGGCCATAAGAGTGTGGAGGGAATTTGACATGAATGGGCTCTAAAATACTTTGTTCATGAAGGTCTAAACCTTTACCTTCGTGGTTCATGTTTTGGAGTATGCAATGGACAACAAGAATAGGTGTAGGTGGAACACTAGACACGAGTTCCTTATTGGATGGAGAAAATGAAGCAAGGGAAGATAATGGTTGTTGTTGTTCTAAGGAGGAATATTCATGAATGAGGGTGGAAATACCAATAGGATATGATGGAGGACTTGCAATGGGGTCGATAGTGGGTGATGGAGGATCATTAGGATCTTGATTAGCATTGTATTCACTTAGATCCAAGGTATTTGTTTGATCTTCTATGTGTTCTTGGGAGGAATATGTCTCATCAAGGGAAGTGGATGCCAATGGATCATGGATAGGGCTAGGTAGGGGGTGGATAGGAGCAATGGAGATTTCTTGCTCATGGATAGGTGAAGTGATAGGCTCTTGACCATGGAATGCATAAAGCTTGCTAAGAGGATCATCATGGCCTTCTTGATCATAGGTAAGATCATAGAGGGGAGCTTGATAATAAATAGGACCAAGTATGTTCTGAGTGGTATCATTAGATGGGCCTCGATCTTGATTAGAATGAGAGGTTAATGTTTCCTCATGCTTAGGATAATGCTCTTGACATAACTCTTGGCTTGCTTGAATGGAAGTGGAAGTGGGTGACCCTTGAATGGGATCAACATGTTCTAGATGATTAACAACATGGAGACATGATGGAGGTTGACTTAGTCTCAATGGGGAAGACTCTTGAATAGGCTCAAGTGGGAGGCTACATGATGGGGTTGGAGGAATAGGCATGGCATTCAAAGGTTCTTTGGTAAGCTCATTAATGGGTGCTTGACATGGGGATGGTCTATTCCATGCTAGTAGCCATTGGATCACATCCTTTGCAAGTGTATGGGTAGATGGATAATATAGTGGATAGACAATGATAGTGGATGGTGTTATAGGCTTAGGATTAGGACTAGGAAATGGTGGCTTAGGGATAGACATTTGATTGGATGGTGGTATGATAAAGTTATAAGGTGCATGAACTAGATTGGTGTTCCCCTTGTCAAATGGAGCATAAGAATTGAAAGGATCTTGATTTTGTTGCCAAGGTGGACTTGGGATCTTATGTTCTTTTTGTGATGTGGGTGGATATGCTGATGTGGCATTGACATGATAGGTAGGTGGTTTTGGTTGGAATGATGATGAAGGTGACATATAGGATTGTGGTTGAATGTGTTGAGGTTGGAATGGTGTTTGGAATTGTTGTGGTATGATTTGTTGTGATAATTATGGAGGGGTTGCATAGGATAATGGTTGATAGGTGGATTGATATGGATAAGGGTTGAAATTAGAAGAGGTGTGATAGGTTTATGAAGGGGTAACATGATATGTGGATGGATGAGATTGATATGATGATATAGGTGACACATAGGATTGAGGCAAAATTTGCTGATGTGGTGATTGGAATGGATGTTGTGCTTGTTGGATTTGACAAGTGGCCATGAGGTATTGGGATTTTGCTATAAGTTTTTGCATTTGAGGTGATTGGTTTGTTTGAAATTTTTGGATCATGTTATGGATTGCTTGAATGGTTTGTTGGCTTAAGGGTGATTGGCTTGTTTGAGCTTTGTGAAGTATGTGAATGATATTTTTTTCTGTCTTCTAATATGGTGTCACACATGTCTTTACATCGTTTTATGTCATTTTGTCCCTCATATTTCTTGTCATCATTTGAATTAGGAGGAGGGGCCCTTCGAAGTGTGATTTTAGGTCTTGGATTATTCTCATGATTAGTATTAGGGAGAGGTCCTCCTTGAATTATGATCTTGGGCTTAGGTTTTGTCTCATGATTTAGACTAGAGGGATAGCCCCCTTGAATTATGACTTTGGGCTTATGATTAGGATTGGGATTGTTTATGATAAGACCATTTTGACAAGTGGTGACTAGGACTAGATTGATGATGATGTTGAGATGATAAGATTGGATGATTAGGAATGATTAGGGTTGATGATTAGAATGAAAGTTGAATGATGAAGATATGATTGGACTATGATTAGGAATAGGTAGGATGAGATCAATGCGAAATGATGATTAGGATAATGATTTGGATAGAATGATTAGGAATGATGTGGAATGACAAGATTGGGTGACTTGATTGATAGGACAATGACTAGGATGATTAAGATATGATGTAGAATGACAAGGATATGATTTGGATTGGATTGGGATGACTTGAATATGATTAGGAATGACAAGATTGCATAAATTTGATTGATTAGGATGATGACTAGGATGAATGAATGATGAGTAGGATGTGATTAGGACAAGGTGGAATGATGAGGAATGATGACTAGGATATGATTAGGATGAAGTGAATATGATGTGGCTAAGAAGGGTGATTAAGATGAAAGTGATTGGATATGAATGTGTTGGAAGAACGTGTAGAGTGACTTGTATTTATGTGTTTGGTGTTTAGCTTGATTTGGAAATGTTTAAATGAATGATCACACATGTGCACACATGAATCACTCACGCAAGACACATAAGCAAGTTTGAATTTTGAAATTTAAAGAATGTAATGATGATTATTAAAGAAGCACATGTGGAAGACACATCAACAAGCCCTATGACTAGTCAAGTGGGGTATGGCCAATTAGGTCTCAAACCAGTTTGCACAAGGTTGACTAAGGAATGATTTGAAAGCAAAATCCTACCATACAGGTGGGAGAAAGGGGTAACCCACCCTTCACCTTCACTTCCTAAAGGTATAAAGTTCTTTGGGGCTTAGACAAGAGTGACAAGATTTTAACTCCCAAAGAAGTGTGTCTTTTGATTCACACCTTGATTGAGGTCATCCCTTGGAGGGGTGTGTACTCCAAGCAAGCCTCCTAAGAAGGGTATGAAAAAAGCGAACCAAGTGAGGTTTTTTAGAGGACACACACTTGATTCACACTCATAGTTGTTAATTTCCCTTTAGAAGTGAAATGTGTGTAAGAAAACAATGGAAGCACTTGTTCTTTTCAACCCAAATCCAAAATGTGTGATGAAAGACAATGGTTCTTTTTAAGCCCAATTTCAAAGTGTGATTGCAAGCAAGATGTTCATTTTAAAGCCCCAAATCCAAATGTTCGTTTCTTTAGCTCCAAATTTTTGTCCACTTGATCCAATTTGTCTTTTGAAGTGTTTATTTTTTTGCACATTCACAAAACCAACAACAAAGCCAAAACCCTAACAAGATAATTGATCACTAATATTAGAGGGTTAGCTAGTCAAGACAAATCTGATTTTTGGAAATGTTTTTTGTATAAAAAATAAACACACAGAGAATAGACCTTTATTGAAATTTCCAAAGCTTTCCAAAAATGTAAAGAAATGCCAAAAAATTGTTGTTTTGCACCCAACATTAATTTTTTTAATGAAAAATCATTAAAGAATTATAAAAAATTCAAATAAGGTCCCAAAATTATTATTTTTGGACTGAAGGCGCCTGGCGTCATCCCAAATCTACAGAAAAAGTTTTGTGAAAAGATCTGCAATCGTTTGTGAGATATAAGAAAATATTTGTAAAACCCTAATTTTCAAAGATCTATTTTTTGTCTAATTATTTTTCATCCAAATTAAAAAAATAAAGAATAGACCCCTACTAGAATTTAAATATCTTTCCATAAATATAAAAATATCCAAAACATTCGCTAATTTTCTCTCAAAATTTATTTTTCATGAAAAATAAGAAAAAATATGATTTTTTTTAAGAAAAGCTCCAAAAAATATGATTTATGAACTAGAATCTCTTGATATTGTCCTCAACATGTAGACATTTTTTTATGAAAATATCTACAACCATTTGAGAGATATGGTTGAATCTTTGAAAACTAGGGTTTTGTCCCAAAATGATGCAAAACCTGCAACAAAAAGCTAACAAAACTTGCAACAAAAAGGATCCAACTCCAAAATTCCTCAAAAAAATTCAAACTATTGAGCTAAAAATCAGTTAGGGGGTTCACGTCGGGTTCACCAAAATGTATATAAAAAATTTGGATAAAATAAAAAATGATAAAACAATAACATGCATTACCTAATCCAAATATTCAATACCTCAAATAGATGCAATGATGGATGAATTATACAATTGATTTGATATGTTGGTTGCTCAATTCAACAACATAACATTGAGATGGAGATGATAGATAGAAATGGATGAATGATTCAAGAATGATTTTGGCAACATAAGGATACTTGAAGAATCAACCCCCCAAATGGCTTATGAGAGGGTTGATTTATAGGCAAGGTTTGATTTGGATTGATGGTTGAGATTGGATGTCAATAAGATGTCTTAATCAATGGCCAAGATTGAATTATAAGATAATTCAATCAAGGGTGGAAAATGAATGAGACAAGAGAAGATAAGAATGTCACATATAATGAGGTTGGCACAAAAAAAGAGGTTGTTGGAGAAAATTAAATAATTATAAAATTATTTAATTTGGGAGGGAAGGTGAATAAATAAATAATAAAAGCATTATTTAAAGACATGTGACATGTTGACTTTTAAATTAAATAATAATTTAATTAAAAAGTGGATGAAAATGACAAATTAGTAAATAATTAAATAAATAAAATTTATTTAATTATAGATGAAGAGGATAATGAATAATTAAATAATTATTTAATTATAGTAGAAAAATGAAAATAATTAAATAAATAAGCATTTATTTAATTATAAAAAGGAAGGGGCTAATTAGTGACATAATTAAATAAACAAAATTTATTTAATTAATCAAGGGAAGAATAAAGGAAGAAATGAATTAATTAAATAATTAAGAATTATTTAATTAATAGAGGAATATGATCTTAAAAGATAATTGAATAATTAAAATTATTGAATTATGCAAGTAGAAGGAGGAATTGATATGAAAAGGTGGGTTCATAGGTGAAGGACAATTTTTAGTGTCTACAACAACATGCCAAAAAAACTCCAAACATTCTCTCTAATACTCTCTCGTTTGACATCAAGAGCAAAGGGTGCCTATATACATTGTTCTTATTCATTACCGAAACTCCCCCTGAACTATGTAGCCATGTATACAGTTGTGAAAAGAATTGACTCCCCTTGAGTCATGTATCAAAGTAGAGGTCTCAAAAAGATACTGAAATGAAACTCTATATGTCTGCATATATACAAGTAATCTGAACATAAATGCATAAAAAGATAGAAAATGAGTCAATCGGAGGTGGTTGACACCTGTAATTTCTTCACCTAACCTTCCCAAGTAGGCCTACCATGTTCCCATTCTTGCTTGGACTTTGCAAGTAACCTGATCTGAGTCTCAAACTCCAATAACAGTTCTTCTCCTTCTTCCAGTGAACCAAGTACCAGATTTATTCCTTTTTCCTTGTCTGAACTAATAAGTGCCTTAGAAACGAATAGTATTTTGGGATTTAACAAATCCCTGATCTCTCCAAACTGTAGTATAAGATATTCTTTTTGTGCTTGTAGTTGGAAGAATTTCTTATGAAGGTCTTCAATTTTTCTCCTTGTGACATTGGTGAGGTCAACAACCGAGTCATATGCACTAGAGGCAACATTAATCTATGACTCAATAGATTTCATCTCCTTCTTTATGTTCTATGTGGCTCCAAACCACTTCATGCCATATTGGAGTAGTGCCTTCGCCTCATCTACACTACCTTCAACATCCTTCAATAATTTTAAAAATTTCTTGTGTGCAACAACACGTCTCTTTGTTATCTCCATCATTATTTTGTCACTCAATCTCTTCTCTACTTCTTTCTTAGCCTCTTCCTTTAGTCTGGATGCATAGGACTTAAATGAATTAATGAGTAGTTTAAAGTTTTCCATACCAGATAAAGTGGTGTCAATGTTTGATCCTAGTATGATCTCTTGAAATGCTTTGAATACCACATTAATGAGTTCTTTGCTCTTCTGATGAGTTTCAATTATCTCATTCCTTATGAATGTATGAAACAAGTCTCCTAGTTAAAATAGGAGAGATCTTGTTTAGATCAACTCTTCCCTGTTGCATGGGAAACTACAGCAACTAAGATGACAAAATATGTTGGAAAGTAGGTTGAACACTTAATAGATTTCTCATAGAATCTCTAGATGATTTGGAAGATTCACCAAGAGACTTTGTAGTCTCCACAACCTTACTCTTTTCATCTACAACCTTTCTAGAGTCAATAATTTCATTCTTTTTTGCATCTCTGGATGCATCCTTGTCCTTGTCTTCTTCTTCCTTTTCTTCATGCTTTTCTTCCTTCTCTTCACCTTTCTCTTCTTCAATATTTTCCTCATCATCATCTTTATCTACATTCACTTCTTCTGTAGTGTTTTATGTATTTTCTGGAGGAATAACTTCAACATTTTGTGCTGAAGGAGGAGTAGCATTTCATATCAAAGAAAGATTAGTAGATTCCTTTGCAGTGTCTTCTCTGATCATTGCTTCTTCTTCATTTTATTTTATCTTATCCTCCACTTCTGGAGGGGTGTTATCCAATGCATCTTATTCATTGATCTCATGCTCATTTTGAGCATCATCTGTGTGTACTTCTTCCTCTATATTGGGTTTCAGAGCATTGGTATCAACATTCATTACCTCTTTTGCTACCAAAAGTAATCCTAACTTCTAAAGAATCTCCTTAGATTTATCATTGCATGCTTTCTAGATCGTTTCAAGGTCATCTTTGTCCTTACCCATAAGGGTAGTAACCATTTGTTTGGTTCTTATCTCCTTGCTAAATATAGTAGCCAATGTGGCTCTGTCATCTTCTAATAGTGGAGCACTAACTCTTTCCAAGGCTTCATCTTTTATCCTTTCATGTTCACTTATAGCTCCTTCCCTTCTTTTTAGCAAGATGTTCCATACATCATCAAGAATATCCTTTCTAATATGCTTCATATCTACTTCAAGTACCACAATGTACTTGACAATAGCCTCAATAATGTTGGCCTTGTCCACCTCATTTTATTCCTTGTACAATTCTATAGTTTCCTTCAACATATCATTCTACACTATGCTATTAAAAAGTGCCTCTAACTTCATTAGGGAATGAGGCCTTTCTGGTAATTTATGCTTCTTACTTTCCACCAGAGTCTTCTTTGCTTCCGCATTCTTTTTCTTCTCTAGAGAAGCCTTCTTGGATTCTTTCTTCTTCTCTTGTGAAACTTTCTTAGCAACCTCTTCCTTTTTTTCTCTCAAATGAACTACAAATATTTTCTTTTCTTCCTTAATATCTTCTTCACTTTCAGTATTAGCATCATTTCTTTTTCTCTTACCACTAGCTTCACCTTGTGAAGCCTCTTTCCTTCCTCGCTGGACCAACTGTGGTCCTTCTTCTTCCAACTCTTCTTCTTCTTCTACAACATTAATGCTTATTCCTTTCTCTCTTGTTTTTTTTTGTTTGACACTTCTTGTAGGGGCAGCAGTAGTGGTGGTCTTTTTTTTTTTTTCCCTGGTGGCATGCACAATTGGAGGGGATTTCTCCCTTACTGGAGGACTAGCAGTAGGTTTTCTCCTCTCCAACAGATGGTAAAGCCCTAGAGGACTTTTGAACATATGGTGGAGTGGTAGTTGTTCTCCTTGATCTCCTTAAGCTACCTAAAGCTTCTCCAGGACTCATATCTACCCTAGCTCTCTCTCTAGCATACCGTACCTTTTCCTTTGAAATTCCACATTCATGGGCATATATGTCAACCATTTTGTCCACATTCCTTTTCATAATGGGTTTCTTTTGTTCCAGGTAAACTTCCATGGAATTTTCTTCATAATTCCCATACCTTGGTTTCATTGTATCCTTAGGACTATTCCAATAGAATATCTACATAGCAATTTAGATTTTATTCTGTCACTTCATAACCTAAATCAAGAACCCAAATTGATGTTGGTTCCATTGCCTCCATAATGCAATGATCCATGGAAACCAAGAATGTGATATCACTTTTGTATTTTTCCACAATGGATTGAGGAATTCTCTGTCTTTCATGCATTCTTCTCTAAAATACTACGAAGAAATTAGTAAGTGCATCATCCTATGCATTGGTATCTCCAAGGCTCCTCATGTAGTCTAGAATTTGATGTGCAATGGGCCTTCCAATTACCCAGTTAACCTTTCCAATTATAGGAACCTCTTTCAAAAATTATAATAGTAAGCATATTACCAAGGTGCCATATTTAAACACATATTTCTTCTTTTTGATCTCTTTTATATTTTCCATTAATTGTTTCCTAAGCAACTCACACAAGTCATAATCTACACTTTTTTCTACCATATCATGTGCCACATTGATTGTGGTGGCAAAGACTGAGTTATCTTGGTTAGTAAAGTAGATCTTGTACCGAATAACCATGGAAGCGTACCTAACAATAGGGTTTTTGATAGGATTTATAGCAAGGGATCTCTGATCAAATTTTGCACCAGTTTTCTCCATTACCTCTTTGTTTTTAACAAATTTCAGAATTGGGACGGGTCTAGTGGAGCACAAACTAATGATTTCTCTTATCACCTCTTTTGTGATCATATGAGGTATATCAGTCTAGATGAATTGATCATGAATTATGTTGTGATCCATTCTAATCCACTTGATACCATAGAAGAAATTATGAAATCATTGCCACACATCTAGTTTCTTCTCATCTAGAGTTTTGTATTTTGGTTGAAGGGCAAAATATTCACCAACTAACTCATTTTCCCATATGTCCCTAAACTCTCCAAGAGAATTCTCTTCCATATTTCCATGAATGTATGCCCTAATATCCTCAGTTGGTAAGACCCATACAGAATGTGCGAGAAAGCACCTAGAGGGTCATCTTCTATGGATTTTGCAGGGTATCTCTTAAATTTAGGTTGGGGTTTCCTTGAAATTTATACAACCTTAGGTTTATCCATTTTAATATGAATTCAAACTACTTTTAAACACAAATTTATGAAAACTAGGGCATGCAAGATTTGTGAAATACATTATTAACTTTGTTCACCAAATTAGGGTTTCGATGCTCTATAACTCAATTCATTTTGAACTCTTCAAATTCTCTTTTTGTTTCTCTTCTCCTCTTCAAATTCCTTTGGTGAAATGAATTTTCCTTAGAAAATTTTCTTATAACCCTTCAAACTACCAAAATTCTGCAATAAATTCTTTAAATCATAAAGTTGGAAACCCTAAAACTGTATGCACATTCAACTTCTAAAGCTCTGCAATCTTCTGTAGTACCATATTTTCTTCCAAAATTTTTACTAATAGATCAAACATGTTGTTGTTCATCTTATATCTTCGTGCTCAAACTGCAACACATCTTTTTTGGTAGGGGATAAAAGATATCCATTAAAGCTCCCCCTAAGCCATAACTCTTGGCTTAGTTTCTAGAGGAAACATCTACACATAAGGACGGTACAAATTCTTTCTTGTTTTTCATCTCTTCCTTCTTTCTCCAAATCTTTTCCATTTCCTTCTTTACTTCAACTGGATCAACCTTTTTGATTGGTTCATTTCTCTTTACTGAATTATCCTTCCTTGTATTTCTACTTCTACAAAACTTAGCAATAATTCTAAGTCTATTGCAATTGTGACATACAACATTCTTTTGAGAAACATTCCTTCCATTCATCTTGGATTTGCATTGATTAGCCTTGTGTCCAAATCCATAACATGTATAACAATATTCATTGAAAGGTTGTATCATTCTATCATTGTTATATGTATTCATCATTTTACTTGTGGATTCATTTTCTTTGTCCAAATTTCTTGCATGTAAAGCATTGACCAGTAAAGAATGGAACATTCTGATTCATTTTGCTTCTACATTCCATTGCTCTATGTCTAAATTTATTGCAATAATAAAAAAAACCATTGAAAGATGGGTACTTTTGAGCATTTGGTTGTTTGATCGAAGATCTTCTAGCATTAATTCTTTGATTCCAGATCTTTCCATTGTTCTTCTTGTCTTCAGTCTTCTCTAGCTCATTGATCTTCTTTTTTGCATTAGGTGTCTGATCTACTTTTGATCTTTCACCTTTTTCAAATCCTAAACCATCTTTGTTTTTGGATGTTTTTTGACCTGTAATCAAATCATAAAGCATTGTAGAACTTGTCTTGAATTTATCTTCATGACTTCTTGCTTTCTCTATATCTGATCTCATATTTACCACTTCTCGTTCAAGCCTCATGCAATCATTAGATTTTATTTTAACCTTTACATTAAGACATTCTTCAACTCTTTTCTTTTCTTCAACTTACACTTTTAGTCCGGTGATGTTTTCATTCACTTGCTTCAATTGTCTACTCAGTTCCTTATTCGTTTCTCTAAACTTCTTGATTTTCTCTCTCAAT
Source organism: Sequoia sempervirens (assembly GCA_007258455.2). Lineage (NCBI taxonomy): Eukaryota > Viridiplantae > Streptophyta > Pinopsida > Cupressales > Cupressaceae > Sequoia > Sequoia sempervirens. The sequence continues at coordinate 545,919,993 of VDFB02271358.1, read as the reverse complement.
TTTCTAATGCATTCATTTTCTTCTTTAATATTTTCTTTCAAATATCTGTTTTCACCTTTAATCTTGTCAAGATCTTCAAGAGCAACTTTGAGTTCTCCATCTTTGTCAAGAATGTAATCTTTTTAGATGTATCCAATAGCAGGAATCTCTATCAAAGGAATAGGAAAATTTCTATTAGCCATGTGGTCAATCTCCAAGACCTTCTCAAAGTGGTTAAGCTCCTTCTAGGGAACCAAGCTCTAATACCAATTGTTGAACACTCAGAATACTGAGAGTGGGGGGGTTGAATCAATATTCTATTAATCCATTCAAATAATAGCCATCCAATTACCAAATCATATTCAACTGTTATAAGGAAAGAAATCCTAAAACATCCACAACATCACATAACACATGAACACCATGATTTTTACGTGGAAAACCCAAAATGGGAAAAACCACGGTGAGGGTTAGCTCACAATATATTATAGCCAATTATAGTATATTATAGAAGTGCTCACTACAGGTGGACTCACTATCCAAGTGGACTCGCTACCTACAAAGAAAAAGATAGAAGAAAAAAGATGGCTCACAACCTATTTTGAACTATTACAAATACATCTACAATATGTAGGAATACAGTTCAAATGAAGCACAATAACAATCTTTGCATTGATTTGGATCAATGCTCTATGATACTTTGCATTTGTATACTTTACAACTCAATTCAAACTACTCTGATTAAGTTTGCATCATGTATCTCACATTCATATTATCATGTCATGTATCAAAACACCAAAAATAATTTAGCATATATATTTATATCAAGTGTATCATCAATTAGGTCGACCTAATTAGATGTAACACACAAAATTTAACTTGTCAGCCACAAAAAATATTCTCCCTACTTCGTGCCGCGATTCAAGGTTCAAAATTCCTTAGGATAGGTTGGCATGGACCTAAAATAGATCCCACATAAAGGGTCAACACATATTAAACCTCCAAATACTCATCAAATGTGTTAGGTCGGCACGCCATAGAACTACAAAACACGATACCATTGCAATGTACATGGACCTAAAAGCACAATACCATCCAATTCACAACATGTGGAACTCAAAACATGATACCATATAGAATTTAAGCTCAATTGACATCTCGAAACTTATCTTCAACACCACAACATCAAAGACTCATTCCTGGAGGAGTGCACAATCTCCCACACAAACACACTGTACAATAAATGACTGTGAAATGCTAGACCAGACTTTGTCATTCATATCTCTTAGATTACTTCACCAAACCAGATGAAATATTAGATTTAGATGCATCTAACAACCATAAAAATCAGGTTTGAATCATAGAGTGACATCTTCATTTATGGAGTGGTGCAGACCCAAAAACCAATACATTGTTACACTAAAATGACAGTTCTAACTCTTAGTCATATTTCCACATAATCTATCTTTTTGGACCAAATCTCCTTACAAAAATGACTTCCTTAGCATCTCAAAAATCTGCTAGGATAACCCAAAGTGACCTACAACAATGTTGAAATCAATGAAAACACTCTATTACATCGTTTTGAACTTTCTCCATGCTCATGTTGCCAACTAGCATCATCAATGACAATCTCCTCAATCTTCCAACATGTAGTATGTGTGTATACTTTTAAATTTTTCTCAAGAAGAGGGAGAGAGTGAGATTAATACCAATAGAAATAAGAATAACGTTATGAATGAGACTAAAATAGGCTATGAAATATTAAAAACTAAGAGTAGAGATATAGGGTTGGAAGCCATGAGAGGATTCAAAGAAACTATAAAGGAAGTATTACATATGTTGAGAAGGATATGAAGACTATGCCTTTATTTTTGGTAAGGGAAGAATGTAATTTTGAATGGTAAGTTGTACTCTAATGTGAAAATATCCAATAATAGGAAACAAATTCTTTTATCATAAAATAGAGATGTAGAATGGATACAAAATTATGACAGTAAATCAAAGAGTGATGAAAATCACACACAATTCTATAGAATTCCACTATTAATCTCACAAGATGTTGCTAATATAATTTTAGCTCTAGAATCTAAGATTTTTTTTGTATATTATAAAAAATAAATTTACATGAGATGATTTGTGAGTTGGAGGAAATATAAAATGTCTCTAAGAGTATCGCTTCAAGGAAAATGTGACTATTAGGATTCCATCTTATAGGTTGTGTGGTAGTTATAAAATGATTTGGAATTTTAAAGGTTATATCTTTTGTAGGAAACAAACACTATACAAATTGACTATCATGGGATGGTAGTGGCCCCAAAAAGAACATTTGTGTGCTAAAGATAGTGTCAAAGCTTAATGTGGCTAGAAAAATATATAATATACATAATACATAAAATAAACATACAAGATACATAAAAACCCATAAAATTGACTTAGACACAAACATTAAGTTGGCACTAGGAGCAGGATATAAGACACGAATGAACTAAATGAGTCCTTAAAAAATGTTACTATGATTGAAACTAAAATGAGCATAATTTATAGTGTAAAATTATATGGTATACAATTTTAAACCTTAATTCCCCCCCTCCCCTCTCACCCACTTTAGTGGGCTTGTGCCACTAGGCAATAAATCTATGCTAAAGTAAGAAAGAAAATATTAAAAATAGTAAATTATATGAGGATACAAGGAAAGGATACATGTCATCATTCTTGGACAAGAAATATCATGCCACCCACAAATGATCTTAAAATAAACATCAAAAATATTAAAAATCTATAACATTAGAGTTAAAAGACATAAAATCTACAAAACAAACATATTAGAAAAAGTAACTTGTAAAACAAAATGTGTTAGAAAATCATACATAATCAAAATGTGAACAACACATATAAGAAAAAAAAACTCATGAAATAAAATACGAAGACACACAAATACTCAAAGAAGAAAAATCAAGGATTTTCTATCACGATTTATTCCTATATAAAAGACAATCTTAAATGCACTATGTTTTCAAGAAAATGCATGATATGGTTCAAGATCCAATATGATCTATTGTTAGGAACCACATAATACCACTTTGAATCACATGTGTTATTATTCTTTTGGATATATTATTAAAAAAGAATATAACAATAGCTAGGATAAGTCACATGTGCTAATGCACTTTGTTGTTAGTTGGCTCATATGCAAATACAATACCAAGGATCGCATGTACTAGCATGGTTAGGTAATCCTAATAGGAGTAGTTGAATCTAAGCACTGGTGTTCTTTTGTATACTAACCCCAAATGCTAAGGTTCTTACCAAGACATGGACAAGGTGGCCAACTTCATCAAATAGTAAGAAAACTATCTTTAGATTAGAGATTGGAAAAGGAAAATGAACAAAAGGATTATAAATCTATTTTTCACTTTGATCCCTACCAAGATCAGAAGGGTAATTCTCAAGATATTTCAAAGAATAAAAAAATAGGATAACTTAGGTAAATCCTCAAACAAATATTACTTTGTTCTTATCTTTGAGTATTGTTGTTTGTTGAATATTGCTTCACATTCAAATCATAGACCCCTTCTTTCAAGAAACTATGCCAATGACACAACTATAGATAAAGATTTGGTCACAAATCCCTTTAGATATACTCAATTCTAGTTTCTTAAATCATTATTGACTTGATAAAATCCACTATACATAGCCTTCTATGGTTTTCAATAATCACAAGCTCACAATAGTTACATTTTTTTCTAGCAATAGACTACAGATAATGGTCAAGGAAATTAAATTAAATTAAAATGCTTAAAATATTTTTCTTAATTTATAATGGTGGATGGTTAGAGTTCAACTAATGGACCAATGCCTATTCCTACAACATAGATTCTAACATACATGAAAATGTAATGGTGTTACAAACCATAACTTTAAAATGAGTCTAATTTACTTGGATATATCTTTCACAATTGAAACCATCAAATGCCCTTTAACCCAATAAATCAATCTCTACTTTCTAATCCATAAACTATTTTGAAGCTTCATGTACCAATCTGAAATATTTTCATACATACACATAAATGTGATGAAAGATTTTATTATACGACTTAGATGAAAACTAACAAAGATTTGATATAAAATATATCAGTTGTGTATTCAAGGTTTCATTTAATCCTCTAGATGTCTAAAAAGTTAGTGGAGAAAAAATGTAAAATAAAATGAAAGTTGTGTCTTATATTGATATTTGGAAAAAAAATTACATTGCCATTATAAGATTCCATCAAACTCAAAAATCTAAGTTGCACTCATACAAAATTTACACAAAAAATACAAATCAATCTAAATGATTTTTTCCCATATAGATGTAAAAAACCCAACTCTTTACAATGAATATTGAATGCTCTTACATATATCTAGAATTAGGGCATGCAAATATGGATAACAAAGCATCTAGGAGAAAGATATTTCTTTGACATCATGTGCTTCACCCTAATATCTTAAAAATGTAATCTCAAATTCAAAGAATATACTAGCCATAATTGGAATCCTAGTATGAAGATCTACTATTAAGTTTCTTACCAATTATATTCCAATTTACACATGGGATGATTGAATAATCTATGAAATTTGTATAAAATACCACTCAAGATCATGCAAGAATCTATTCCATGCAATATTTTACTTTTACTAAATTTGGCATAGTCATAATTTTATTTAGTATTGAATCCATGAGATATGGGTGGAAATATGTGGGTTTGGGTGTTGTTTTGGTAGTTGTAAGGCCTTTACTACTAACAAAAGAAAATTGTATGCATGCCAAAAAAACTAGAATAAAAAGGAATCCAATTCAATACTCAAAATTTAACATGCAGACTTTTGATTGAGTGTGTGCAATGTTTTTCTCATTTTTGATGCGATTTCTCAATTCTCCAACATAATGTTAACATTCTTTGGATGTAAAATTGATAGGATTTGTTGCGAATGCTTGAATGATTGATTGGAGATGGGTTTGATTTGTTGACTTGCAAGGTGATTTGATGAATGAATAGGATTAAATTTGAGATCTGAAATCTTATCCTTGATTTGGGATATTGGTGAGAAGATGTGGCATGTGCAGGTGAGTTGCACATTCTTTTAATTTTTAATTAAAATGATTATAATTTCTTAAATCAATGTGATTGAGTCCAGTTAATGTATTTGATTGATTAGTCAACTTCCTATATGGAGGAGTTAACTATGTGCATGAGAGAATCAAGGTGAGATGACTATTGCATGTAATAGTTAACTAATTGCATGAATGAGTGAAGTGGATTTGATTGATGAGTGGGATTGAGAGTAAGTTTTAGTGGACTGATTATATTATGCAGTCAACTAGATGAGTTGTAATTAATTAATTGGATTATTGGTGTACAAGAGGTGGAAATTAATATTAAATTAATTTACTAATGGATAATGTGTGGATAAATAATTAATTAAGTGGATAAATATGGATAATTAGTTTATTAAATGGATGAATAGTGATAGAAAAAATAAATTAAATAACTTAGGAATTATTTAATTAAATATTATGTGTTAGGTGATAATGTGTGTCCTAGGTGATAAGGTGATGTTTTGTGTGTACTATGTGATAAAAAAATATATTAGATGATGATTGAATAAATACAGGACCTAGGTGATTGGGTGATAACATGATTATATCGATGATAAGAGGACCTAGGGGATGAATGAAAAAATTAGGTGATGGTTGGATGAAATAGACAATTAGGTGAAGATGGTTTTTTTTAGATGTCTACATTTTTCCCCTCTTTGAGACAATGTTTGATGTAATATTTTTTCAAAGAAAATAAAATATTGAATGAAGACATGTTTAGAAAATAATGATGTGACAATTGTATGTTATTGAGGCTAATGTGTAGTTATTAGTTTGAAATTAAATTACAATATTTCAAGTGTGTATATTTTTGGATATTGAAGCACATGTTTCTTATTTGATTGGCTTATTAATGGAAAGATTGAATGAAATTTATTGGATAATGAGGAAAACTTTATTAATAGGATGGGGATGAAAACATGTGCATGGGATAATGAGGAAACACATGAAAATCATTTATTATGGAAGGGAGACAAATCCCTAAGTGAAAAAAAGGCATATCCCACTCCACCTCACTAAAAAAAAGAAGCTAAACCCACCTTATTTGACACATCCAAACCACTCTACACTATTTATTCTCATGGAGGAAGTACCAACTTCTTCTTAACCTGTCACATCTCCCATTTAGGAGATTAGTAGTGATATTCCTCTCATTACATATTCTGATAGTGATTCACCAACCTTCCTTCACAAGGATTTTCTATTTGAATCATTCATTAAAATTTTGGTGTTATCTTTGATCTTCAAAATATCCTTGACACTTGCATCACATGATATTTAGGAATACATTGTACTTGTAGCTAATTCCTTAGCCATTGTTACAATTGAGATTCCTAGTACTAATCTGATGGTACTTCCTCTATAGGCTCAACCTCTCTCCCAATATGATCAATATTGGGAGACCAATGATATATTTGAGGATGATTTTTAGAATAGAACTTTCATACCTTTAGATTATAAGTGTTTTCTTGATTCTTTTGTGTTTTTCCATGCTTGTTTGTTTATGCTTGTTAGTCTCTTGTGGATCTTACCCATGATACCCTTGTAAGTACATAGATATAGGGAAGATGAAATATTATAAATTCTTCTATTTGTATCATCATTCTTTAAGTTTTTGTTCTTTTCTCTTTTGAATTTTGGGGATGTTGCAAAGTGTCGAGGCATTTAGGCCTCTTCTATGTTGACCTATAAATTTTATTTGTTTTCATATATCTTTATTTCTCATAGTTTCATTATACTTGAGGAATTATGACCTAACATATCCTTCATCAAATGATATACATGATTATAATATACTCATATTGACCCTAGGTTTGTGGATCCCTTAGTGTGTCTTTATGCAAGTGGTGTATATTTAATGTGACATCCCTACATTGTGTGATGTCATTCTACAAGTACAATGTTATGTATTTCATGATCTTTTTTATTTATCTCCCTCTCTTGATTTATGTTTCTATCTGATTTTTGCATGAATTTTCATCTTGTGTTTCTCTTATGTGTATAGTATTTTTTAGCTAAAATGTTGTTTGTAAAGTTTTTCCATAATATTCATGTTTTGCGCATGATATCTTAGTTGTTTTTGCAGGTCTTCTTCCTAGGGGAATATATACCTTTCTTGAAAACTCTACATTCTCTATAGTATTCTTGGGTAATATTTGTGATTTTCCATCTAATAATTTAGCATGCATATTTAGTGTAGTTCATATGCCTGCTAAAGTGGAGGGAAAAATGTAGTGTCAAAATTTGTACACCCTTACAATTTCTCACTCCATAATGTCTTATTTTTAGTCCACTAATATAAAATATTTTAGTTACAAAATGTTAGCAGTTGAAATTTCCATTTCTAGCAATTTATGATGTTCCTGACTCTCTGCATTCAATTTTTTTTGGATAGGAATGCTTCATATAAAAAATTTTGTGACACTCTAGAATTTTATGATTTTTTTTAGTTTTAGCATCCATTGGACCATTACATTCATATGGATTTTCTAAAATTAACACTCTTGCATGCAATTGCATTAAACAAAATCAACTCGTCTTGCTATTTTGAAAAAATAAAGGTTGATTTTCTCTCTAAAATATTTGATTTTATAATTATTGAAGAAGCTTTATCATTTGATCAAATGGAAATGTTTTTTCCACTTTGCATGATATTTTCTTGAATTTTTTAAATTATCATCTTTGTAGGACTATGCAAACAACAATATTGAAGCAACACATTTCCCTTAGAGGTTTTTCACAACTTCCAAGATATTTCATTTTATTTTTCACCTTGACTTTGGCAGGGTCCACTTCAATTCCTCTATGAGATACTATGCATGCCAATATTTTTCTAGATGTGACTCTAAAGACACACTTCTTGGCATTGAGCCTTACATGAAATTTTTCCAACTTGTCAAATTTTTTTGCTAACACTTCAAGATGACTTTCTATTGTTACAGATTTAGCTAAGATGTTTTCTACATAATATTCCATGATGGTATGGAAACATATCATGAAAAATTACCATCACATCTCTATGATAGGTCACTTCTGTATTCTTGAGATTGAACGACATAACATTCCAATAATAGTTACCCCATGGGAATGTGAATGTTGTCTTGTGTTGATCTTCTTATGCTATCCTAATTTGGTTGTACCCAAAAAATCCATCCATAGGAGACAACATCTCATGTCCAACTATGATATCAACTATAATGTCAATGTTAGGTAATGGAAAGTCATTCTTAGGACATGCTTTGTTGAGGTCTATGAAGTCTGTGCATATCCTTATGCCTCGAGTTGGTTTGGAATTGGTACAAGATTTGAAACCCATTGAGGGTAGTCAATAGGTTGAATGAATTTGGCATCCAATTTTTTTTATAGTTCCACCTTGACAAGTAGTTCTATTTGAGGATGCATCTTTTGTAGCTTTTATTTTACTAGTTTTAATTCAAGATAAACTATTAGTGATGAAAAAATAGGGATGTTTCCAAGCCAGGTATATCTACATAAGACCAATAAAAATTATTCTTTCGTTCCTCAAGATTGTTGCAAAATTTTGTTGTTCTTTAGAGTCTAAATATGTTGCATGGAATGTTATTTGAGGATTATCAGTTGTCCCAACATCGGTTGGTTGTTCTTCCTCCACAAGTTCCAATGATTTTTCTTGATACACAGTGATACTAGGGAGATCAAATCCTTCATCCTTGGGTGCTTTTGAGAGGTTTTCACTATTTGATATGTCCTTTATTTTGATTTTTTCCTAATCTAAAATTGCCAGATTGTGGTTTTCACTAGGGGATCTACTTTTGATTTTTAATTTTATAATTTTATGACTAAAGGATTCAAGTCTCTCCCCACAGTATTATTTTGTATCAAGTTCTATCTCAAAACCTATTTTGTGATCTCTTGAAGGTATGTGGTTTTTGAGTCCCATGAATTTTGCAATACCCAAGACCTTTATTTTCCCCTTTTTTTTCCAAAAGAATAGGTTCTCTTATACCTTTTTGATGCAGACCAAGGACACCATAGCCTACAAATCCCATGTTCATCATTTGGAAACCTCTACTAATTTGATCAATGAGGAGAGGAGATTCTTCTTTTTCTTCTAAATAAAACCATTTAGAAACATATTCTTCATCTACAACCTCTTTATTGAGTTCACCCCACTTAAAAAAGACTATGGGATCAAACTTGATAATCCACATTAATTAAATAATTAATATTGGGGTAGTGGGCCTAGCTTGATTGGCTAAAACATCCTACTGCAGGAAAGTGGTCACGAGGTCTAGTCCCCCCACCATCCTAGTGGTACTAGAGGGTGTGTCACACCAACATCATCGATCACGTGAATTTTTTTTACTAGGTGCATTGCAGTTTATAGGGGGCGGCTACCCGATTTTTATTCCTACAGTCTAAAATAAAATAAAAAAATTATTTAATTAAATTCAAATTTATATCTCTCCACATTAATTAAATAGTCTTGAATTATTTAATTAATTACTAATTTTCCCTCTCATACACCTAATTAAATAATTTTAATTATTTTTTTTATCAGTAATAAGTTTATTTTATTAATATATATAAAAAGTCATTACATCAAGGAATACCACTTGCATTATACCAACCACTCCCCCATATCAATTAACAATGCCTATCTATAATTAACAATCCCTTGGTTTTCTCCAACCCACCATAATACAAGAAAAGTCATCTCCATTAAATAAGGCTTCCAAACCCCCCAAATAGGAACCCAAAACACCCCTAGGAAGCTTCTACTTAATATTAATAAAACACCCATATATCTAATTACAGATTGAACACAACAAAAGCAACAACTTTACAAAAGGTTTAGTTTTAAATGGATTTGAAACAACCTTGCAAAAAACTTCTTAGGAAGTTGGTTCTTGACTGCTTCGAACCACGACCACGCTACGCTACTCCAACCTTCTTTGCAGAGCCTTCCATTATCATCTTTTACGAGTAAGGCAGGCTTTAGAATAAAATTTTAAAAAAATTGCAAAAAAAACCCAAAAAATCCGCTTGCCATCTCTACGCCTAATCACCACGCCTACTTGTCCTTGCTCTCCAAACTCCTCTTCTGACCGATTGCTTCCTTCGAGGGATTTGTTGAGGAATGTTTGAGTCCACCCAGTTTGCTGCAATCTCATGGCATCTTAGCACCAACTTCATATTTTCTCACACAGCTAATTCTTCCAGTCTATAGGCATCTCTATCAATTCTCCTTTTCCACCTCACAAACGGGATCAAACCTAGTTCATTTGCTTCATCCATGACCTCAATCCCTTCAGAAATTTTAAATCTGACACCTGAAACTTCCCATTCAAAGAAAGAGTCCATTCCTAGCAGCAAATCTTCCTCAAAAAGTGAATGCATTACCCACTTAATCACTTCAAAATCCTCTTTCAACTCTAAGCCTCACGCAAAAATCATGGAAGCAATATCAACATTTAGCCTTCCCCTATGTTTGGATCTCATGAAAAGCTCCCCCAACATCTCTAGCATTGCCTCAATAACATCATTGTGCAGGCATTTTAACAAAAACTTCAGCCTAAATTTAGTGACTAGACTGAAAAACCCTTTCTACTGCTTCTTTGTTGAGAAAGTGAACATTTCCTCCATGTTCACTCTGAGAAACTTCTCTCGCTCTATTGAATTTTTTTTCTTATTTCTAAACACATTTCACCCCATTTTGCAACATTAAAAAAGCTTCCCATTTGTGCCAAACATTTCATCCTAACTCTACCCGTCTAAATGACATCAATGCAAATACTTCCTCCTCCGCCAAAACATCATCGAGCTCATTAATTAGGAAATATATAAATATTTTCCTACGAGCTAGAAAGGATGATCATCACTCCCCAAGTCCTAATAATTACCCCTACTTTGACAAGTACCTGCCCTCCTTCACCGCCAAACCTCCTTTAGAGTTTTGTTTTAAAAAATTCAATAACTTTTTACTATTAGCCCACCATCTTGCAACTAAAATCTGACAACCATTATTCACATCGACGCCCGTGAATACAAAACCAGGATTAAAAAAAATACAACAAACCCAAGGGATTCTACGGCCTCTCTAAGCATCCTCCTCAAAATGCACATGTCTGAAATCTTCCAATTTGTATTCACCAACATTATTTAAAGATACTGCCCGCTTGGATAGGCAGTCAACCTCTCCATTTCCCAAGCGTCGAATATGGCTCACCTTAAAGTCCTCAAAAAATTCCAATTTTGTAAGAATTGCCCTTATATAGTTCTGCAAATGCCACGCCTTTGCTGCCATATTTGCAATTGCTTGAGTGATGATCAAAGAATCCCCTTCTAAGTGGATTTTTTGAACTCCCACTAACTAAGCTAAGCCAACATCAAGTAAGGCTGCCTTAGCCTTTGCCACATTATTTGTCCCATCTTCTAGCTTTTTAGCTCCTAAGGAAATCGTATTCCCAAGACAATCTCTAACAATTGCACCTACCCCTGATGGGCCAGGGTTACCTTTTGCAGCCCCATCAAAATTCACCTTATGCCACCCTTCTAAAGGTTTTACCTAGCACACTCCTTCAGAAGCTACCCTCTTAGCAAATGACTCCTCAACCCCCTTGGTTGGCCTTATCTTTATCCCTAGCCATGCTTTTTGAATTCCACTATCATCCAACATATAAGGAATTCATAAATACTGAAGCTATGAAGCAGTAGTACCTACAACTTCTTCTATCATATGGTCAATTCTACTCAGCAGTCTAGTCCGAGATTCTTTTTTGTCCAAAAAATTATTCTATTACACTCTTTCCAAATCTCCCATACTATAATAGAAGGGCTCACTATCCATATACTTGAAAGTAGGTATTTTTTCTGAAAGGAGGGCCAGCCCTCAAATACCTCTTTTAGTGTATTTTGAAGAGGTCCTTTCCATCCCAAATTCAACCTCAGGTTCTCCCAACATCCTGCTACTGCATTACATTGAAGAAGAAAATGATCCACTAATTCCTCAACAACATCACACATCACACATTTTGTTGGGCCTACATAACCGAGTCTCTTCGTCCTCTCACCTGTCAAAATTTTTTCCCTCACTGCTAGCCAAGAAAGAGTGCCTGCTTTTGGTAAACAGTCTTTATTCCAACATAGCTTCTTAGCCCAAAATTATCCCCTTCTAGAGAATCCAATAACTAATAACCAATTTTGACTGAGTAATTCTCATTTACAGACCCACACTAGACCACTCTGTCCTCATTTTCTGTTATCAATACTTTCCTATTCTAAAAAGTGCCTTTCATCCTCTCAAGTTGCTAATCTCATAAACCTTCATTATCTATCTCCTTCCAACCCCATTCCTGGCCAAAGGGGCCCCGCTTTGGTTCTAAATAATCTCGGACCTTGTCACCCCATCTTTGTAGAAAGATAAGCCTAAGATCCTGCAAGTTAGCCTCATCTCGCAAGTTTGGAAAACCATCCCACGAGTCATCCCAAAATTTAGCTTTGAGACCATTACCTATTTTCCATGAGATATGATTAAGAATAATCGGCCTACAAGAAAGAATAAAGTTCCAAATGGCCGAACCTTTAGGCAGGTTGCGGATAATAAAAATCCTTTTATCCTCTGTTGAATCAAGGTATTTTTCCTTCAAAATTTTAACCCATAATAACTCTGGGTTTGAGTATATACTCCAAACTAGCTTTTCCCCAAGAGCTTCATTCATGAGTTGCCAATCCCTCAATCTAACCCCACCTTTGTCTTTGGAATGACAAATTTTGTCCCATGCTAACAAAGGGATTTTGTCTTGCTCACTTTCACCATGCTAGAAAAACTTTCTCATTCATTGCCCTATGGTTCTAATCACCTTCTTCGAAACTTTTAAACACATCATTGAGTAAACCAGGATCTCTGAGATTACTAATTTTAGCATTAAGATTCTACCTGCAGTAGTTAACCACTTGCTCTTCTACCCATCCATCTGATTTAGACAACTATCTAACAAATCTTTCCAAACACCTACCTTATTGACACCCCCAAAAAGAGGTATACCCAAATATTTATTTGGGAGGGATCTTGATCTCATCCCAAGAATTCTGCAAGTTTCCAGTTGTTTTTGAATGGGTGTATTAAAAAAGATTTTTTTTAATTTCCTCCAGTTGATACATTGTCCGAATGCTTTACCATAAGCATCTAAGGTCTCCTTCATCACTCAGGCTTCTCTAAAGGCTGCTTCCCCCATCAAGAAAGTGTCATCAACAAATTCTGAATGTGAAATGGGATCAATACCTTTTGTAATTTTGATGCCTTTCCAAAGACCTTTACTACGTTTCCGGGAGATTAATCTTCCTAAAACCTCAGCCAAGATAATGAAAAGAAAAGGTGATATAGGATCACCTTGTATGATCCCTTTGGTTGAATCAAAGAACCCTTGGGGACTTCCATTCACCAACATAGAAAAATGTGGGGTGTTGATACAACTCAGAGCCCAAGCCACCCATTCTTTGCAAAACCCAAATTTCTCTAGAACTTTCAACAAAAAACCCATGTTTACTTCATCATAGGCCCTTTTGATGTCTAATTTGACCATCATTCTCTCTGTCTTTACCATTCAGATAGAGTGGATAGTTTCATGTGCTATTATAACACCTTCAAAAATTGATTTATTCGGTGAGAAACCACTCTGCTCTAGGGAAATCATCGAGTCCAAGACCCTTTTCAATCTATTAGCAATGACTTTAGATATTATTTTGTAGATCATGTTGCACAAAGAATTCAGTCTAAATTCCTCAAAGGAATTGATCACTGACCTTTTCGGAATTAAAGCAATGAAAGTGTTGTTTAAATCTTTGAGAATGAAACCTCTCCTCATTGATTCTTCAACCACCTCCCATAGATCGTGTGCAAATATATCCCATAATTTTTAGAAGAAAAATGTCAGAAAGCCATCTGGGCTAGGGGCTTTATCTCCACCCAAATCAAATAATTCCTTTTTGACTTCTTTTATGGAAACTTTCTTCATAAGCATAGCATTATGCGCCTCATAAACATAACTAGGAATTACATCTAAAATGCTTAAATCAGTCATCAACTCATCAGATTTGTCTACAAAAATATCTGAATAAATTCTTATGGCTTCCTTATTGATCTTATCAATATCATTCAAAACATTTCCAGTACTGTCCTTTATAGAGAAAATCTTGTTATTTCATCTACGCACCTTAAGAAAATTATGAAAGAATTTAGTGTTCCCATCACCATCTTTTAACCAGCTTTCATGAGATTTTTGCCTCCAAAAAATCTCTTCTTGAGCTAGAGCTTCTGAGTACTCTTTATTCAAGATCTTCTCGAAAGCATAATCCTCTTCACTCATCCCATTCTCAATAACTTTTGTGTGCAGGTTATTCAAATCCTCCTCCAATCTGAGCTTCTCAACAAAAATATTCTTGAAGGATTCCCTATTCCACTTCTTAAGCTGCTCCTTGAGGAATTGGATATTTTTGAAAAAAATGAAGGCTTTATTGCCTAACCGTTTTGGGGCACTTCTCCACCAATTAGCCGCCAAGTCCTTAAACCCTTCATCCTGAAACCACATTGCTTCAAACTTAAAAGGGCAACGATCTGGTGTATCCTCTTCTTGAATTCTCAGATCTATGGGATAGTGATGTGATCCAGTTATGGGTAGGATCTCGGCCTCACACATCCACTGATGAGCAGCCCAATCCCTTGCTCACAAAAAATGGTCCAACTTCTTAGCTATATTAAGAAAACCACCTCTCTGGTTTGTCCATGTAAATTCGCCATTTTTGAAGGGAAATTCGATGAGGCCATTATTCACAACAAAGTCACAGAAATCGT
>VDFB02271358.1:545825894-545904942 GCA_007258455.2 Sequoia sempervirens | reverse complement strand
GGACATTGAAGATATAGGCATCCAAAAAAAATAGTATTCATTTTGTTTCTACATGGCATATTTGAGCTATGCGATTTTTCATCTCTGTGCTTAAGAGGAGCGAGATCTCAAAAGAGGGGTAGGTATGATATGATGATTCATTTCCATGGACAAACTTTTTGGTCCATAACCATGGCAACTATGAATCTTAACTTGCGTTTCTTCCAGCATACAACTGGACAACAAATAAGATGATGAGGCAAGAATAGCATAAATTTTCAAATAACAAAGTGATTTAGAGAGAGGCCATGTTGCTCTCAAAAGAATAAACAAGGCATAAAGAAATAAAATACTTACTAATAACCAATGACATTAAGCCCACGTTACTGGTTCAAGTTCAGATTGAGTTGTGTCAGTATGGCAAAAGGAAATTGTGGTTGGGTATGTTTTGGTTACATCCATACAAAAATATATAAAAACCATATATATATACACGTCAATGGGGTTGAGCTCAAGTGTTGAAAGCATTGACTTCTCATTGTGGAGACCTAAGTTCAAATCCCCAAAGAGACATCTAAAGGTGAATTTCCAAATGGTGGCTCTTGGACTTTCATTGTGGAATTCTAATGTACACAACTAAGTTGTTATCAAATGTTGAAACTTAATATCTAAATTAGCTTGAGTGGTGTGGCTTCTGCCTCTAAGTGTGTGGTTGGCTACCCAAGTGTGATCACTGCCTCTTAGGGTGTGTTGTGCTGCCCTAACATGGTCACTGCCTCTCAATGTGTGGTTGGTCACCTAGGTGTGGTTGCAAAGATTACAAAGGAAAATGCATCCACAACATAATTGTATTATATTCAAACATTTAATTCAGAAATGTTTTAGCCTATCATGCACTAACTCATCATTGCCAATGGAACTGCACTCCACAAGCTCCTGCAAAAGCATCTGATTTGTCAATAACATGTCTCCAAACAATTATGTTGAAAAAATCAAACACGGGTTTCAAAAAGAAAGCAGAAAGAAGGAAATTGTTTTTATTCATTGAATATGAAAGAAACTTACATATTTATATATAAGGTGTAACCCTTGCATGTATGACACATGTCAAGATAAGAGACACTTAATCTAAAGATGAGAAGTGTCGCATATCAGCATAAAGGGGAATATGACAGTAACCCTTTATGGCCCTCAATTACATTACATAAATTAAATATTATACTTTAAATTTTTAACCATGCTTGAAAAACGCTGTGAGTACTCACGCATCCTTAGCCTCTGCGAGTAAATCGCATAAAAACTCGGCGCCGCACAAAAGGAAAAATCACGGCGAGTTAAACCCAAAAAAATCGCCAAAAATCACAGGTTAAACCAAGAAAACTCGGCGTCATACTATATAAGATGAAAAAAAGGTCGAAGTTAATTTTTTAAATGCCATTTCAGTGATTATCGCGACACAAATAGGGGTTATCTTGTGACGGTGACGCGACGCGAATTGTTGCCAGTCTAGTGAAACTCTGTTCGTTTTTGGTTATGTAGACATATTAGTCTGCTCTCTTCTACTCTCTATATATCAAAACTTTGGTTAGTACTTCATTCCACTATTTGTTTGTGCCCGTTATTTACTGGTTGTTTACAGGTGGGCGCTCCTTTAGAGGGGGGAAAACGTTCTCATTTGAAGGCGGGGAAAACATTCCTATGTATGTCCGGTAAAATTTTCTAGAAAGAACTATCTGTGCATTTCAATGTTATAAATTCTTTGCTTTTGTCATTATTAGTTTTTGCTTTTCACCTTCACAATTTGTTTGCTTTAAGAATTTTGTGGTTAGAAAATCGATCTATTTTTATAATGTTTTTTAATTTTTTTTCTTAAAAAATTATTTTGATCGACATTTCTATTATTTTCTTCATATTTTTATTTTTTTTTAAAATCAACAAAAGAGAAAGAGGAATCAATAGAAATGCGCGTCATATAAATTAAAACTATTTTATAAAATTGTTACCTCAATGAATAGTACATTGATAATGTAATAGAATTTTCGCCAGTCTAGTGAAACTCTATTCATTGTTGGTTTAGTGGATGCTTCTCAGAATTACATGCAAGTCCTTCACAACTTAGTTTCTTGTTGACAAGAATATTATGAAAAATTAAGTATTTTCAAATGTTCGATAAATTTGCCGAGTTTTTCCCCAAATTTTTGCCGAGTCCCAAGTTTTAAAATTTTTTGGGCCTGCTGAGTTATTGTCAAGTCTGATTTTTTTAACAACCCCTTTACTGTTTATTTTTGGTAGACAAACCAAGAAACTCTAAAGAAATAAAACTTGTCTTTACTAGTCTTTAATCATTGGCTTGGTGAAGATGTCAGCTATCTGTTTTGAGCTAGGACAATACTGCAACTTCATTTCTTTGGCTTGAATCTTCTCTCTAATAAAATGGTGATGCACTTCAATGTGTTTGGTTCTTGCTCAAAATACAAGATTCTATGCCACTTTTATTACTCTTTGATTCTCACAGTGTGATACAATTGGATTGTGATGTGTATGGCTAAAATCTTTTAGTAGTCTTTTTAGCCAAACTACTTCACATTCTACTGGAGAAAGCACCACTTTAGCCTGATTTCTGTTACTCCTCATAATTACTGCTAAACCAAGACTGAAGCAGTATCTTGATGTAGATTTCCTATCCTCCCCAGTCTGAATCTTTGTAACCAATTAATCGTGTTTCTTTCACCCTCGTGAATTCTAAACCAAGTCCCTAAATACATCCCAATATTCTTTTCCAGCTTTCCAATGTGATTCTATTTGGAAAGCCCTAAACCTGGATACAAATCCTAATACATAAACAATATCTGGCCTGCTGGTTGTTAGATAAATTAAACTACCAATCAGCTGTCAAAATAAGGTTTCATTAATAGGTTGTATATTTCATCTGCAACCAAGGCATTAATTGTGTGTTCAAACCAATTGCCCCTGTCCAAAACCATATCACGTCTCCAAAAGACCCCATCAACCCACTCCTTAGCTCAGGAGTCTATAAGATTGTTTGCTCTTGCGGTCTTCCTTATATTGGTCATTGGTGAGACAGGGAATTTCTTCAAAACCAAGCTCAGAAAATAACGCTGACATTAAACATGACTGTCGCCAAGTTAGCTCCGGTTGAGCATTCTTCCTACTAAAAACACCATATCTACCTAGAAGATTCTCAGATCCTGACTAAGGAAGATAGCTTTATTTAAAAGGAAACTCTTGGAAGCCATCAAAATTGATAACCATCCCTCCAATCTAAATTGTGATGAGGGTTGGAATGTGAGTATATCTCGGAAACTGCTGCTCGCCCATCTTAGAAACCAATCTTCCCATCCCTTTTGACTGTCATGCCTCCTCATCTAATTGTCCATATCCCAGTTGAGTGTTAGTTCCTGGTTTTGTAATGTCCCCAGTAGGAACATTCAAAATAGATTTACTAAAATTGATTTAAAGTTTGCAATAGATATAATAAATGAACAATCACAGATGTATAATAGGATATCAGATAATTAAAGTTGATAATAACTCTCTTGGATTTTTGATATGTAGTCTGACTTCTTTACAAGAAGGGAATCAGATATGATTCCATGAGGATAGTATTAATGTAAGAGATTATGGAATATTATTATTATGCATATGCCTCTGATTTTGGTATGAACAAAATGATGATCTTGATCCTGTTATAGATCTGTTTGCCGTTTCTGATTTATAATTCTATAATCAGGCATTCATTGAGTATAAATATCAGCCTATTTATGATAAATCAATAGGCCTTGAGTCTTGATTGCTGTCTCTGATTTATGCCCCTGGAAACCATGCATTAATTGTATACAAGTCTGCATTTATATCTTAGATATTTGGCCTTGAAGTCTAATTGCTTTGTCTGAATATTATCTTTATAAATATGCAATTTATTTTGGAGCTGTTCCTGAATTATATACTTGAAATATATGCCTCCATAGCAAATAATGTTCTGCTCAAACTAGAGCGAACCAAATCTGGAAATAAATATTTAAAATCTGGATCCTATCTGCTTCCAACTCTTCTCAAAATATAAACTTATACCTTCAATTCTAAATGAAGGAATGTGTCTCTTCGAAAGGAGATGACTACCTGAACAGTCATGTCTCCTATCACCACCCTTGAAGACACTAATCGCTGCCTTGTTTATTTTTGTTTAATTACTACTCTTTTATTCTGATCGCCACTTTTCATTTTTAATTGTTGCTTTTAAACTCTTTTGAATCGCTGCTTTTATAAATGTTAATAGTCTTGGATGATAACATAATGAATCACACCTTTAAAGACCTTTTGTCTTTTTTGACTTTGTCTTATTCTCAAGCTTTGGCTCTTAGATTTTATCACTGCCAATTAACAAACATTATTACCATCGCTGCTTTTAATGATAATTACAATCGCTGCTTTTAGGATTTTAATCACTCATTAATTATTGCATTTTCAAATTTAATAATCATTTTCCTTTAAGAACTTGTTAATCGCTATTTCCTTTTAAATATCATTTCTTTCTTGAAGGTATCTTCAAAATAAATCATCCATATGATAATTAATTTTAATTGTTGCTTACGCTTATTGGTCCAAACATATAATATTATATAACTATTTAGTTTAAAACTTTAATTTAAACTAGGTATATCACAGTCTCCCCTTCTTGGAAATGCTTGCTCACAAGCATTCTTAAATGATCAAGTTGATACCTAGGTCCCAAATAAGCTTGTAGAATGCTCCAACAAATATCCATCGCTTCATGTTGATGCCATTAAACTCACAAAATTTGTCAGACTCTATCACATCATGAAGCAACTCCATGTCATTCAATATATCCATCAAAGAAATTCCTGGGACCTAAGGTTGGTAGCACCATTTGCCCATAACATAGTTCTTTTGAACACTAGAGAAAGTGATCTCTAGAAGATCTCTAATGGGAAGATCAATCCAATGTTGCACAAACTCTTTTGAAACATATCCTTGGATGTTCTCAAACCTCAACAATGTCGGAATAAGCTTACGAAAACCATCATAGATTACCTTATTAACAACTATAGAATCCTTAATGATTCCAGGATCCCAAATTAGCCTTAGAAATGAACCATCACGCTGATGTTGCGCTACCATGATTTCATCAATCTGATCCTCCTGTTCAATTTGCATCCACTTCTCATGGAATCCTAAGGAGTATTTGTGGTTCAAATTCCCACTGAAGAGGTTGCTGCCAAACACATTGATTTGCAAAAAGAATTGGTTCAACCATAGAATCAAAAGCTTAATATATCCCCTCTAGATGTCCCAAGGAAAATTCCAAGCTTTCCAATCTATAGTAATCATCATAGAGTTCTATGTAGACATTATCAATACCCTAAAATGTTGATGGGAATCACTGTTCACGGTGGTGGTGAAAAAAATCTGAAGTGTACTTGAAAAATTTCTCCTTATTAGCTGCCCTAAAGCTATCAATGATTTAGGATTCATTTGACCACTAATGGATATTATCAATGTAGAGAAACTAGGGCAGTGGTAATCTATTGGTAGCCTCATAGGTGACATGTGCATAGATATAGTTGCAGTGTCACCTCTTCTTTCCACCCAACTTAAATATCCAATATTTGACTTTTTATTAAAAGAAGGAATCCTCTTCATTGGCTTGACCAGAATTGCAATTTCTTGTAATGTGATTTGAGAGTTATTGGTGATAGCATTATTAGGTTTTGTCTCACTACTCCAAGCTTGATTCCACACTTCACTGATAGGGCATGCACCGGGATCCCAAGTTTTATGATCGTCTTCAATCTTATCACATGATTTTGGATTAGCTTCATTATCCAACTCGAAAGTGGATTACCATAGGTTGTCTTTGCTTTAACTTCGAACAAAGGATTATCAACAATCTGAAAGTTATCTTTGTTCTCAAAATCAACCTTACCTTTTTTCTGGCCCCAACTCTTATTTCTTGATTCTTTGGGACAATTGTCATAGGATTTATGTATGTTGGTTAATTCCTTTATCTCCTTAATCCCCCTTTTGTCCTTTTGTTCCCAAAGCTGTTTAGTGTCAACAAGCTGACATTTTGTTTCTTGTAGAGTCATTTGAACATCCTTCACTTTATCTTGTGTTCCCTTGTATAAATCTAAAGCCTCATCTGCAACCTTAGTGACTATATATCTCTATCATGGATTACACATAAGAAGGTTGTCTTGATTTCTTCCAAAGTGTTCTTTATTGTTCGCAAATCAGCAGCAACGGTAACATTAACCTCTTTTTGACTACTTGGTGTGTTTTGAGTTATACATTCCACATGCCTATATATGCCATCCACTCTAGATAACACTTGTACTTCTTTTTCAGCAGATACCAAGAGATGACTTTTCCAATCATGATCACACAAAGATGTTGAACTACTGTTATGCTCCATGAAGAAATCAAAATTCTTTTCCAATGTGCTACCATGACTGCTGCAAATCTCTTATACCTCTGCAATAGAAAACTGAGAATCTAAATGATCAATGTCATTAGAACTCTGCTCTAGACCGACTTCAAGCATAGGAGAATCTGATTTATGTTCAATAGAATTTATTCCTTCAATGTTATCCTCAATGCATGACTCGTGAGATGTAGTAAGAGGAGTATTAGAGTCACAAAGAACATTTTCCTCCACAGTCTCATTCTGAAATTCGAACCAAAAACCTCTTGTATCATTGAAGTGAAAGAAGTCATCACCAACATCAGATGTGAAGCCTTCATTATTTTTAGCTTGTACCTCATGTATCAACTCCGCATCTATGGATGTCTCATAACCCTCAGGAATCCAAGTGCCCAGTTCAATTGTGATAGAAGAAAACGTATGGAGATTTATCTTTCTCCTTATGCACAATTCCCACATCTTGTAATTTCCTGTCTTCATCTTCTGTATGTACAACTAAAGGAACTTCCTCCCATTCATCTTCTAAATTGATCCTTTCTTGCTCTTCTTTTTCCAATTGAGGTTTTAATTTTTCCTCACATTGTGTGAACCCATTCTTGTTTCCAAACATTCCATAGTGTAGATATGGTGGGTCAGGAGAAGGCATCAATCTCCTGGATGGTTCATCATAATATCTTTATTATGTGTGTTCTTGATCGTGGTGAAGAAATAATGGAAAATGTTGTGGACTTCATCTTGCAACCCCAAATCCACAAGAAGAATACTTGTTATGATTTCCGCAAATGTTTTTAATATGGTCACCCTTCTTGAGTAATGCATAATATTGGTGTCATCTAGACCTTCAAAGCTTTATATAATCAAGTGTACAACCTCTTTCATTGTGTCATCGTCATAGGGCACTAGAGGTACCAAGATTCTCATAATGTCCCCAGTAGCAACATTCAAAATAGATTTACTAAAATTGATCTAAAGTTTGCAATAGATATAATAAATGAACAATCATAGATGTATAATAGGATATTAGATAATTAAAGTTGATGTAATGTCCCCTTTTTAGCTTGATCTTGTTTGTGAATGGTTTAGCCTATTCCTGGCCCTCGTAGGCTAACACAAATGGTTAGAGGGTCCTTCTTGGCAATAATCAGAGTGTTTTCTCCCTCAGAGCTCAGCATTGGGTCAAGTTGGCCTTTGTAAGACTCAGTTCTCCATACTTACTATTTATAGTAAGTCACCATTTCAGAGGAGTTAGGGTTACTAAAATTAGTAAGGCACCCGGATAGGCCTCAGATGTAGCATTGACCTCTTATTCAATTGGATGGGCAAAATACTAAATATTTAATGATTAATTATCATTAAAGGTACTTTAATGATAATTAAATATTATAAAGTTAAATTATAAAGTAAAAGTGTACTTTATTTTCGATGAGGCCATGACCCTCAATTAAAATCACTTAAAGTACATTTTATATTATTATTTCGAGCGCCCAAGATTGGAGAGATATTATAAAGTTTTTATTAAAAACCTAAAGTGGATTTTAAAAGCAAATTAAATACAATTAAGAGGTCGATTTGTTGAAGAGATTATAAAAGGGATTTTTAAAACATAAAGTGATTATTATTTGGTGAATATATTATTTTGGGTTTTGAGTCACTTTTGACATTCGAGCAAGTTGGAGGAATTCAAAAGGGTATCTGCCATTGTCAGCATTGGAGAACGAAAACTCTTCAGTGTCTATGCAATTCTAAGATTGTGCAATACTAGCTGATATTATTGCTTGAGGGAGCTTCATTCAAAAGTTCTAATTGTGCCTAAATTGGAGAAGAAATACAAAGGATTACAAGGGTTCAAGAGTAATCATTTGCATGTCAGAGTTTTGTGTTGGCTGCTACAGTAAACGCTACAGTAAAAGGCATTTAGAGGAGTTTATTACAAGGGTTTAATCAAGGGTTTGAAGATTCATTTACTTGTAGATTTGAAGAACATTCAAGGGTTTATTTGAAGGAGAGAATTATAAATTTGTTGATGCATCTACAGCTGTAGAGTTCTTCATTTTATGCTTTATAGAAGCAGCAAATTCATTGAATGCTAGCTGCATTACTACCAGCTGCTGGGCATGTCAGTTAGAGGCAGAAAACACCTTACTTTGGAGCTAAATCTCTCTACATTGTGGGCGGCTGAGTATGGGTTGTTGCTGCTAATGTATTTAGAGATGAGAAATTAAATGTATGCCACCAGGCGATCTCTCAAAGTCACTTTCAGTGTGAGTTTTGCATTTCCAGACTGCTGCTAAAGTAGATTTCAGACCTGCACTAGGGTAGATTTAAAAGGAAACTCTTGGAAGCCATCAAAATTGATAACCATCCCTCCAATCTAAATTGTGATGAGGGTTGGAATGTGAGTATATCTCGGAAACTGCTGCTCGCCCATCTTAGAAACCAATCTTCCCATCCCTTTTTGACTGTCATGCCTCCTCATCTAATTGTCCATATCCCAGTTGAGTGTTAGTTCCTGGTTTTGTAATGTCCCCAGTAGGAACATTCAAAATAGATTTACTAAAATTGATTTAAAGTTTGCAATAGATATAATAAATGAACAATCACAGATGTATAATAGGATATTAGATAATTAAAGTTGATAATAACTCTCTTGGATTTTTGATATGTAGTCTGACTTCTTTACAAGAAGGGAATCAGATATGATTCCATGAGGATAGTATTAATGTAAGAGATTATGGAATATTATTATTATGCATATGCCTCTGATTTTGGTATGAACAAAATGATGATCTTGATCCCGTTATAGATCTGTTTGCCGTTTCTGATTTATAATTCTATAATCAGGCATTCATTGAGTATAAATATCTGCCTATTTATGATAAATCAATAGGCCTTGAGTCTTGATTGCTGTCTCTGATTTATGCCCCTGGAAACCATGCATTAATTGTATACAAGTCTGCATTTATATCTTAGATATTTGGCCTTGAAGTCTAATTGCTTTGTCTGAATATTATCTTTTAAATATGTAATTTTTTTTTTGGAGCTGTTCCTGAATTATGTACTTGAAATATATGCCTCCATAGTAAATAATGTTCTGCTCAAACTAGAGCGAACCAAATCTGGAAATAAATATTAAAAATATGGATCCTATCTGCTTCCAATTCTTCTCAAAATATAAACTTATACCTTCAATTTTAAATGAAGGAATGCATCTCTTCGAAAGGAGATGACCACTTGAACAGTCATGTCTCCTATCGCCACCCTTGAAGACACTAATCGCTGCCTTGTTTATTTTTGTTTAATTACTACTCTTTTATTCTAATCCCCACTTTTCATTTTTAATTGTTGCTTTTAAACTCTTGAATCACTGCTTTTATAAATGTTAATAGGCTTGGATGATAACATAATGAATCACACCTTTAAAGACCTTTTGTCTTTTCTGACTTTCTCTTATTCTCAAGCTCTGGCTCTTAGATTTTATCACTGCCTATTAACAAACATTATTACCATCGCTGCTTTTAATGATAATTACAATCACTGCTTTTAGGATTTTAATCACTCATTAATTATTGCATTTTCAAATTTAATAATCATTTTCCTTTAAGAACTTGTTAATCGTTGTTTCCTTTTAAATATCATTGCTTTCTTAAAGGTATCTTTAAAATAAATCATCCATATGATAATTAATTTTAATTACTGCTTACCCTTATTGGTCCAAACATATAATATTATATAACTATTTAGTTTAAATCTTTAATTTAAACTTGGTATATAACAGGTTTCTTCTTTTTGTCATCTGTTTTCTTGCCTCCTTGGGCTTTCCCCTGTTTCCTCTCTTGGTATGCTATGATTTTATTTCTTCCCTTTACCATGCTCCCCCTTTGGTATTTTTATTTTTCCTTTGATACAAATACATATAGAGATATACTCTTATATATAGCTATCAAATTGTTCTGGTGCTTTTGTAGGATGCGGTGTTTGTTTGCTCGTGTTTTTTCTTGTTTTTATCATTTTTGAATTTATTTTTATTTTGTTGCTTCTTTGTCTTTATTGCTCTTACTCTCTCTAACTAGCTCTTCCTTGTTTACTTTCCTTTTTTGACATTTTATCACTTTTATCTTCTTGGTATGTAATTATATATAATCTCTATGATTATATGTGCTATTATATAATAATTATAAATGTTTTTACATTATTTTGCATTCCCATTATTGCTTTTGACTTTTTCAATTTCTACTTTATATATAATTACTTATTAATTTATTTTTCAATTGGTTATTCACTTTCATTATTTTTATTTTTTATCTTTATTTTTTAACCATTCTAGTTGCTTTATCTTTTGGCCATTCCTACTTTGTTTCGCTTGTTTGGTATTTATACTTGCTTGAGTCTTGCAATTTTCCAACATAGTTATCAAACCCCGATGATGGATCATGTAGTGTGATCCAAAATGTCAAATTCTTAAATAATTTAGCATAGTTTTATCTAGAGAAATTGTCTACAAAACTTACTTGTTTCCATAAAAGTTGGAGCAGGATTACAACCTTTCATATTGAACTTCATTAAGATTTCCTTTGCATACTTTGTCTGAGAGATGAAGATTTTATCTTCCTTTTGAAGAATATCAACTCCAAGATAATAACAAACTCTCATGTCAGTCATCTCAAATGTTTTCTTTACTTGTTCTTTGATAGTATCTATATTATGCTAACCGTTCCCAGTAAGGTCTGAAGAGCACACACTTATACTGAGAGGGGTGGGGTGAATTAGTATAAGAATGTAATGTCCCGTAGGCTTAGGTGGGTGATGGTCCCCACCCTGGCATCATAAGGCTTCGGTGGGTGATGGTCCCCACCCTAGCGCCCAGGGTCTCCTCTCCTAACAATTGGTGGCAGTTCGGTGGTGCCCTGTCGCTTAGCCCTTAACATCGGTTAGGTGCCATTCACCACTAGTTTGAGCTTTTGGCGCAGTGGTTGCTTAACTTGGTATCAAAGCCGAGGTCTTGAGGTTGAGACTCTTTGGGGCAACTGGATTGTAATGTCTTGTAGGCTTCGGTGGGTGATGGTCCCCACTTTGGCGCCCGAGGTCTCCTCTCCTGGCGTCTGGTGATGGTCCAGTGGTGCTCTGCCGCTTATCCCTCAATGCTGGTTAGGCGCCATTCACCACTAGTCCAAGCTTTTGGCATAGTGGTTGCTTAGCTTACTACCTGATTCATAGAGTAATCTTTCCAACCATTTTCTATCTTCAGTTGCCATGCTTCAAAATTAAAGTTAATTTCTTGAATTACCCAAAGGCTGGCAGGAACTTTGGCTCTGATACCACTATAATGGCCTACCCTGTTCTAAACTTCCCTCACCCAATTTAATAACTAAATTTTTTAACCAAACACCAATTGACCCTTTCAAGCATTTTTTCAAATAGTTTGGTTGAATGAAGTTTTGAACTTGTTTCCAATTTAATTTAATGCTTGAATGATCATTTCAGTTTTAATGATTCTGATCAATTCATTACCATTCCACGTGCAATGCAAGGATATTCATAACAAACAATGAATACATAGCTGATATAATGAACTCAAAATTCGATTATTAAATAATGCATTACAAAGTTACATACATAATGTTATTGATAAAGCTTCGTTGACCTCTTAGAAAATAACAAGGAATTCCCCTAAAGACTTTGAATTCCTCCACTGTGTAATAGTTCCCGCTTGTTGCTTGTTTGGTGTGGCTCACATTCAAATATATCTGGCCAACTCAATGTTAATTCCCACGCAATATATTTGTTCACCTTTCTATGTGTTTGTTAGGTCACACAGCTCCCCTTCTGACTACCACGCCTCCAAAGAAGGAGACCCGACCTTGCAATAGGTGTTGACTCTTGAATTCAAAGTGATGATGACGTGTCTCTATTTTTGATTGGTATTACAATTTGCAATAACCTCCCCTTGAATACTTGACACAGCTAATACCCCGGTATATAGTGTTGTCCACAAACCCATGTTGGAAATCCAAATACCATGAACCCTTTTAAGAATATTGTATTTCATTTAGAATGCCAATAGGATGGCGGCATTGTTTCATTTCACAATAATTGCGACTCATTCAAAATAGGTTGCGTTGGAAATAAATCTTCAAACCTTAGCCAAAGTAAATAAAATGCCTTTTTTTAAAAACCTTCTCAAACATTTAATTGATCTATACTAGAAAATAGGGATGTCGTGGCTGAGGAAATGCACCACATTGAAGAATATATCGATGTCCAATTTAGACTTATCTACTCTTCCCACAACTCTTCACAAGGAGCAAAAATTATTAATCGCAAGCCTTTGAGAGTATTGGTTATTTAGCGGCGGCGGCTATATGGGATTTGGAAATTCTTAATACACAAAACTCACTGTAATGTCCCCATTTTAGGGTTCTCATGCTTTGTTGATGGCGATGGTTTTTTGGGTTTGTATCTGCTTGATCGGACCGGTGATTTGATGTTACCTGTGAGCTCAGATGGCTTAAAGGAGTTTATTTGATGCTTTCCAATGTTATTTTCGACTTCCAATTTGGGTTCCACGACTCTTGTAGGGAGTTTCTACTTATGGAAAATCAGCCGGTCAGCTCCGATCATCTTTATTCTTCATCAGGATCATTCCAATCCAATTAGTTTCCAATTCTGATGCATTCCGACAATTCCGTAAAAATAAGTGTATTAATGGGTATATCTTAATTAAATTACTAAGGTTGCTTAAAATTAATTAAAATATTTAAAAAGGCCCTTAGTAACATAGCTTGTCGGAAACGGGATGAGATGTCTTAACTCATGGATGCATTAAACAAGGACCTTGCATGTCAAAATATCATTATTTTAATGAAAAGGTCATTTTCGGAGTAAAAAGGATGTTTTAGTTAAAAAGTGCATCTTAAATAAGGAAGCTTCTAGAGAGTTGAAGGAAAAAGTATAAAAAAGGTTTTTAGAGCTCATTTGTGCATTATTGGATATTATTCTCGCTCTCACTTTTGGAGAGCTTTCTCAAGCTTCTTAGGTCTGTGGGTTTGAAAACCCTAGGGCACCAGTTTCGGCAGTGCAACTATCTGCCCTAGCTGGAAATTGTTGAGGAATCCATTCAAGGTTTCTGCAGGTGTTTCTATTGCAAATTTAATGGTCACTTTCAGTGACCAAATTTGGAGGAGAATCGATCTATTTCAAAGATGAAATTCAGTCAAGGGTTTGAGGTGGATGAGAATGCATTTCTCTGATTGTCGTGGGTATTTATTACTGAGTCGAAATCTGCATCAGAAGTAGGTATTTTTGAGTAAACTTAGTCTCCAAGAGGGTGTGTCTTGCTGATAAACCCTAGGCGCCCAATTCTGAAGCATACAATAGCCAAGATGTGGGTCTTTGTTGAGGATTATTGGCTCTAATGAGGAAAAACGTGATAGCAGGGAGTAAAAACATGGAGGTCTGAAGCTGTTGCAAGTTTGACAAGCTAAGGTGAATCATCTCCAGGTCTGGTCATCTTATATCCACATCATACCTTGCCTTTCTCTATGTGTTGGAGACGCCTGTAAGTTACTGTTATAATTTGAGTTATTCACAGTGATGGGTCTGAGTTGTAGAGTCCATTAAATGCTCTATAATAGTTGACTGCATTGTATCTAAGTGTTGTGCACGTATTTCAGTTCTTAGTGTCTCAGGAAAAGCATATCAAACTGCTGTTAAAGACTTTATGTTATAGCTGTGCAATATTAAAGGAAGTTCTTAGTGAAGGGATTGACACACTAATGCCGTTTCAATCATTGGTTTATCACCATATTACTGTTGTCCATGTAGAACAGTCATATAAACACTCAGAAATTATTGTTATCTTGCTGTCACACCATTCCAGTTGTAACTGAGCTTTGATATACATTTCCGGTGTTGTAACTGATATGTATTCTGAGTTGCAATATTTAGATATCAGTCCTTGAGGTTTAACGAAGAAGTGATAGATAAGAATATCAGACCCTGATATACTTTACCAGTCTGAACTTGTGCATACTTGCATGGTATTATTGAAAGCTTCTTGAATTGTAAACTCTGTCAAACTGGTGTTCAAAACTGGGGACCATACATTGTTATTACTGTTCTTTCTGAGTGAAGTAATCTGGTATTAGACTGTGGTAAAATTCTGATCAGAACATTGTAAAATCAGTCTTATTTGAAGAAACTGTATGCATTGATCTTTCAAAAATCAATATTTATATACATCTGTTGTGATCCACTGATTAGTGCAAATCAGTCATGTTTGCGAATCTATTGCCATGATACTGTTAATGTATAAGTCTGATATCAATTCTGAGCATGTACCAATCTGCTATCAATAAGTAAACAGTCCATTTTAATACTCAGAAACCTTGTAAAGTCACTGCTGCTCATGAGAATGCAAAAATCAATGTGGCGTTTTGTGGTTGAATATGTTGAATGATTGAAATCAGAATGTAATTACCATGACTTGCTCAGAAATTATTACTTCTCAAACTCAGTTGATATTTACTTCATTGGCAAATGAAATATGCCATATTAAGTGTTTGGAAAAATTTATCGTTCAAACTAGCAAGGGCCATTACACTCACTAATAATAAATTAGTGCCCTGTCATTTGAAGATGCAATAGTAAATCTTGATTATTAATTCCCTTGTGTGCTCTCAACTTTGCCAAGTGAGGCCTTAGATCATAATTTCTTAATACACGGGATTAATAATTTTGGCCAGATTCATAACTCATCTGAAGTCGACATGGGACTTGTATATGTCATTAATTTCTGTTATATTAATTTTACAAAGCTGCAATATAATTTTTCAAAGGTTCCCATGATTCTGTTTTAAAAACAAAAACTACAATAATAATAATTGGAAATTCTAACGCCTCATAATTATAAGCTTTCCTCTTATTTCTCTAGTGATATCACATTCATAGCGTTGTCCCATGCCTGTTCCTTGCCAACGCGATAGCAGCTTGAGGAATCGTGAATATGACTTTTCGAAAACTCACGACTTCTTCCTAATTGTGTAAAATCCCCTTCCAATTTTTTTCAACTTTTAGCACAAGATTTCACCCGTTAGCGTTAGAGAAATCATAAACCAACTAAAAGTAACCCTTCACTTTCTGACCACCCAGATCCCGATGAGGGCAACGTGAGAGCATACAATAGAAAGGGGATCGTTAGGCAAAATCCAAACTGAAAGTACAAGTAAGAGACGGCTCAGCCGATCAGAATGTAATACAGATGCAAACTCAACCACTTACTCAGTGGGAGTGTAACAGACGGCTAAGCCGATCAACATGATATGAAAATGCATACTTGACCACTTATTCAGCGGGAGTGTTATTACAAGAAAAGTAAATGTCTGGGCAGCTAGTCGACCCCTTCCGCTTTTCAACGGGCAGTACAAGAAAGTAAAAATAATGAAAGCAATGGATGGCTGTCCCTTCCATTAAAAGTGGGAATTACAAAAGGTAAATTGCAGAAATAAAATGACTGAATCAGTACTACTGATAACAGCCTTACAATATGATGAAATCTACAAATTATAATGAGAATTAGATGTCCAATAAGCTCCAAAATGAAAGTAGATGATCTCCAAACATAAGCAAGCTATTCTACTAAGGAAAACAAGCCAAAAACTGAACATTTACCAATCTGATATGCAACTGCAGCATTCAGAAATCTCAGACCAGCAAGCTCAAACCACACCAAAATGCTCATAACTCGATGAAGACTCCTCTGAATGACATGAAACAAAGTGCAATTGAAGCATACAAGGTAGGCACCCAAGTCCAAATCATCAAACAATAGCAATCACCTTCAGATATTTTATGCATGCATCCCAAGGCACTACTGGAAAGGTGCAGCCTTCAAGAAGAGGGCGACCAGCAAGATAAAATCAAGGGCTTCACCAAAAAATCTGCAACTTAGTAAGATGAGGCACCCAAGGAAGACTCAATCATAAGACCATTACCCAGAATCAGCAAAAATTCGTCAAGAGAGCAACAAGCCAAAATGTGCTTCTACAAGCACCAACACAGCAACTCAAAAACTTCAAAAAACTTCAAATATCTTCATCTCAATAGGCACAATCTGCTCTTCAGTGTAAAGAACAGCAACAAAACTCAGCTAGGTGCTATCTTGCAAGCACGAAACCAAGGTTGCTAGGAGGTATGCATTCCTCGAAGCGAGTCTGTAGAAATTTCGGTAGCACTTCGTTATAATTTTCAATGGATACCAAGAATGAAGCCCAACGCTCTTATTTATAACCTTTTCTCCACAAATTCAAATTCAATTCCCTCCAATTAGGGCACTGAATTGAAATTCACATCACCACTCATGAAAAAGCATTTGAATTTCATTAACCTCCTTCTCCAAGTCGTCCCACATGAGAGAAATAAAACTTTATTGAAAATGCAAATTAAAACATGAGATAGGTGTCCAAAGAGGTTAAGTGAAATATTTTATAAAAGTAACTTATGTCTCCAAACTAGGCGTCCACCAAGCCTTAGCCAAATATTTCACTTAAAATATAAATTCAACCAAAATATTAAATTTACCAAAATGAGCTCCAAGAGTGTGGCAGACCAACTCTCAAACTGACCTACTTGATATAGCCTTTCAACAGAATAGCTGAACCCCTGCAAAAAATAGCACTTCTAGAAATAGCACTTACTATAAATAACATACTGCTAAAAATAGTGTCTCCAAAAGCATTTTAACCACATTCTGAGCAACTGTCATAACTTACTAAAAATAGTAAGTCCAGAAAAGTTACCTGATTCAGTTGCATCCACTACAAAGCTCTCTTTAAAAACCCAAAAGGAATCCAGAATCTAAACTACAAAACTCCAACATGCAAACCCCCAAACCTGCCAAAGCATCCTCCTAAAAAAATAGGAAACCCTAATTTTTGCTTCCAACTAGCCTACAGGCCTTCGGGATAGGCTAACGGCCAATTGCACTGATCACTGCTGAGAAGGGGATATTATAGTCCGCCCTTCCCAAGATTGCTTTCCCTCAAGCAATCACAAGTCTAGAGGCTGCAAAATCTGCTCATTCTCCTAAGTAGCATCCTCAATAGGCAAATTCTTCCACTTCACCAAATACTCTTTGATTGCTCTCCTCCTCAAAGAGTGTCCTCTGGAACCAAAACCAACTATCCCTCCTCATCCAATGGAGGCAATTCTGAAGAAGCAACGACGTTGTGTCCAAGCGCCTTCTTGAGGCGTGACATGTGGAAGACATTGTGCACTTTGCTACTCGCTAGTAGCTCTAACTCATAAGCCACTTCACCAACCCTTCTAATGACTCTGAATGGTCCATAGAAATGTGGTTTGAGTTTCTCTGCTCCACTCTTCTTGAGAGTAGACTGTCTATAAGGCTGGAGTCTAAGATAGACCATGTCACCAACCTCAAATGTGCGCTCAACACGCTGCTGATCAACATACAACTTTTGTTGATTCTGTGCAAGATGGAGATCGTTTTTTAAGGACTTCAAAATATTTTGGCTCTGCTACAACAAATCCCTTGCTTGAGGGGCTTTGCTATCACCAAACAACAAATCAGCAAAGCTAGGAGCCTCATATCCATAGAGAGCCATGAATGAAGACATTCTGATAGACATGTGGTAGGATGAATTGTAGCAATACTCTCCCAAATGAGGCCATTTCACCCAAGCCTTTTGTTGCTCTGAAACATAATTTCTGAGATAGCCCTCCAACCACTTGTTCACAATCTCTGTTTGCCCATCATTCTGTGGGTGATAACTAGTGCATGGAGTGAGCACTGTACCACTCAATCTGAAAACTTCTTGCCAAAAAGTGCTTAGGAACTTGTTGTCCCTATCACTCACAATGTTTTTCGGCAACCCATGCAATCTAAACACCTCATAGAAAAACAAATCTGCAACTTGAGCTGCTGAAAATGAACTAGTAATAGCAAAGAAATGAGCAAACTTGGTTAATCTGTCAACCACAACATAAATACAATCTTTGTCTTGAGCTTTTGGTAACCTAGTGATGAAGTTCATTGATATACTTTCTCATTTTTGGTTGGGAATAGGTAGAGGCTGCAACAAGCTAGCTAGAAAAGTATGCTCATTCTTGTTCATTTGGCAAGTGTGACACTCCTTAATGTAGCGCAAGACATCATCTTTCAGCGTTTTCCATGAAAATCTTTCACGGATCTGCCTATAAGTCTTGAAATATCCTTGATGACCAGCAAGTGGGATTTCATGAAATGTTTGCAAAACCTTCTTTTTGAGCTTAGATTCTAGTACTAAGAAGATTCTACCCTTGTAGTGTATCAAACCATCAACTACCTTGTAATTCTCTGTAATGTCCCTTACCTAGCCTTGCTCTTGAATTCGCTTGTTTGCCCTAGAATTCGATTGTTGATTAGGTTTAGGGTTTCTTCTTTCCAAAAGGAATGTGTTTCTCTAATGAAATAATCCTAGATTGAAATCTGCATTCACCAATTTAAAAACATTTCCACATACACATATTTGTTAGCAATAATATCTAGATATCCACAATATATTCATAAACATAAATCAATTAATGAAGACATAAGAGGAGTGCCATAGGTGGATCCGCCCTGAAGCCCTCATGTAAACTCAAGAGGTTGTCCAACACAATCCTTCTTGCCTAGGGGCTTAGTACCTGCATACTCCACTCATGGCAACACCTCAGAAGACACTCGTCCTATTAGGGGAGAGGAACCATAGAGTCCAAGTGGCCTAAGGCCTACCACCTTCTCTTGCCCAATCCCGTATCTTGGGCCTAAGGGGCAGAGACCTAGGTGGGACCCCCATCTTTCTATAACCCAATCCCTAGTCAAGGGCCTAAGGGGCTGCAAAGCCCAATCCCTTGTTAAGAGCCTAAGGGGCTGCAAAGCCCAATCCCTTGTCTAGGGCCTAAGGGGCTGAAAGTGGGGTTTTTAGGCAATCCAACTTCACCCATGTTTCGTCCATCCTAATAGGTTTACAAGCACATAGTAGACAATCTTTAAACAATCAGATATATTTGCATTCATCCAAAATTTATTTCATGCCTATAATCAAATATATTTTCATTTACCAATGGTTCTTTAAGTTCATCATTTCCTATGATAATTCACATTATGATAAGATTAAAGGATGTCATTATATCAATAATCAAATTAACAATATCTAGTTCTTATATTCAAAATATGCTAAATATTATTGCTAAGTGAATACATCACCTTGAGTTGTTGTATCTCTCCACCCTTTCTGATTCCTTACTCGCCTCCTTCAACCCTATATTGGATTGATTATAGGATGAGGACAATTCATAAATATACATAAACTCCTTATGTCTATATTAAAGAGTCATCATTACTAATAAGGCATAATAATTACTGCAAGTATCATTATTGTATATTTATATTATCTATATGTTCCTATATATATATATATATATATATATATATATCTATATCTATTATTAGTTAATCTAACTACCTTTACATATACATGTTTTCTATATATATATATATTTACTTATCTCTATATATAAGATATTTAGTTATTCACATATAATATATATGTGTCTATTTCAAAACCTATCATTTACTTCCTTAGATTGGTCTATATCTCCTACTGGGTATAATAATTACTGCCTAAATCCCTTTCCTTATTTATTATTCTATTCCTTCCTGATGTATATCTATTTCCCCATAAAAATGTTGTACCTCCAAACATATTAATTTATTATTCTGAAGTTCCATCCTATCGTAAATATGTTGACTTACTATTCTGGAAGTTAATTCTAAAACCAGTATACTAACTTGCTGTTCTAAAATTCCACTATTTGATATATATCTGCTCGTTGTTTATGAACTTTCCTTTTCTTTTTCCCCTTCCTAATCCCCTGCCTCTCTTGTTTGACTTATTTGTCTTATATATCTGATCGAGTCTCAAAAGACATGACCTTTCATGTCATCCTTGGTACCCGCTTTTTCCAAGTGTTGTGTCCTTTGCAAGTGGACATTCCTTTTACCGGTTACTAATAAGGATCATTTGCTTATTATGATTGCTTTTAGTATATCCTATTTAAATATTTATTATTTTATATCGGTTATTTTATTTGTTATCTATTTATTATATTTTATATTTTGTTATTTATTTCATACTTTTTATTTGTGTATTTTATATTAATTTTATTCTCTATTATGATTACAATATTTAAATTGTTTTATATTTTAATATTTATAATATTGCATTATAATATTATCTTGTGAGAATTATAATTAAATTACTAATATTTATAATTTTAATATGTATTTTGTTTTTATCTTATGATATAATATTATTATAATAATATTTAAATTGGAATTTTATAATTTTGATATTTATTTCATTTAGTGTTTGTATGGTATTGGGGACATGACACTTTCATCATGGATAGTACCTTCAATAATGCTGGTTGCAAACTAATTTTTGGCATAATCAACAAGTATCAACTCCTTCCAATCAGCAGTAAGCTCACATAATGAGCTCAAATGAGGCCTTCTAGAAAGTGTATTAGCCACTATGTTGTTTTTTCCTTTGACATACTCAATGTCAAAATCGTAAGCTTGAAGCTTACTCACCCATTTTTGTTGCCTTACGTTGAAGTCCTTCTGATGCATGAAGTGTTTGAGACTATTGTGATCAGTCTTGACAACAAATTTGCTCCCCACCAAATATTGTCTGAACTTAGCCAACGCATGCATGATTGCAAGCATTTCCTTGTCACAAATAGAATAAGTCCTCTCAACACCTCTTAGTTTTCTGCTCTCAAACACAATAGGATGTTTTCCTTGCATCAAAACAGCCCCAACTCTTGATGCGTCACATTACAACTCAAATGGCTTGCTGAAATCGGGTATAGCCAAAACTGGACATGAACTCATGAGCTGCTTGAACTTATCAAAAACATCTTGTGCCTTTTTTGACCATGCAAATGCTCCCTTCTTGGTGAGATCAGTAAGAAGAGCAGCCATATGAGAGTAGCCTTTCACAAATCTTCAATAGATGCCACAAAGACCCAAGAACCCCTTCAAGTGAGAAACATTCTTTGGAGGTGGCCAATCCAAGATTGTTTTGATCTTCTCAGGATCAACTCTCACTCCCTCAGCGCTAATTATGTGACCAAGGTAAAGCAGCTCCGTCATTCCAAATTCACATTTGGATTCTTTGGCAAACAAACATTCTGATTCAAGGATGCTAAGCACTTCCTCCAAATGCTTAAGGTGCTCTTCCCAAGATTTACTAAAAATGGGAATGTCATCAAAGAATATCAATACAAACTTCCTCAACTGCTTTTGAAAAATTCGGTTCACGTAAGACCGGAATGTAGCAAGTGCATTAGTCAACCCAAATGGCATGACTAGGAATTCAAAGTGCCCATAGTGACACCAAAATGCTATCTTCTCTATGTCTTATTCTCTCACGCGAATCTGATGGTAGCCCGATCTTAGATCAATCTTCGAAAAGAACTTGGCTCCATGTAGCTCATCAATGAGCTCATCTATCCTAGGAATGGGGTACCGGTTTTTTATTGTCTTTTGATTTAGTGCATGGTAGTCCACACACATGCGAATGGTGCCATCTTTTTTCTTCACAAGCACAACTATTGAAGCAAAAGGGCTCTTGCTTGGGCAAATGAAACCCATCTCCAAGAGTTCCTTAATGCCCTTCTCAATCTCATCTTTTTGCTTCTTAGGATACCGGTAAGGGGTTGTGATAACTAGCTTGGCACCTTCTTTGAGTTCTATGACATGCTCGGTTCCTCTTTCAGAAGGTCTCCCAGGAGGTAAGCTACCAAAGACCTTACTCTTCTTGGTGATCAATGACTGAATATCAGGTTGATAGTGTATCTTCTCTTCAACAGGATCAGTTGGTAGGATCATACACTCTACTGCCCACTCAACTCGATCATGACGAATCGGCCTCTCCATTCTTTTGAATGACACAATTCTTGGGCCTCCATTTGACATGCCTCTTAACACCACCTTTTTCCCATCTAATTGAAACTTTAATTCCATTGTTTGCAGATTTAGAGAGATCTCTTCAAGGGATCGCAGCCATTGAATACAAAGCACTGCATCCGTATCTCCAATGCTAACCACATAGAAGTCATCTTTGACTTCATAGTTTCCCAATTGCATAGACATGTTAAAAACCTTTCGATTGCAAGAGATATGAAATCCATCAGCCACCATGACTTTAAAACCTTCAAATTCTTCAATTTTGAGTCCTCTCTTTGCAACCACTCTTTCATCAATGAAATTATGTGTTGCTTCAATATCAATCAAAGCAACAATTCGCTGCCCTCCAAGAACTCCATGAACCTTGAAAGATTCATTCTTTTGGAAACTAGAGAGTTGGGAACATTGTGCCCCTACCTCCTTGCTCTTTATCAGACTCTTCAGGAGCTTTTTCCTCTTCACTGTGCCCAAAGAGTGACTGTTGTTCTGACAAATCAGATTCTCATTCAAAATCAGAATAGGCCTCCATGTGGTTAGAATGACCGTTTCCATAACACCTATGTCCTTTAGTCCATGGTTCCCTACATGTGTAACATTTGCCATCCTTTCTAAGCTTCTCACGAAGCTCATCATCCAACTTAGAAGGAAACTTCTTATGCAGAATTGAAGAGTGCCTCTTATCTTTCTTATAAGCAAAGGATTTGGACTGAAATTTTGGCCTAGGGGCAGCCAACTCCATGCTTCTTGATTTCTTGATAGCTTCATCAAGACTTGGTGGATCGAATACTTCAACCCACCCTTTCAATGGTTCCACCAACCCTTCAGAAAACAAGACAACACACCTTCTTTCGGTGATGTTGGGAACCATCACAGAAAGCCTTTGGAAATCAACAATTTATGAATCCAATGAACCGTGTTGTTTTAGTTGTACTCGCTCACGAAACTTCACCTCAAGATCCTTAGTATCAAACCTCTCGATCAACCTATTCGTGAATTCTTCATATGTGTGAATAAGGTTATGGCCAAGATTGACGAAACCATGATACCACCACTCATGGGCAGCTCCATCCAAGTGCAGAGTAGCAAACTTGATGGCGTCTTCTTCTGGCATTGGTCTTAGTGAGAGATAGTTATCTAGCTTTTGGACCCATGATCTTGCTGAACACTTATTGCTCCCATCAAAATGAGCCAAGGTCACCTTTCCAAGAGCTTGTTGAAAATCCATTCTAGGACCCATAGGAGCACGATTATCAGTTCTTCCGCCTCCACTTCTCTTCCTTTGGTTCATATATTGATCAAAGGTCAAATGCTCTTTGATTTCAGCATATAGTGAAGCATATTCCATATAGCTTTGCCTTACTTCATCTAACATAGGAACTTCGGCCTCAGCTTGTACTTCCTCTCTTGGAGTAAAGATAGGAAGAAGAGGTATGGAGGTTGATCCTCCAGTATTTGTGACATGCTGCCCAATAGTTCTCCCTCTTGGGTTGGTGTTGGAATCAATCTTTTCACCAACAAAATGCTGTTGTGTCGGAGTTACTTGCTAGTCCATTTTAGCAAGCAACCGAGTCATCATCTCCAACATCAAGTCGAACTTTCTCTCAGTTCTGAAATCTCTATCATCTTCCTCTCAGGCTACACCCTTATCCCTTTTTGCCATTGTCTTAGTTGCAGTCTCACGATTCCTTAGAACCTCTGAAAAAGTATCATCTTCCGGAACTAGTAGATTCAGATACTGTTGTCTCTTCTGCTCTCTGTTGTAATACCTCAGTTCTCTGTCACTCATCTGACAACTGCAACTCTGAATTCACAGGTTGGCATGAAAACAACCTCTTATACCACTGTAAAATCCCCTTCTAATTTTTTTCAATTTTTAGCACAAGATTTCACCCATTAGCGTTAGAGAAATCATAAACCAACTGAAAGTAACCCTTCACTTTCTGAACAACCAGATCCTGATGAGGGCAAGGTGAGAGCATATGGTAGAAAGGGGATCGTTAGGCGAAATCAAAACTGAAAGTACAAATGAGAGACAGCTCAGCCGATCAGAATGTAATGCAGATGCAAACTCAACCACTTATTCAACAAGAGTGTAACAAACGGCTCAGCCAATCAGCATGATATGAAAATGCATACTCGACCACTTATTCAGCGGGAGTGTTATTACAAGAAAAGTAAATGTTTGGGCGGCTAGCCAACCCCTTCCGCTTTTCAGCAGGCAATACAAGAAAGTAAAATACTAAAAGTAATGGACGTCGAGGCCTGTCCCTTCCACTAAAAGTGGGAATTACAAAAGGTAAATTGCAGAAATAAAATGACTGAATCAATTCTACTGATAACAACCTTACAATATGATGAAATCTGCAAATTACAATGAGAATTAGATGTACAATACGCTCCAAAATGAAAGTAGATGATCTCCAAACATAAGCAAGCTATTCTACTAAGGAAAACAAGCCAAAAACTGAACTTTTACCAATCTAATATGAAACTGCAGCATTCAGAAATCTCAAACCAGCAAGCTCCAACCACATCAAAATGCTCATAACTAGATGAAGACTCCTCCGAATGACGTGAAACAAAGTGCAATTGAAGCATAGGAGGTAGGTGCCCAAGTCCAAATCATGAAACAGCAGAAATCACCTTTAGATATTTTATGTACACATCCCAAGGCACTGCTAGAAAGGTACAGCCTTCAAGAAGAGGGCGACTAGCAAGATAAAATCAAGGGCTTCACCAAAAAATATGCAACTTAGCAAGATGAGGCGCCCAAGGAAGACTCAATCATAGAGTTGGAAATGTTGTCATTGATGTCAAAGTAAAAGG
This sequence comes from Sequoia sempervirens, assembly GCA_007258455.2. Taxonomy (NCBI): domain Eukaryota; kingdom Viridiplantae; phylum Streptophyta; class Pinopsida; order Cupressales; family Cupressaceae; genus Sequoia; species Sequoia sempervirens. The sequence continues at coordinate 545,879,665 of VDFB02271358.1, read as the reverse complement.
ATGAAGTCATTGATGTCAAATATATGGACAAGATTGAGAAAAAGAGAGGTTGTAGAAACAATGTTTATAATATGATAAATTTAAGAAAAGTCAGATGTTACATACAATAATATTGATAAATGCAAAGATCAGTTTGAGAAAAAGAGAGATTGTAGCACATCCAAGCTACAGAGACTTGAGCTTTACCACATAAGAAAATGAGAATCTCAAAGATTTAAAAAAGCTATTATCATTACTGGTCAACGATAAGAAGATAGTATCAATATCTATGAGAAATCAGTATTTGTCAAGGGGCCGTCCAAATTTGGAATCGCACCTATCTAATGTCATCGTGTAATGAAAAGGAACTAGTCAAGAGTATTTTGGAAGTTAGGGTAAAACTAACATCAATCTGGCCATGTGCGAGTCTTTGAAGGCTTACTCTGAATTAATTTCTTACTCTAGTCACTTCCCATATATTGGCTGGAAAGATACGTTGAGATAGGAGGAGTCAGGAGTCTCATGCAGTTGCCATGTAATCCCCAGATGAAAAGTATATCAGACTTTTAGAAGCCTATGCAGTGTGAGGAAACTCTATTTTGACGAGTCGGGATTTAATGGAAGATGGCGGGAACTTTGGTGCATCGACAATTATCGAGAAGCTTACAACAATCGAATTAATTGTCTCTTATTGGAGCCGATATTACATTCTTTGAAGGAGCCGCGTAGCCAACATGGTCATGTCATGGAGCAGCTAGAAGACAAAACACATAATCACCGGCTACAGATTATAATATCCACTATCTATTCTATTTGTTTAGGGTCGTAGTAAACTTGCAGTGGGCAGTGAACAATTCTGTGCAAGTATTAAAGTCAGATAAAACATATTACGAAAGAAAACAATCGATCCTTGAATTATCTATTGCTACATCATATTTCTGGGAAGTTCGTTTGTTGGAGGCAGCGCTTAATATATTCTTTGTCTTAAGGATGCATGATAATTTCCATTAAGAAAGTGTCTACAAAATAAAAACTCTTATGTAATGGCAGCAATTATAATTAACAAGGGCTGCGATTAGTTTTGAAAAGAGTCATGTTTGTTTGAAAGATTGTCACCTTTCAAAAGGGGGTGTCTCTATTCATAGAGACGTAAAGATATAAAAAGGATATATCATAAAAAACAGTGGTGTGTTGGGTGTGTAGAGTGTAGTGCATGTGAAATAAAGATCATATCAAAGAAAAATCATGTGCTGTATGTGATATGATTTAATTGAACATTCTTTGTGTTGGAGTAGGAGGACGTGAAAATGTGTTATGGATTTCATAGAATATCATTTGTGATTGAAGAGAGCTGAGTGTGGTATAACTGTTATATCAGAAGAACACAAAGTGCTGTGTGCAAAAATGTGTAATATCTGAAAATTGGAAGTGGGGTTTGTAGAGAGGTTGTGTGTGTAAAAAGTTAAATCTTCCAAAAACTAGCAGAGTGCAGAGGTATATATTTCTGTGTGAGCTTTAAAGAGGTGTCCTACATCACAAGGTAGAGTCAAATTGAGATAAAATACAGACTTATGAGGGTCATGTTGCAGATCTAAAAGAATGACATAGGGATCAATGAACTATTCATGAGAATTATGTGAAGAGAATAAGGCAGATTATAAAGAGGAATATGTGCAGATTAGAGAGTATCTTGAAGACTAAATTTATGAGAAGATTGTGAATGGTTATGATCAATTTTCTAAAAGGAGATTGTGCACAGTTTGGATCAGATTTGTGAAGAATATATGCAGATCTTATAAAGCAGATTGAAGTGGAATAAGTGCAGATTTTGGATACAGTGATTAGTATTGAAGACAAAACATATACATCAGATTTGTAAGAAGATTGTTTCAGCAGAATTGTCCATCACCTGTTGAGGAAGCAACAATTGAAGGTGGAACATTATCATTCAAATTATAATCTTTGCTAAGTAGGTGCTTGGCAAGTAGGGGTTGGTGCACCTTGTAGGTTGGTGCCTATTAAATCAGCATTAGGGGTTGAAACTCCTTGTAGGTTGGTGCCACTAAATCAAGATTAAGGGCTGGTGCTCTTTGTAGGTTGGTGCCTACTAAACTACATATTTGGTGATTCAAGTAGGTTGGTGCCTACATTCATTGTAAAAGTTTATATAATTCATAAAGTACATTGTTTGTACCGTGGTTTTCTCCCGTAAGGGTTTCCACGTAAAATCTTGGTGTCAACTTGTTCATATTGAAATATTCTTGTATAGTTGATTTGTGTTAGAATTTGAAGTTGATAAAGGTTGTTGGTGATAAAATTTAGAGTTGTTGAAAAGTTGAAAAGTGTGAAAGTTTGTATAGATTTAGATTCACCCACCAAGAAATCTTTGTAAGAAGATTGTTTCAGCAGAATTGTCCATCACCTGTTGAGGAAGCAACAATTGAAGGTGGAACATTATCATTCAAATTATAATCTTTGCTAAGTAGGTGCTTGGCAAGTAGGGGTTGGTGCACCTTGTAGGTTGGTGCCTATTAAATCAGCATTAGGGGTTGAAACTCCTTGTAGGTTGGTGCCAACTAAATCAAGATTAAGGGCTGGTGCTCTTTGTAGGTTGGTGCCTACTAAACTACATATTTGGTGATTCAAGTAGGTTGGTGCCTACATTCATTGTAAAAGTTTATATAATTCATAAAGTACATTGTTTGTACCGTGGTTTTCTCCCGTAAGGGTTTCCACGTAAAATCTTGGTGTCAACTTGTTCATATTGAAATATTCTTGTATAGTTGATTTGTGTTAGAATTTGAAATTGATAAAGGTTGTTGGTGATAAAAATTTAGAGTTGTTGAAAAGTTGAAAAGTGTGAAAGTTTGTATAGATTTACTGATTCACCCACCCCCCCCCTCTCAGTAAATCTTTTGTGCTCTTCACATAGGACCATTACCCAAAATTAGAAAAAAATCGTCAAGAGAGGAACAAGCCAAAAATGCTTCTGCAAGTACCAACCCAGTAACTCAAAAACTTCAGAAAACTTCAAATATCCTCATCTCAATAGGCACAATCTGCTCTTTAGTGTAAAGAACAGCCACAAAACTCAACTCGGTGCTATCTTGCAAGCACGAAACCAAGGTTGCTAGGAGGCATGCATTCCTCGAAGCGAGTCTGTAGAAATTTCGGTAGCACTTCGTTACAATTTTCAATGGATACCAAGAATGAAGCCCAACACTCTTATTTATAACCTTTTCTCCACAAATTCAAATTCAATTCCCTCCAATTAGGGCGCCCAATTGAAATTCACATTCACCACTCATGAAAAAGCATTTGAATTTCATTAACCTCCTTCTCCAAGTCGTCCCACATGAGAGAAATAAAACTTTATTGAAAATGCAAATTAAAACATGAGATAGGCGTCCAAAGAGGTTAAGTGAAATATTTTATAAAAGTAACTTATGTCTCCAAACTAGGCGTCCACCAAGCCTTAGCCAAATATTTCACTTAAAATATAAATTCAACCAAAATATTAAATTTACCAAAATGAGCTCCAAGAGTGTGGGAGACCAACTGCTCAAACTGACCTGCCTGATATAGCCTCTAAATAGAATAGTTGAACCCCTGCCAAAAATAGCACTTACTATAAATAGCATACTGATAAAAATAGTAAGTGTCTCCAAAAGCATTTTAACCACATTTTGAGCAGCTGTCCTAACTTGCTAAAAATAGTAAGTCCGAAAAAGTTACCTGATTCAGTTGCATGTCATACAACTATGAAGCTCTCTGAAAACCCAGAAGGAATCCAAAATCCAAACTATAAAACTCCAACATGCAATCTCCCAAAATTGCCAAAGCATCCTCCTAAAATATAGGAAACCCTAATTTATGCCTCAGACTAGCCTACGGGCCTCCGGGATAGGCTAACGGCCAACTGCACTGATCACTATTGAGAAGGGGACATTACAAATTGGTTCCCTCCATCCTGGTTAAGAATGGTGTGAATTCTCTTCACTTGGTCGCTACCATACATGTCACTGTAAATTCAATTCTCTACGACAAAACTGAGAATTATCAAAAATGCTATATCCATTGAAACTTACGTTAGCTCAGCACAAATCTTCTTCCTTCTTGGCAATACTTCTATATACTCTGATACGACAATAAGTTGAATAATTTGGAAAGTAAAAAATTCATATATTAATATTTCATCACTTCAATTTGCAGACCTAAAGCTCCTATTAAAACACCAACTCTGAATCCTCATCCACTCTCAAAATTTGTCTTCTCCGAAGACTTAACAAATTTCCTCAAACTCAATCGTTTAAAACCAAGCAAGAAACCAAAATGATTCCTCGCACAACCAACCAAGGTGGATGATCTAACCACCAGAGCTGATCTTTCAGAGGGTTTTGTCCTCCGAAAGGCTATGGTGAACTCCGTTCGACCAACAAATATCTGCTCTCCCAAATCAAAACCAACATGCCTGCAACAATCCTCGTGAAAATTTTTATTCTCCTCTTCATAACTCACCACCTTGAATTCTCACTTTTTTTCCTTTTTCCCACTTTAATTCTTTTTTAGAACTCACCGAAAAGTAACTTATTTAATATATTTTAACATGACTAAAATTTAAGTTACTTTGCATCAATAAAATAATTAATTTAAGTTGTCTTTTTAATTTAACCTTTTTCAACAACTTAAAAATTAATTATTAATTACGATGCTAACTAAATAAAAATTAGGGAATTACAAAGAACAATTTTAAACTTTTAAAAAACTTGATAGTGCAAATGAACCATAAGCAAAATGAACACCAATCTTCACACTAACAGGGATAATATCTTTTTAATGGAAGACAAATAACAACAAACCATACGAGCTTTTTAATTTAACATGCATTGGTGGTTTTCTTTTTGCATGCTATCTATTTTTTTGTTTGCATGCCTTGTTCTATCCATAAGCGGTGCTTTCTTTTTGCATTCTTTGTTCTATCCATAAGTGGCACTTTCTTTTTGCATGCTTTCCTTTTTTTCTTTTTGCATGCTTTGTTTCATGCAATTATCCAAATCCTTGCATGCTTTGTTTCATTCATAGGTGGCGCCATTGGGGAATATATCATTGCATGTCCTTTAGTCTTTTATATATTGTTGCATGTTATATCGTTGTATGTTTTTTTTGACATCAATGACAATATTCTAACAATCTCCCCCTTTGTTATTGATGGCAACTTCAAAATTTCTAAACTACTCCCATGTCTCACTACTCCCCATATCTTCAATTCTCCCCCTTTGACATCGATGGCAAAGGAATCATCAATTGTTTTGAAACTTCTTTTTCACATAGCTGAATGATGTGACAATAATCAGCTCTCTCTAAAACTAGACTTCTCCTCAATGATTAGAGGAGAGTGAAATCACTCCCAACTTCCTCCTCAGGTACTCAAAGGTTTCCTTTGGAAGATATCTGCAATCTATTCTTTAGTGGAATCATACTCAAACTTTACCTACTAATCAGCAACTTGCTCTCTTAAAAAAAGATACTTAATTGGAATGTGATTTGTCCTGGAATGCATGACTGGATTCTTGGAAATGTTAATCACACTCGAATCATCACAGAAAATAGAGATGGGATGTTCATACTCTACCTTGATGTCCTTTAAAGTCTACTTCATCCATAAAACTTGTGTGCAACAAGAAACTACTGCAATGTATTTTGCTTCGGCTATAGACAAAGAAATAGACGCTTGTTTCTTACTCAACCATGAAACAAGATAGCTCCTAGAAATAATGCACCTCCACTCGTGCTTTTCCCATCATCAATGCTACCGGCCCAATCTGCATCTTTGTATGCTGTGAGGGTGAAATTTTCACCTTTTGGATACCACAATCCAAAATCTATAGTGCCCATAAGATATTTGAATATCCTTTTTACTACATTCACATGTGTGTCCTTTGGTCTAGCTTGAAATTGAGCCACATACCCAACAACTTGCATAATATCAAATCATGTAGTTGTTACATACAATAAACTTCCAATAATAGATCTATACAAAGTTTGATTAGCTTTAGGAGATTCATCATCCTTGCTCAACTTGCATCCTGTAACCATGGGGGTACTCACAGGATTGCAGCTCTCAATCATGGATTTCTTCAACATCTCCTTAATGTACTTGGTTTGAGAAATAAATCTGCCCTTATTTGATTGTTAAATTTGCAAACCAAGAAAGAAAGACAACTCACCAAGCATAGACATTTCGAACTCCTTCTACATGTTAATGGAAAATTCTTGACACATCTTTTCATTCTTTCCTTGAAAAATAATATCATCAACATAAACAACAACAATCAACATGTAATCACCTTCATTCACGACATAGAGATAGTTTTCTGCAATACCTCTTTTGAAGCCTTGCTTTTGTAGATATTTGTCCAATCTTGCATACCAAGCTCTAGGGGCTTGTTTCAGCCCATAAAGTGCCTTCCTTAGCTTGTAAACATAGTTTTGATTTTCTAAAATAATAAATCCATCAAGTTGTACAATGTAAACTTCTTCCTCCAAGTTTCCATTCAAAAAGGCTGATTTTACATCCATTTGATAGACTTTGAAATTTTTTTAACTAGCAAGAACCAAGAAAATTCTTATGGCTTCCATCTTAGCAACTAGAGCAAAAATCTGTACAAAATCAACACCTTCAAATTGAGCATATACCTTGCATACAAGTCTTGCCTTATTCCTAACAACTTGGCCATCTTCATTCAACTTATTTCTAAACACCCATTTATTACCGATTGCATTCTTATCCTTGCATCTTGGAACAAGTTCCCAAGTTTCATTCTTCTCAATTTGATCAAGCTCCTCTTCTATGGCCTCTATCCAATACTTATCTTCACTTGCTTCTTTGAAGCTCTTAGGTTCAATTTTAGACAGCAAAGATATGTCTTCATCTTCTGAATAATTTACCATCCGTCTTGTTGTTCTTGTCCTACCATCTTCTATTATCAAATCTTTTGGATGATTCCTTTGTATAAACTTCGCTGGTGTCTTTGTTGGTGCTTTTGATGGTGTCTTCTGCTCAATTGTTTCAACTTCTTTTTCTTCTATATTTTCTTTGTCTTCATTGCACTCCTCTACATTTTGATCATCAACCTCATGTATCTTTTTTGGAAGATTTCTTTCTTCATCAACTTTCACATTTGCACTTTCAACAACTTTGTGCAACCTTTTATTATAGCATTTGTAGGCTTTACACTTTGAAGAGTATCCAAGAAAAATTCCTTCATCTACTCTTGAATCAAACTTATAATTTTTTTGGTTTGGACGCCCAAATCCTAACCCTAATGGCCAATGAGCCCAACCAAACCCTCCCAAACCCTATAATACCCCCTCAAATCCTCACAATCACTCAAATGCATTCCAACACCAGAGTTGAAGAGGAGCAAAAGAGTGAGAGTCAAGTGTTGCAAGTGCAAGAAAGTTGAAGAGGATCAAGAAGAAGAGGAAGAAGCTTAAAAGAGGGATTAGACACCAAGTTGGGAGGATTTTTCAAGCACAAGGTAGGATTCCATGACTGCTTTTTTTGAAAAAAATAAAAAGCCAACTAGTTTCATATTCTAATTCATATTTTAATTATGTTCATAATTTCATAGACATGGTTGCAAGTGCATTAGCAAATAACATATTAAATTTTAATTGTTCAATGTTCATTGTTCATATTGTCACCAATATTTAAACTTTTGTCAAACTAGGATGAAAATTTTGTGTATCCTTTGCTTCTGCACTTTGTGCGACCTAAAGTAAGAAAAACAAAAGTGAAATCCTTGGTTGACAAAGATTAAGAACAAAGATTTGTATTTGTGTATCCTCTACTTCTGCACTTCGTGTGATCTAGAGTAAGAAAAGCAGAAAGAAAATATTTGTGTCTTCATCCTTTGTGTTATGCTTCATAGCTGCATGCATAGTTTGAATTTTAAATTTTTATATTGTTTATTGCAGCGTCACAATGAGTTCTCATGGCATGAGTGAGGATGAGGTTGAGTTTCACTCTCACAATGAAACCAAATCTGATTATGCAATTGAGGCTAATGAAAATGTAGAAGCAGAGAAGGGTGACCATGTGACCCAAACAACAAGTTCCATGGCCAGTGGAACTGCAAATGAATTGCCCCTCCACATTACTGGAAGAGTATGCTAAGGGTCCATTTTATCCTAAGTCTCCTTTAAAACAATTTGCAACAAAATTACTGAGAAAGTCTGGGACATCTAGGGGCACAAGGTTGTGGAAGTGCCACTTTTTTGTGGCCTCGAATGGTTTGGCAGCATTACCAGAGTTAATGCCCACTTCCTTCATATCCGAGGAAAAGGTGTGGAAGCATGTAAGTTTTTGGCGTCGTCGAATAACCTGAAATTCAAGGCTGAGATATGTAGGATATGGGGTGTTGGTGGTGAAAACAGTGCAACTACACCTATATCTATTTCATTGTCTTATAGGCCAAGGGGTAATCAGAGCCAACCACATGATTCTACTTCTACTTTGCAGAGGCAATTTACATGTATGGCATCTTCTCCTTTAGGGGCCCATGCAACAAAGGCTAGGGGGAAATGCAAGTTGACCATCGATGCCCCTAACCCAGTAGCTGAATTATTCAATGTCCAGATGAAGGATGATGCAGATGATGCCATTGGCAAATTCTTCTTTGCCAATGGCATTCCATTGCATGTGGCTCGATCTCCTTATTATAAAGAGGTGATGGCAATGGTAGGAAGGGCAGAACCAACATATGTGCCACCAGGAGAGACAAAATTGAGGACCATAATCTTGGGTAAGAGCTATTCCAAGATAAATGTGTTAATGGAGAAAATGAAGGAATGTTGGGTGGCAAATGGATGTAGTATTGTCACGGATGAGTGGATGGACATTAGGCATTGTCCACTCATCAATATCATGGTTACATGTTCAAATGGCCCATATTTTCTTGAGGCAATTGATTGTTTAGGGCATCTCAAGGATGTCGATTTTCAATTTCAGATCCTCAAGGATGTTATTGAGGAGGTTGAGCCACAAAATGTGCTCAAAGTAGTGACAAATGCATCCCATGTGTACAAAGTTGCAGGGAAATTGATTGAGACTACTTACAGACACATTTGGTGGACTCCTTGTGTGCATGCCATGAATAATACACTCAATGACATGGGAAAGATTGATTGGATCAAACCAGTGGTCAATGATGCTAGAGATGTGCAGATGTTGTTAAATTTAATGATCAGATTTAATGCACAGAAGTTAATTCAAAATCAGACAATAAGAACACAGCAGATACCCTGGGAAAACCCTCCTCTTGAGGGAGAAAAACCCAGCAAATAATATCACTTATATTATTGAATCAATACAATAATGATCTCCTTACAAGAGGCCAATATGCAGGCCCAAATACATGCACCAAAGAGTGATGCAACACAGCAATACAAAGAGACTAATTTCTGATGAAGTCTCAGCCAATAATAGTGTCGATCTGCCTTGAGAAGAACTCGCACTTGATATGAAGGACGAACTATGATATGAACGAATAAACAATGAAATGCCATCGATATATATACAGCATAAGAGAGGAGGACATGACTCTTCAACAACATAGGTCGGCCTCCTTGAGAAGACGTGATTACAATAACCAAGAGGTCGGCCTCTTTGAAGTTCGCGCCTCTTCATAACTTCAAATCTCTTTAATAAATAATTATCCTTTAATGTTGATGACATGTCTCTTCATCAAATCGATATCCATATAAATTAAATAGCCATGGGCTATTATTTAATTTATCCAATCGAATGCAAGGAGATCCGCTGGAAGGATAAGACCGACGCTGCTCCTGAACATCAACAGATGTTTATCTGCAACCACCACACTTCACATTCACTCTTCAAGACCTTCTCTAAGAAGGAATTCTTGAAATTCGTTGAGACTAGATATGCATCCTATTTCATTCTCTTGGAGAGAATGCTTGAGTTGCGAGAGGCATTGCAACTAATGGTTATGACAACAGAATTGAATCGGCGGTCGAAGTCCAAGACAGAGCAGCGGAAGAGGGTGAAGGATGTAGTGAAGAGTGATGTTTTTTAGGGTGATGCAAAATACATAGTCTCCATCATTATTCTAATTTTCCAGGTCATTAGATATGGGGATGCCAATGCACCTAGCCTTGGAGAGGTGTATGAGTGCATTGATTCTATGCTAGGCCAAATGAAGGCTATCGTACGAGAGGACCCCACATTAGCATTCTACAATGAGCACATTCAACCAATCATTCAAAAGAGATAGGAGAAGCTCAACACTCCCTTGCACATGGTTGCCTATCATTGAACCTCAAGTGGTACGTGCAAAGGCCTGGTAGAGTTACACCCTTATATGATGTTGAGGTTAAGGTAGGGTTCTTTAGGGCCATTGAAAAGATGTATGGTCCAATAGAGGTTGGCATCATTCATACTGAGTGGACAAAATTTGCCACTCTTAGGGGTTATTTTGAGGTGGCCAAGATGGACATGGGAACTATAGCTCAAGAGGACACAATTTTGTGGTGGAATTTCCATGGACCGATTTCTTTGACTACCACTCTAGCCATTCAATTGCTATTTGAGGTTTCTAGTTCTTCAGCTGCTGAGAGGAAGTGGTCTACTTAGAGCTTCATCCACTCTCTTAAGAGGATCAACTTACCTTTAGGAGAGCAGAGAAGCTTGTGGCTGTACATAGTGCTTTGCATCTCATTGACCAGAAGACACTTGTGTACAAAGAGAGTCCAGTAGCATGATGGGATGTAGAGCCAAAGGAGCCAACACAAATTGATGAGTATAATTACACAGATAGGGCTGGTTGGTATTAGTTTAGCGGAGCTTGAGCATGTGTCCACTTCCAGTTCCGGCGATTCTAGTGATGAGGAGTTTGGGGATGATTAGAGGCTTCACTTCACTGCATTTTGTTATTTTGACATGATTCATGATTGTACTCATTGTAATCATCATTATGAAATCTTGAATATAAAATTCGAATTTGACATTTTCGTTGTTCAAACTTCAATGTTCTTATTAAATTGTTAATAACTTTAATTAGTAATCTCAATTTGTTAAAGTTTTATTTGTAAATTCAACATTGTAATTCTTATACATCTTTTTATAACTATTTCTTCAAGTACCTATACGTATATCAGCCCCAGCCCCCCACTCCCACCCCTCGCCATCCCCAAATTTAGGCCCTTGGTCCCCTCATCCCTGAAACCCATCCCCGCATCCCCCCCATCCCCCCATCAGGAAACTCCGTGGAACACTGGCAAATTACGATGCAAAAAAATTATAGTTTTTTTGAACTTCCCATTCATGCCTATGTTGAAAGCATCATAGTTTTTAGAGTCTGAAATAATATAAGAATGCTATAAAAAAAACAATTTACCTTGATTACCTTACAGAATACTTCTGGCAGAAGAGATGAGAATATATCCATGCCTAACATAGAATTTTTAATTCTAGAGTCATATATGGCAATCTTGTTCACAAAAGTACAAGTCAGAGTTCTCTCATGTGATGCCTTCTATGAACATTACATAAATTTTGAAGCCCTTGGTTAAAGCCATTTTGCAAGAAAGCATAGGTTTTTATTGGTCATGTTGGCATGCTTTGTATTGGAAAGAAAGGTGATGAATAATATAGGGAAAAAATAAAGTTGCCAAATCCTCTCAGTTTTTGTACTATTGTACTTGTGGCCACAGTAAAATCTTCTTCTGATCATGTTTTCCCTCAAGTTTATGGGACTTTCACCAGATTGTAACATTAATATCTCAAGGTCATCCACCTCAGTATACCACAATTCTAGTTTATGCTTAATACTACATAGCTGTGCCGTTGTATAATCTTCTTCTGCTCATGCATGCCCTCATTTTTTATCGGAGTTTCACTCGGTACTTACACTAGAATCTCAAGGTCATCATACTATACCGGTGTTTCAGTTTATGGTTTTCAACCCTTCAAAGGCCATTCTAAAACCTATTGACTGCATAAAAGCATAGGTTCAGTGCATGATTGATCACGCATTAGGATGCACCAAGAAAAATCAGCATTCAACTTTGAGCATCAAATTAAATGCCACAACCAGACTCCTATATGGAATTCACCAAGTAGGGGATGATTACAGACCATGAACAGGGACCCCCAGAGCACAATTCCAAGCAGTCTCACAGGCCGACAACATCTGAGTGCTTTGCAACTAGCACTTTAAATATGATAAATACCATCATCCTAAACAGAAGTCTCCATTTATCAGCATCTAAAAGTTGAAAAAAAAAAGAGATAAACCTCAGAAGTATTTCCAGGGTCATCATAGAAAAATATAATTGTAGAAGCATTTTTTTCGTCAGTACTATTGTGACCATGGGCCCTAACAAAGCCAAACATTTCTATAAGAATAATATTGAACATAATTCATACGAAAGACATATGGACCTCTTTGGTTGTTGGTCTAACTTCAATGAGACAGTCACACTCAATACTTAGCTTTCAGTAACATAAACAAAAAGTAAAATCACGATTACATATAGAACTTAAAAATTAAAATAGTCTCAATGTCATATCACTCATATCACTCACCAGAATCCAACCCAACCCTCCCAATCTCCGTGACCTGCTGATAGTAAACCTTCTGCCAGGCTGACAAGTCACATTTCAAAATGACTTGAGTTTTACCAGGTAAGAACTTTTCCACCTCATTTTTTTTCCTTCTCAATAGAAATGGCCGGATAACCTGGGCTCAAAAAGTAAGCATAATTAGATATACCTATTTGTGCCATGCATCAGGAAACATAATGCAACAAACTGTTGAATAGCTACACCACTTAACTTCATAAGATGCTAGTAGTTGCAGAGATGTTTTCTTTCTAAATTGGTAAAAGAAAACATTATATTTTGATAACAGCATTTTACCTCCATTTATTGTGGAACTGCTACTTACATGATGTAGGCGGTTTATAACAAGAAGCTGCTCTTCTTCTGTCAGAGAAATATCACAACGGTCTGCAAATGGTGCATTGAACCAGTCCTCAAAATTTTGGACAGAGTTAAAAATACTAGGTAATAAGAAGTTGAGCAGAGCCCACAGTTCCTGAAGACTGTTCTGTATAGGAGTACCAGTCAACAAAAGCCTCCGTCGAATACGGTACCTGCACAATTACAGAAAAATCATTGGTTGTAAAGCTTCTAACTTTTAAACTCTTCCAGTTAAGGCAGCCACTGTGTACAAATCTAATAAGTTTTAACCGGAATTGATCTCTTATTATAGAAGATTAACACAAAAAATTGGACCAAGGCACATAGGTACAATCTAGTCCATGTCAGAGCTGATAAGTTTCTTAAAAACTCTAGAGTTGAATTCATGACAAGAGGAGCAGTTGCCAAGCAGCAGCTGTCACGGCTCCCCCCAGGGTTCACAACTGAGGCATTGCAATACCAGCAGCATTTCTTGCACTCCTAAACCAAACCACGGGATCATTTGGCAGACTTCCGGTCAAGTTACAGCAACAATGTGACAAACATGCAAAGCCGTACAGACAAATATAACAACAATTTTTAGGGGTTTCGTTAAAAATAGCTGGCTTTTGAATTTATTGGATGAAACCTGGTGAAATCCATGACTTAGATTATCATCGTGAAAAACAGATGACTAATATTGATTCACAGTCCTGCATTTCTGTTTTCTCAAATATGTTCCTATCATTTGGATAAAACAAACTACTCAAATTTCACTTTTTAGTTAGCAAGATTCTTTGTTTGACTAAATGCTGCCAAAAATAGGAGCAAACATAAAACAGTTAAAATTCAAAAACTTTGAAACAGCTACCATATTAGCTTATAGCCGGTGAGAAAAACAATTCAATCTTTCGATCCTCCAGTTAGCAGAGCAGAGAGAAAGCATTATTCTCCTTGTCCCCGGGTTGAAAATAGGAGATGGTCCGGTAGGATGGGAAGGATGGAGTAAACTTCTGGATATCCTCTCGATGGATGGCTGGATATCATGCGTACCAGTAAGTAACTTATCATATACCAAGGGAGCCATCGACAGCAAGGTTCTTAGTTAGATAGTAGTTGAGTTAAATGACTATTCCTTCTACAATCACTATGCTTGCCCTCTTGTTACTATTCATTATTGTTCTACCCAGAAAAAGTCCTCCAAGAGCTAAAAAATGCTGATTTAATGGAAATTAAAGTATGATATACTTCTTAAACATTTTGATACATCACATTCACAATATTTTATTTTGTATCCCCAGTATGCAAAGTATCTCTGCTAGTCGTTCATGTAAAACCCATGTCTACAAACAAAATATCAGACATATTAAATGATAAGCAAGTGTTACCAAAGCACAGCTTTCACAGAATCAGTTTGCTGAGCATGACAAATAGAGAGAAACGAAGTTCAATATGCCAGCTGAGTATTACTCAATATAAAGGAAATCACCAGAGTTTCATAGGAACACATCCCCCCTTCCCAAGCCCCACGTTCTCATCCCTGGGACACAAGGGCATTCCCTGGCCATCCCCTATCCCTGTAGATTTGTCGGATGCATTCTCGAAATGCCTCTTGATGAGACTCTGTGTCCTAGGGATGTTAAGCAGTCTCTTGGATGGCTGAAGATATCTGTGATATCTCCCAATCATCCTAGGGGCATCAAACATCCATTTCTTTTTACATTAAAGAAAAGTAGTTTAACATTTTTATTTAAAAAGAAAACAACAGTGAGGGGGCCCTACAAGCTCCCCCACACCCTATCAAACTCGAAACCCTCCCTATATCTAACCAAACCACCCATTTGCAACTCAAAAATGCCACAATCAATTTGCAATTTCACATTTTCAACTTGCAGCTGTGAAGAGAAAGGAAAGATCAATTACCGTCAAAATTTGTCATTGTTGAGTATGCAATCGCTCATTGCCAAGTGTGCTACAATCACCATGGCTGAAACAAGTAATTTTTTTTTCAAAGATCTTAGGCTGTTTTTCTTCAAAGATCTTATGCCAATTGTCAAATATTATGCACAGGCCCATTCAAACCTACAAAACTGTTGTTGCAGCAGTATGTGACCATTTTCGACAAAGGCAAGTCTAGAAATTTAAGGGGGGGCAGGCATGAGGAGAGATGGTTCTAATCATAGTTACCTGGAGTCTTGTACCCTAACCCATGACACTTATCTCATATATCAGAAACGTACCCTCATTTCTAGAGACCCATATTGGGACATCTCTAGACATTAGGGGGCCTTAGATGGAGTTCCCTTGCATCTCCATACATCTCCTAGAAGCACCCCTTGAAAAATCATATAAAATTAAAATACACCAGGTTTTCCTAAAGTGCTGGTATGTGGTTGACAAAAGCTAAAAGAACTAAGGAAATTCACTAATAGACTTGTATTTTTTATTTTAGCATAAAATTACAAGCCTTTTTTTAGCAAAAAAAATTCTTATCAAACCTCAAATAAGATTTAGCATAAAGAGAAACAATATTAAGGCTTAAGATGTGTACATGCATTTGAAGTTTTCACATATGATTGGAAATATAGTCACCTCCAAAGAACCCTATACTATGATTTTAAAATAATGTCATTCCCCTCCCAATTTCTATCTAACACCTCAAGGTGATTGTGGTTTACAATTCAATTGTTTATAGCATGATAATGAATATCGAATATAATTTTAATTAATTTCTGTTGACATTGAAATCTATTCCAATACTTTAAAATGTTAATATTCTTATTTTAAAACATTTCAGTATTTACATTCATTAAAGTTGTATATTCATTGTTAATTATTATTTCCACATATAAATTATATATTTATAATAAAATTGTCATCTCCAAGTACCCATCTCTAACGTTTTTGAAAATGGTGTACCATTACTTCTCCCTATTTCTCATACTAGTACCAATCCATGTCTCTTAGTAACTATGGTTATAGTAAAAGGAAGATGAAGGCTACTAGGGATTAGTTAAATACAGTTCTGAGGCTTTTTAATTTTGCAAGTATATGTGGAGGATAATGATGTAGCCAAATTCTTCTATGCCCACACCAGCCTATTTCATCTGGCACAATCTTTATATTTTGTTGTACCCAAAATAAATTTTTGCTTCAATAAGGCATTTTGGTAAAATTGGTCTAAATCTTGTAAAATTGTTGCCAAAAGCCAATTTTAGGATACTTGCAAATTTTGGAAATTTTGAATATTAGGGTTTCAAACCCCTATTTTTAGGAAAACCCTAAAAAATAGGACCTTTCCAGAAATAATTGAAAATGATTTTGATAGGATAATTTGACTTCACGATCACACTGGTCAAGTCAAAATCACCAAAAAGTTTTTTTTACTCTAGTGGGTCTATTTCATTTTTTCAGGAGAAAAGATAGGACCTCTGAGGTCATCAATGGCAGAATGGCCAGTACTAGGTATCAAGATCTAAGCCTCAAAAGCTTCAAGGAAGAATTCATGGTGAAAGATGCTCGAAAAGATGCTTCACAGCAGAGGGGATTTTCAAAGGTTGCAAAATGCTGAAAAAAAATTTAGTCTGGAAGATGCACACCTTACTACAAGAGAGATACTACACAGAAAATACCTTGGTGAACTTTTCAAGCACCCGTACGAGCAAAGAAATGAAAGCAATCACAAAGGTATGCTTAGCAATGGTATTATTTATTATTATATTAATATGCATATGTGGTAATATGGTGTAATTACTGTTCCAAAATGAATGATGTTTCCATTAGCAATTGATTTTTTTGTTTATGGTATCAATTTGTAACCCAAAACAACCAAAATGGTATCAAAATTCTATTTTGCAGCTGAAAATATGCATATATTTATAATTTTTATTTGTTTTTATCTGGAAAAACACAAAACAAACCCAACCACACAAAAAAATTGCCAAATCTGCATCCCAGACAGTACCCAAAAACCTGGACTGGCAACTAACCTTCTAGCAATTTTTTTCAATGATTCTTAGGATACATTGAAATCGCCTCCTTTTATCCAATGTGCATTGTCATGGCTCATTTCTTTTACAATTATCTTCAATCTCCTTGGAGCCATTCACATTTGTGACCAAAATAAATCGATCTCAAAGAATTTTTGTAGTACCATTTGCCTCCACTGCTTCCCAGTCACAGTTTCTCCATTAAGAAGGTGCTAATCTTGTAAATATTTTGTTATATAACTGAGATTCTTGAACAGGTACTATATCAAGTTTCGTATCTTGAAATTGCTGCCACAAAAGGAAGCTTGTTCTTAGGGTCTTTACTTGTTTAGGGTCTTTACCCCATCAAAAAAGTTCTTTTATATGTTTGTGTGTCATATTACCCCCTATAATTCTTGCCCAAGCCATTTTACAGCTTTACCTTTTCCATCCCTACCTTGATTTGTCCCAATTTATGGTAAGGCCTTTGCTGCATAGAATGTTGCTATTCTAAAGTCACTCTTTCTGACTTGTTTACTTGTCTATTGCCTATATTGAGAATTAGATGAAATCTGCATCTCACTTTCTTTTTATTTTTTGACATAATTAAATCTATCAAAAATATTTTGATTTGGTAGATCTTCATTTTCCTCTTCATGAATTTATCCTTCCATTCTGACGCCAGAATATCTTCAGTTTGAGCAGTTGTCAGTGCATAGCCAGGCTAGTGCAAAATCTTTCAGCACAATAGCCCTTTCCTTGTTTTTATAAAGTGTTTCCTTCTGTTTTCCATCTGAGAAGAATTGAGGTGCTTTTTATGCCATGATATCCTCCAAAAACTGCCAATTTCTGCTTTGATTTCTTTATTCCCAGATTGCTTATTTTATCATCATCTTGCATTACGGACCCTCATACCTTTCTATTGAACTTCCTAGGATGTTTAGGTTTTTCTCATTCCTTTTGCTCCTCCCATACCTTCAGGCAATTTAGATCTAAGTGATAAGTTACATGACAAATGGCATCTCACAGATAGGCATTAATAATGTATATTTTGAATCCATGGACCAACCAAGTTTTCTACCATAATAGATTTTAAATATGGTTGGGATAAATCAACACTAATTGATATTCAAACTCTGTTCCATAGTGTTTCCAAGACAGGGATGCAAGAAACACAAAGACAGGTTTCCAAGACAGTAGGGGATGGGAGGCCATTTTTAAGCGGATGGCAATTAAGAAAAAGGAAATTTTAAGAATATAGGAGATTTCAAATTTTCATATGATAAGGCATTCACAATATTCATTGTGTACCATATTATAAAACATTAAGCTGAATTGAGAATTCACATGACTCAACATATAAATTCAAAATGACAAAATGTAGAAAATCTAAAAAACAATACAGTTCATAATTCAGGGAACATTTCTTGGATGAGCATTCTATTAAGTCGGTAACCATGACTTCTACTTTGTTGTCTTATGTATTTTATTGTTTTGGTTCTAGGGATCTCTCTTCCTAGAACATTCTATTGTTAACTGCTGTAATATCTAGTCCTATAGACCTATTTTTGGTCATCTGTGGACATTAATATAATTAATTTATTTCTCTCTCTCTCTCTCTCTGAAGCACTTTTAAAATTAAATTTTGTTTAGTTCTTAATGCTTAGGCAACCAACAATCGTGGTATTACTGTACTTTGATAATGCAATATCATTGACATTTAAACATCCCTGCAGTACTCCATTACTGATGGGTCATAGCATTGCAGTAGAGGTTGTTTCAAATCTATTCAAAGCCACTTTAACCACACACAAATTGTTGTTGTATATGAAGGAACTGAAAAATCTGGTATGCAATACAAACATTACATTATAACTGGGTTTATGGACCTTCTACTGCCATATTGTAGAATTTTTTGTTTTCAACTTTCAACCAGACATCATATTCACAGTAGAATTATGGCAAGGACAGGAATAACAGTTTAAGCCAGGTGGTGGTGTATGGACATAGCTCTAACAAAGGCAGGCAACATTTCATTGTTTCATTCTTTAATAAAGAGGTCAAATTATGGTATAGTACACTGTATTGTAACTCAAAATTGATCATGAATCCATTTCAGAATATTCAGGAGTTTTTTTTTTTTAAATTTGACTGCTGTCCATTAAAAATTTGATCGTTGTCCTCCCCAGGACAGCAGGGTACATCCCCAACCATCCCCAAGATGGCCAGCCATCCCCGGAGTTTCTAGGACATTTCTGGACAGGTGAGGGGTTTAGGGGATGGCAGGGGAACATTTCCAAGGCATCCCTGGGTCCCTGGAACATCCCCGGTATGGAGACAACCTGAAAAGGGGCAGGGACACATCCCCAGGTTTCCTTGTATTCACGTGAATGTGATCAAAAGCCTTTGTGATGCTTATTATTTCCTCAATTTGTATCCCATCTTTTTCAGAATTGATTACTAAAAAAATTCCTACAGGAGTCATAGTCACAGTCCAGACCCAATTTTTTGTGACCGGCTATGTCTCTGGATTGAACTAAGGAGTTTGTAGTTGAAGGAAGAATTTGGCATTCCAAAAAAGCCAAGAACCCCCATCATAAGCTCCTCTTGCTTTTCCAGTGTGTCAAAATTGAGCAACATAAATCCTTTGCCAGAAACCTAAGTTCATGTGTTTTCTGTGTTTTTCATTTGCTTCTTATCCATCCCAACAGTGTCTCAATTGTAGACAAGATGCCTATAAACCTACAGATCAAATAATAAAGCAATTGATTTCAAATGGTAAAAATTCCTCATCCACCAAATCAATCTGGAGATCTTCTGTTGTTGTTTGAAAAGTCGAATTTCCTGCCTCTGCTTGAAAATGATCTCCTTAGGCAGGTGGGCACTAAAAGTATGCCAGCAGTGAAATCTGCATTTGAGGTAAGTCATGACGCAAGATGATTTTCAGAAATTCATCATCTACCAAATCAATCTGGAGATCTTCTGTTGTTATTTGAAAAATGAAATTTCCTTCCTCTGCTTGAAACCATGTATGATCCTTCCTTAGGCAGGTGGTCTTTTAAAAGGATGTCAATGGCAACATCTGCACTTGAGATAAGGTCTTCGCTACAGTTACTTGTCATCTTTCCATGACATACATTGTTGTTTCCTGCTCTCCTTCCATTACCAGATACCTCACTAGCCATCTTTCATATGATGCTTTTTATTAGGTGAAAGCATGTGCTCACATTTACAAATTTTAGCATGAATTTCATTAGAAAAGCTTTACTTGCAAGATACAAAACTCATTTCACATATACATAAACATTAGTTTTTAATAGCCTAAATTTGCAGTTGAATGAAGAGGTGTACAGAAAAATATAGATAAAGTTAAAGAAACAATTTTCACATACCCTGTCACTAAAGTCCGTGCAAGAGCACACTCATGGTTCTTAAGGCGGTGCCCTTCATCCACAATCATGTAGTGCCAATGTATTCTTTTTAAAAAAGATTTATCACGCATGATGAGATCATAATGAGTAATCAGCACACTGAATTTCCCATCCCCTCCATACTCTTCCCTCAAAGCCTTACGTTCATCCAGGCGACCATCATACAGAACTATAGTAATGCTGCACACCAATCATTAAATTAAAAATGGAACACTGATAACTTAAGCTATCTAACAAAGTAATGAGTACAAAACCAGGCAAAGGGGTAAGGAGAAGCAGCATACTTTGATAACAATTCAAACTGTCCTTTAATGTATAAAATTATGTGATAACATACCATAAAGACATCATGTGATTACGACTAATGCGGATGTTATGTAAAAGCTCAGAGAATTTCTGAATTAGTCAAAAGTTCATCTTTCTCAATGAGATAGGTAAATTGCAAATAATTTTAAGACAAAGTATCTTCAAACATTAGCATAAATAGGATGAACTTTAAAGCAGAGTGTTGAGAGTTGGTGAGGACTCATGAATCCAAGTCCAAGTCAAGCTTGATAAGTCTGCAGCCTCAATCTCCATACTTAGCAAGTCTGACAGCCATGACTCATGAATCTTGATTGTCAGACAGCCAAGTCTGAATAGCTTAAAAAATCAACTTGATATTTTCAAGAAAGAAAAGAATTTAAAACATTTTTCATATAATATATTTTTTTAATTTCCAGGTTTTAGCTTAACGTTTTTCCACCAAGTTCAAGTTTTGAGTCTGAATCTGAATCAAAAAACAGTTTGCTAAGTTTTCACAAAGTTGAGTCTCAACACTATGTGTTAAAGTATAAATCTTACAGAGAAGAGTCCTACCATCCCTGCTATAATTGTGTTCTATAGCAGTTGTTTATAGAGAACTTCATAGCTGTGTAATGTCATTCTCGGAATGTCTCATAAACAAATACAGTTAGCAATCTCAACCAATTGACAACCAATTATTCCTTCCAGTCTTAAAGCCCTGAAACTAGTATTAATCCTCATCGTGGGACATTAGTGTAAAATGATTATTCACATATATATATATATATATACACACACATGGGATGACAGTTCAACACAGGTTCGTTGCATTTGAGACATTTCTTCATTTGAGGAAAGTACATCCCAAATGATTTTTTTACAAAAAAGATGACACTTATGAATAGCAGTATCACATGGGTACACATTTATGACCCTTATGTATCCCCACAACAGGAATGTCCAATCAACACCAAAACAATGATAGGACAAAACTCTTGAATCAGGGGCTATCCACAACAGAGATATTGTATATCCTCAAGAACCAAAAGAATAATGTTTCTTGTGGGTAAAAAAGAAAAAGGATTTGCATACTAGACTGATAAAATTGAGTTAATTATAAATTAGCTCATTTAACACTAAACTATAAGAACAAACTGAGAAAAAGTACACCTCTCAAATCAGGGGCTGTCCCCAACAGGGGCATCAGATACATCCCTGAAATAGTTTAAGAGATTAGAATAAAAGACTGATGTGTTGAGTTAATTGAGTTAATTATAAATTAGCTCATTTAACACTAAACTATAAGAACAAACTGAGAAAAAGTACCTCTCTCAAATCAGGGGCTGTCCCCAACAGGGGCATCAGATACATCCCTGAAATAGTTTAAGAGATTAGAATAAAAGACTGATGTGTTGAGTCAAATCTAAATTAGATCATTTTAACAATTACCAAAGATGCAAACAAATTATGAGTTGAAGACCAGATCACAAGAGTACCACTTCACGAGATCAAATGATTATTTGCAGAGCATCTTTGTCTTTTTATAATATAGCCTCAAGATATGTTTCCAAACAAAATTCAAACCATTGATCAATTGAAATACTTCCTTTGACTACAGTTTTGGTTGTTGTGTAATGGTAATATGGTGTGCAACTGAAGTCTGAATCCCCAATTGCAATAGGAAAAACCCACAACTCGGTGGGCATGACATGTCATAACACATCCACAACCAGGTCCTGCCCATCTTTGGCAACAGTCTGGGCCAGGTGCTGTTCCAAGTTACCCTTAACCTAAAAAACTACTTCAAACTTCAAAGTGATCTAGTTTTGACAATACACCCATTCAACTTAGAAATAAGGTATTGGGGTGGGGTGAAAGTCCAATGTCGATGTTTTCGCATCCTGCTTCTCTTCAATGCTGAAATTTCTTGGATGTGCTTCGGTACTTTCTGCTTCAGGTGTGTATTCTCACCAATGCCATTGCAACTGAAGTCTGAATCCCCAATTGCAATAGGAAAACCCACAACTCGGTGGGCATGACATGTCATAACACATCCACAACCAGGTCCTGCCCATCTTTGGCAACAGTCTGAGCCAGGTGCTGTTCCAAGTTACCCTTAATCAAAAAAACTACTTCAAAGTGATCTAGTTTTGACAATACACCCATTCAACTTAGAAATAAGGTATTGGGGTGGGGTGAAAGTCCAATGTCGATGTTTTCGCATCCTGCTTCTCTTCAATGCTGAAATTTCTTGGATGTGCTTCGGTACTTTCTGCTTCAGGTGTGTATTCTCACCAATCCATTGCAGTTCAATTGTTATGATACACCATCATAAAACTTTGACTTAGCCTCAATCTTCCCAAATAATTTCTAATAGACATGTTTGGTAGCCTTACCAATACACTTTATTGGCCTGTTCTATCCAAATTCACCTCATTGTTAATATTCAAACATAAAACCTATAGATCTGCAAAGACTTGATATCATTATCCCATAAATTGTAATAACCACCCTAGATTAATTTTTGAAAATATTACAACTGGAAATGAGATGCAAGCAACTTCATTTCCACTTTTTGATCACCCAATTCCTGAGATGGGCAAGGTGAGAGCATACGGTGAAAGGATCTATATGTCAAAATAAGTTGCAGCAGCTAAAAGTAAAGCACTAGGCGGCAAGCCAACCAATACCACTTATTCAATGGAGTGCATATGCAATACATAATAGAAATAACATCCACTTATTCAATGGGAATGACAAGGGAACATTCACTTAGTCAATGGAAGCTTATACAATATTTGAAGATGAAAAACAGCTTCTTTCACTTATCTAGTAGTGAGCTATTACAGTATTACCACTTGTTCAGTGGGATATGTAGCAGCAATTAACCAAGATTAAACCCATTGGTGGTACTACCATCCAGTGTTACAATATCAATGTTTAGAAGATGAAAGCTCTTCGGCGATATGACCATCCAAAGCTTACAAGATTAGTCCATGAACAAAAAGCACTGAACAACTGCTGTAATGAAGTACCGATGATAACAACTGTTGTAAACTCCCAAGAACAGTGCCCAATATGTAGAACAAGCCCACCCAACTTGAATTAACAACACTATACCTCAAAAACCACCCAAACTTCACCACAGCTCCCTGGAAGGAAAGAATATAAATCAGGTAACTTAGATCAGAAAGGTGCAGGTCTGAAAATAGCTTATTTGCAGCTGTAACATCAATAACAGCAGATAAAAACAATACCAATTCCCACTCCAAACATTAAAGTTCACTCCAAAATGGTTAATACAACACTCCCATAGACCTAGCACCTTAAATCAGCAAGAGAAAAACACAAAATGGGTAGCACTTGGGCTAGGAACCCTCACGCCATCCTCCAGGCTGCTCATCAATGGGATGTCCAAACCCCAATAGCAATCTACATTCACTAAATGGTACGGCTTTGCAATGGTGAAACAAGTGACCTCAAACAACATTTAAAGAGTTTTCAAACTCAGAAGATTTACCACACAAATGGCCAAGCTATGAATGGTATGGCCCAGCAATATCAAACTCCAGCAAATTGTGGAATAATAAAAGCAATCATCAAACACATCAAAAACTCTCCATCTTTGCAACCTCCAAAATCGATACTCCGATTTCTAGCAATGATGATCTTTGAAATGAAATCACTCCAATCTATCCAGAGATTATCTTTCAAATCCGAAACTAGAAATCTTGAGAAGATTTTCATCCTCAAAAAATTGTGGTTTAACTCAAGTTCATTCCAGCAACATAACAATGTCATTCACAAAGCTATCGCCAAAATGAGCCCCAACACCTCCTTATATAGCCTATATGGAGGGAATTATGCAATTTAAAAATATAATAATTCACATTTTTCCCTCACAAAGACCCTTTTTGAAAAAAAAGTAACATTTCATGTGCAAAGGACCCCTTATCTAGGCGTCCAACTCTTTAAACACTTAATCACCTTTCCAATGAGCTATTACACTAAGTTGTCCTTTTAATATTTCCCAATGTTAGACAACTTAAGTGAATTAATTAATTAAAAACTCAATAGCTTACCCAAGTTGCGGAAAGCACTGAAACTGCATTGGATTCAAACTTTGATCACACCAAGATGATACTGAAGATGTAGGATGATGATAAGAGCCAACCGAGTGACTTACTAAAAACAAACTACTCCAAGAAGTTTGGAGAAGCCACCAAAAGCTGGAATTCGCTTCTAAAAGTGTCATACTGATCCATACAGCCTATTAAGCTCATTTCCAAAAACCAAAATCATTGTTAAACAAGCCTGAGCACTCCAAGAAGTTTGGAGCTCTCCCTAACTCACTAGGAAGCTTACGGGAACACTCGTAGACTGAGCTAGATGCGCATGAATAAATTTTACACAAAATGGGGACATCTTCAACTACAGCTTTCTAAATCAGTCTTCATCACATGTAATTTCATTTTATTTGTCATTCTCGTTTATGGTAGACATTTCCCTAGCCAAAACTAGGATTAATAAACTTAGCCTCACATATTCAACTTAATCAGACATTGTAACATCCCCTAGTATTCTTTTCAAACAATACCAAGGAAAAATTCTCTTCTTCCCTATCATTTTTATATTGACTTCTCATCCCCCCAACTTTTCCCTTTCTTTATGTTTACACAAAGGAATCTTCTATCAAGTTCTAGAATTTACATCCTAAATTCGTCAAAAGAAAGTGTTTTCATCATATAACTGTAGTCAAAACAGGAAGGCCAAAAACATGAAAAAAGAAGACAAAAAAAGATAATTTGCACCCCACTCTTAGCAATTTTGCATGCCAACCTCATTTAACAACATCAAGGAATGTTGCACAAATCTAGGAAGCAAATAAATAAAAGCCACATTCTTAGAATGCCCATAACATGGGATATCAACAAGATATGACCATTACCACCTCTATATTTGGTTGCTTTCCAAGGAAGAAAATTTAAATATGTACAGCTAACAAACATGGACAACCAATTCATCAGCCTCATCTTTGTCATTCTCCGTTGCCTTTGTCAACCTCATCTTCATTATTGTTTATCAAACCAAACAATTATATTACCATGCTCTTTCAATGGATATTTTCTCTGCAGATTAGGATTGATGGACACCAAATCATATTGCATTTTGAAAGTAGTTATCGCTGCATGTCAAAATGATTGTGAATTTTCATTTTGCATCCCAACATGGAGCCTATGCCATGGTAGCTGACAATGGTTTACTGCTAAATATTTACACTACCAATTGGAAGAATGTACAGAAACTAATAGTACATACTAAATACCAAAATCATTGTACAAGTATAACAGATTAAATATTTTATCAGAAGTACTGCTTACTTACAATGACAGTACATCAGGGAGGACCATTCAAGGATCAAAGTCCCTTCCTTGACTATGAGAAACATATTTCAAGGGACTAATGGTTGCCAGTTTGACCACATGAATTGGCAAACACTCACAATGATCTCATAACAAAGACCCAAAGCCAACAAAGAACTAACAAAATAGTTGGTGAAACAAGTACTAACAAATTAAGCAGTTCAAGCTAGACCAACTACATGTAACGTCAGGGGAAGTTATCTATAATTTTGGTGTCACAAGAGAAGATCAAGGTACTCCTACTTGCTGATTTTTCTCTCTTTCAGCTAGAACAGTGTTAGCAAAACCCAAACAGTCCACAACAAGGAACTGACTTAGACCCTGGTGACACCAAATTTCTTGCACAACTGCTTTAAAGCTGCAATTCATTCTTCAGCTGAAAATAAAAAAGAGGAACTTGCTCATTTCATTGTGTTAAATGTGTAGATTTTTGTAAGGTGTATGCTGAAATGTATTGTGAATGTAACAGCCAATAGCCGTACATCCAAATCAACTGTTGTGGACCATGCAAGCAATTTACCAGACAATTAGAGCATACAATGTACTCCTCAAAAAGCTCTTCAATATGTTGCTTGCTTTCCATGGACCTAACTACTAAAGGGGACCATATAGCTACTGAAAGGGACCTAACTGCTACTGAAAGGGTTCGTACAGTGGATGGAACCAATAAAGCAGAGTTGGTGTCAAGGGGTCATACAATACCTAATGCTGTCCCTACCTGAGACCATATTGGCCTTAGGCAGTGAAGCTGTCCCAACCTGAGGCCTACCTTCTGGTGGGGGTTTCTTGCCGAGTTGCCTGCCTTCGGCAACCTAAGGCCAATATGGTCATGCCGAAGGCAGGCAAGGGGTGGGTGGGTATAGGCAATAGGGTGAGAAAGCCCCCCCCCATGATAGGCAGGCCTTAGATCCCGAAGGGCGAGAAACCTTTCTCGGTTGGAAACCATCTGCTGCGCGCATTCACCAAAATTGCATATTCCTCGACATGCACAAATGCACCCAAATAACTGTATATGTATTATGAATCGTGGGTGGAAAGCCGGAGTCAAGTGGTTGTTAGGCCGAACCTCACTACTAGCTCGAAAAAGGGAATACCGGATCAGTCGGACCCAAGCGGCATGATTTGACCCCCACCTCACCTGTGATGACCATGACTTCCCCGGGGTAGAAATGGCCCCTCGGTGGGGCAAGCAGGTTTAGTGATTGGGGAACCGGATCCACCTCATGGATCGACTTGGTTGGATGGACGAACATCGACCAGTGACATGAACCGGCAAGATCGGACATGAGGGATGGAATGACCAACCCTCATTGTACAGCAAAACAACAAAAAAACAACTGATAAAGGGAGTTGTACAGCACGTGGAGATTGAAGGGTGGATTCAATGTTAGCAAAGGACCATACAACAAAACTTGAAGGTTGTACAACTAAGTCCAAAGACTGAACAACAAAGTTTGGAATGTTGTGCATAAGAAAGTGCCATACAGCTTGAGGTTGTTTGCTAGGGCCAAAATACAATGAATGAATTTGTACGTCAGTGCTTCTTCCTTCAACATCAAGACAGGGCTGTATGGTTACTGTAAAGGGACATACAACTGTTGCAAAAGGCCAACCAGTAGCAGTCCAAGGTCAAATGAACAATCATTGAACAAGCACATAGAGCACACAAATGGAAGCAAAACAAGGAAATAACAATGGAAACTAAATGAAATTACAAAAAGAAAATGGAGAGAATAAAAAAGACCACCAACATGTGAAACCCAAATTATCCAAGAGAAATATATACAAAGATTCTCTACCACAACAATCATGCTTGAATCATTACTCAAAAACCCAACCAACCAACCAACTCCACCAATCCCAAAACAACTAAAGCTTCAAATTGTATAGCCAATGCCACTTAGAATAGAAGTTGGTTGTTGAAATAAATGTGCAGTCAAGAAGGTAGTTCAAACAACAAGGTATCGTCTAAAAGAGAACACACATCCATTCCTTAATAAATTCAAATTGACATTCTTCTAACTCCAAAACTAGCACACTATCGAAAGATATAATAGCACCATCTAATAGAAATAGTTCATGAAGAATCAACAATGCGTCTTCAGTGCAAAAGAAACTTGCACTTGACAAAGATGCATTGGGTGCACCAACAAGCTACAAAAAATGCGAAACACCAAAAGCCACCCAACACAACATGGCATGTACAATTCAACCGCCACACTACAAATTACCACAACACAAGTTGCACACAAGATAAGCTCAAATATCGGAAGCAAAACATCCATTTTTGGGTGATTCAAGATTGTGCTGACCCAAGGATGCTCCTGCATCAAATGCCCTTGGTAAAAAGATTGTGGAGCCAGGTGATCACAATATGGACTATAGACAACTAATTTTACCACTCGAATCGGCTTACTTTAGTTTCAAGAATCCATGAGTAATCCTCACGCTCCTTACCCTTCTAGCAAATAAGATATTATTTGTACTTGTGCCATCGAATCTTCCTACCTAAATGCATATCCAAGATTTTGTGTGATTTCCTCACTTCTTTTCTAGTATCTCTTTTTTCCAATCAAGCACTTCCACCAATTACACATCTTAACATTTAGGCACAAGGTAGGAATACAAATCAGATATGTTGAATATTGGTGAGATATCCACCCCTTCTGAGAGCTCAATCTAATAAGTGTTCTCAAAAAATCTGGCAAAATGTCGCATGGACCAATCTTGTTGGGCTTTAGCTTGCTATACGTTCCTCTAGAAAATTACTCCTTCCATAGATATGCCATGACTAACTCAACATCTATGTAAGGCTTCTCTCTTTGACACTCATTTGCGTGCAACTTGTACCTTGTGTTGCTCTCCTCCAACTACTTCTTGACTTGTGCATCAACCTCCATGTGTTGCGCAAAGTTCTTAGCTTCTTTACGACTCACCTTCCCTTGACTTCTACTCCCAACAGACCTATGGTGCCTCGTGGGTATAGCCCATACACTAATAGAAATGGTGTCTTCCCTAAAAATATATCCACTAAGTTGTTGTATGCAAACTTTGCTTGTGCCAACATAGAATCTTGAGGTGTAGGCCTCTCTCCTATCAAACATCTAAGTAGCTTACCCCAACTCCAACTAACTACCTCTATATGTCCATCTATCTATGGATGATATATAGAGCTAGAATTTAGCTATGTACCCAAATTCCTCCACAAAGCACACCAAATATGGCTGACACTTTGTGATGCAATCCAACATGATAGAACACAACAACCCATGCAATCAAACTATCTCCCCAAAGAACATATACACAATCCTTGATGCATCATTTGACTTTTCACAAGGAATGAAATGTGCCATTTTAGAAAATATGTCCATTACTACAAAGATAGAGTTCTTGCCCCCGTGAGTGCATGGAAATCCAAGGACAAAATCCATGGATAATTCCTCACATAGCCTATCTAGCATGGGCAATGGCTTGTACAACCTAGTGTTTGCATTATTCCCTCTGTCATTTGTTAGATCTTGCACCTCTTTATGAATCTGCATATATCTTTGCACAAACTAGGCTAGTGATACCTCTCCAACATGGTTTGTGTCTTGTTTGTATAAAAGTGTCTTCTAATTCCACCTCTATGTGACTCTCTAATGAGGTTTTCCCTCATTGAGCTTCCCCAAATGCACAAATATTGCCTCCTAAACAAGTACCCTTCTTGCATGGAATATTCTTTGTATGGGCTTCTATCTCCAACTCTGGGCTCTATATATGTGGGTCATACAAAATCCAAATCTACACCACAATAATCCTTCATCATCTTCATACCCATCTCAATCAAAAACTGCTTTGCTAACAACAGCATCACCTTGCCCTTCTACACAAACTCCACTTCATCCTTCATGGGAAGTAACCCAAACTTCTTGCCATCCTTCCTAATGGTGAAAGTCTTCTTGTACACATCATGAATCGCACACAATCATATACCACACGATACCTCATCTATGCATCCTCCAATGTGGAGTGGAACTTCACATTGCGTTGTCACTATGAATTGGGTCCTTCACAATCATACCATCCAAATTTTCCAACTGCACCAAATTACTCTCTATAATTTCTTGATTTTTAAATGGTTCCTTCTTTTACTTCTTTTCATCTCCTTTTACTTGTTCATCTTCATTAATCTCCATGGTTTCAATAAAATTGCGATTATACTAAAATACTCCATTGTCCTCCATTTTCCAATGGAGTAAACTATTAAAGGAAGTCTTTTCATCTTCAAAACACCGATGTCGATCCAAAATGCCATCAACGTTCAACTCCATCGAGCCTTAATCACTCTTCTCTAGCCAACCTTCTCTAAAGTCCAAATCAAATGAATACGAGAAAGCAACTTTCTCATTCACTACCTAATTCCTCAAATCAATTATATTTTTCAATGGAGACTATGTCCTTTTTCTAGTTATGGTCGGCTTTGACTACTACCAACTAACCCCAAACCCAACACCATATCATATGCCTTCTTACATAATGAGATGATGACAAAGTTCGATAAAAATGCTTGAATTCCAATTATTACTTTTTGTGTCAATGAGAACTCCAAGCACTTGTATTCCTTGTTGGTCTACTCTTACCAACAAGAAAGTTGGGAGCCCAAGCTTCACCAAGCATCTTTTGGAAGTACATTAATGTTGGACCCACCATCAATTATAGTGTTTGTGAAATTTTTGAGAAGAATCTCCATGTGTATTGTTGTTCTTCAAGCCAAATTCATTGTAAGAAGCACGGGTCCAATCCCTTGATCTCTTGATAATGGAAGTTCTATTATTGGGTCCTTGTTATTCCCACTTGCAAATGTTAAACGGGTGGTAACATGAATCGTCTATTCCCTCTCAGGTATAGTATTAGCTATAGCATTCCTAAGTTTGGGAATACTATGCAATAAATCCACTGCATTAACTAGTACAATGACTTGAGGTACTTTCCTTGCAATAAATTTATCTAGTTCCAATTATTTTGTTACCTACATGTTCATTTGAGTGGTTGAGTTCATTTTCATAGCAAAGTCTTTCACTTTTGGTTATAGGGCCTTCTTTGCTTGACACATGTAATGGTCAATACTTTTTCATCCTCGACTACATCAATCATTTTGATGTTTATGCTAGATTTTTGCTTTGGACATTCAATGTCAACATGATCATGCAAAGTAATCGTGTACTGCCCTAATTTCTTGGGTAGTCCTTTGCAAAGTGGCCCAATTCACTGCATTCTCAACATTGTATGATAGGTCAACACTTCGAATCATATGGTATTCGACTTTGACCTCCCTCACTATTATTTTGGTGTCCATAATCACTATTCCTCTTATTATGATAGCCACCTAGAGATGAACCTTTATTGTTCTATGGCTTTAAAGGTGCAGTTGGTGGGGTTGGGTGCTCCCCTAGCCAAGAAGTATTGCATGCTTTTATTCATTCAATTGTACAATCAACCCTTAATTGAGTCGGCTATCATTGAAAAATTTCACAAATCATCATTTTGGGGCTTTTAGCATTGGTGTGGCCTTTTGTCTTACAATTCATACACCATAAGTCCTTGGCTCTTTGTTGTTCTCACCTTTGAATTCCTTCATCATTCCCAATGTCTCTTATTAGAGCTTGAACCATTTCTAGTTCATTACCATTGCTCACATCTAACTCATCATCCTCTTCATTCCTTCTTTGCAAGAGTGAGAACATTTTATTTTTCCTTTCAATGTCCACCTTATTGTATGCTTATTTATGTTATGAAGGTGAGAAAACCTTCATTTACCTTTGCAACGAAGGTCTCAAACCTTTGATGTGCCAACCACATGGAAAAAAACTCCTCTCCAAAAAGGAGAAAAAGAAATAACTGCACTAGTGAAAGAAGGATAGAAGGACTCGATGTGACCCCCCAAGGACTGCTTTTGTCACATAAGTACAATGGATGTCCCCTCGATAGGAGAAAGAAAATGTGGATATGAACCCCCCTATAAAGAAAGAGCTCCTATGCCAATAATGAAAGCTTGAAGACAGAACAAAGATCCACTACTTGCAAACAACATTTCTCCCCTTAGAAAGAAACAGATCCATTGGTGATTGGAGAAGCCATTCCCATAAGATGGATGAATCAAGAATCCAAATCCAAATGATGTGTGCCTCTAAAAACTGCTCAAGTGTCCACATGTCGGAATGACATTATGTCAATCCAAGAACTTGTGAAGATTGATGTAGAACAAGTTCCAAAGATTGTGATGACGGTGGGCTAACAATGATGGTGTGGCTATCATAAAAGAGAAGATGAATGTCTTCAAAGTAATCCTCCAAATCAGCAATTTGAGACTCCACAAACAAGGATGATATGTCTGCAAGATATGAATCCCAAGTAGCTGTGTCTAGAAGATGATGGATGTTCGATTGCACTAAATCAATAGGGGCCAAGGATGTGGCGATGCCAAGTTGATTAGGAACAATAGAAGATGGAGACTAAGTCTCAATATGAAGAGTGGAAACATGAAGATAAGTCTCTAAACCATCGGAACATGCAAGACCTATGATATAATCAAGCTCCTCTAAAGTATCATCATCAAAGGGTATGTAATCTGCATGTAGAAGGGGAATGAGACAATCTGTAGCAGGATCCTTTGGGAATGGAGAGATATGAGGGTCTCCATGGATCTCCCAAAGTCGAGTCCAAAGTGTGTGGGGACAATCAATACCTAATACAGCACAAATAGTGTCATGATTAACACTAGAACAAATAACTCCTACAACATGATCACTGATAATACCCCATGTTGATCTAATTCCATAGTGTCCAATGTAGGTATGAGTCCATAAAGATAAGGCAAAATGTCAAACCATCTGAGATGTGTCAAGATGTCGTTTCGCCAAGACTCATAATTATCTTTTTCCAAGATGACCATAAAAGGATGAACAGAATAAACCCATGATACTTCCTCAAATGAAAAAAAAAAAAGACTAACAACCTTAGTGCATGCAAAACAGATCAAATGAAGTCATCTCACACAAAAAGAGCCTTTCCAAGTGCCAAGATGTCTGAATAATTAAGCAAAATGTGAAATCACAAAAAATTGAATAAAATGTACTTGGAGCAAATTTTGGAAAAAGTGCATGAATGGATTTGAAGAGCTCTGAAATACCTTCCCAACGATGCAAAAATCACAAAAATTGGATACAAGTGAAAATTATGAGCTCGAAAGCAGAAAATGATGATCTGACTTTGACTAAGAATAAATTTACTAGCAGCAAAATCTAATGACGAGACTAAGACTACTTGAAAGTACACGAAACCAACTTTTTGACGATATCTCATTTGCTTGATTTTGACATCGTATGCCCAAGTTATGGCCAAAAGAAAAAAATAGCTCTCTTAGGGCAAATGGGAGTTAGGAATGGGGGCAAGTGTCTAGCCATACGACTAACGTCATCGTGATATCGAAAAGAGAACAAGAGAGTTTTTGTCGGTTGTCAATGGAGTTGTTGAGGCCATCAAGCTGGCAAGAAATAAGCCACCAAGGGTTTATTGGTCGACTGTCTATGAGCTTATGGCTGCCAACGGTTAGGGAAAGGCCGTCGGGGCTTTTAATGCAGCCCCATGCCCTACGATGGGCCCGCAAGGTTGTGGCAAGTGCTATAGTACCCTTTTGCCCCTTTTGGTTTTTTTGAATTTTATTTTTTTTGCTTTGATTGTTTAGAGATCTGGAAAAAAATTAATAAGAAACCAAAAACAAATTTGTTTATTGAAACCCTTCATACCTTCAGCTGCAAAGCTTTAATGGAAACTAAGAGTTGTACGACACCATACAGCCATACAAATTTCTTGTGCAAGATTTGTGGCCCCTACAAAAATTTTGTTTTTTTACAACTACTCGGATTTCAGCGATTTGACATATGTTCTTAAATTTTTTGGCCGTTCTGGATCCAATGATGATGCCCGTTTTGCTCTTGGATGAGACGATTTTTGTCTCAAGCCGGATCTTTCAAAATTTTGACAAGAAGCTACAAATCTAGTGCTTTGATACCATGTTGGAGTTGATAGTGAACCCCACAGCTCCCAGAAATCACCTACAACCAAAATTTGTGGCTAAGAGTTGTACGACACCATATAACCGTACAAATTTCTTGTGCAAGATTTGTGGCCCCTACAAAAAATTTGTTTTTTTATAACTACTTGGATTTCAGCGATTTGACTTGCGTTCTTAAATTTTTTGGTCGTTCTGGATCCAATGATGATGCTCGTTTTGCTCTAGGATGAGACGCTTTTTGTCTCAAGGCCGGATCTTTCAAAATTTTGACAAGAAGCTACAAATCTAGTGCTTTGATACCATGTTGGAGTTGATAGTGAACCCCACAGCTCCCAGAAATCACCTACAACCAAAATGCCTATCACATCTGAAGAGAAAAAACCATTGATGTGTGCTATGCAACCTTGAGAGAGATTCATCCACAAATGTATCTAATATTGAATAAGGAATGTGATTTGTTATTACAATATACAATAATGAATGCTTATAAATGCAAAAAACAAACCCTTAATGAGTGTTTGATTAGATTGTAAGTGTCATTATCCTATGCAATGAGACAACTTGACCTATAAACAGTCCAATCTAATAATAAAAAAACACTCCTAATTTTAGCTTAAGTGAATAAAGTAAAAGGGGCCTAATAATTAATTAATGATTAATTAATTATTAGGTGATTACCTATTTACTCCAACATGGAATCGATTGCCTCTTGTAGCCTCCTTCATTTTTGTTGTTCCACCAATCAAAAAGATTGTCTGATTTCATGGTCTGCCCCCTAACCACATTATTTTTTTCTCCCACCCTTGTTCATGCTCAGTGACGCATTAATTTAATCAGTTGCAATGCCAATCTTCAATGTAGTCATCAATAGGTATTGCTGACCAACTTTTGTTTTTATTAAAATCTGGCACAGTTTTGCAAAGGCAACAATGCCAAATGTTTACTGCCATAGTGTCACACTACCAATAGCAATTAAAACAAAACCTAAACATACATATCAGATTGATTCTATGAGTAGAATAGTTATAGCTTTATCAAAGGTGGTGCTTCTTTACAGTGATAATAGAATAAGGAAGACTGTTCAAGGTTCAGCTCCCTTACCTAACTACAAGAAACTTATTTAAAGTGCCCAATGGTTGCCAATTAAATCACAACTATAGGCAACCAATCAAAAGATTCTCATAACAACCACACAAAGCCAACAAAAAACCAGCAAAATAGTGGACAAAACAAATACTAACAAATTACAAAGTTCAAAATAGACTTACTCCAACAATAATTTCATAATATACAATGAATGTTGTAAAGGTAAACTAAATTCACATGAACTATAGTCAAAGAATTTGAGATTTTAGAAATCTAATTTTTTCAAACTAATAGATACGTAAGCTTTATGCATCCATTGTTGTGGATATTTTTATGAATTTGGAAACCTACCCATCAACAATGCAATTATAGGATCAGCATCTCCTATATTTGGTTAAAAATGCCCTATTCATACCAATAATACAGGCACTGTAATGTCCCACCCTAGTTTGGCTTCTGCTTTTGCAACTTTCACTTGATTAACACAATTGACAATGTGGGACATTTTGTCAAACAGTTTGTATGCAATTCTAAAACTAGGTGATTTCTAATGGATTATGTCGTTTACACACACATATGAAACTCAACAAATGATATTACCATATAATGTACTTTTTCAGACTGTAAGCTTACATAGCACAATAAAATGTAACATTAAACCCTCAGCAAATTATACTTCTGAACAATGTTATCAGCAGTATTTATTCTCAGATTGTAGTGTTCAGACATACATTCCAATCTGTGTATATTTATCAAACCTGAGAATGAAATAATGCAGATTTCATACCATAAAATGCACAGGTCTGATCGCTGTTTACAATACTTACAGAGCAGTAATACCTAGCACAGAATATGCAATTATAACAACATAGAAATACCAGATTATGAGCTTGTAGACAGGACAATTCTCCTCCAGTTTGCCACGGCCTTCAGGGAAGATAAATCACAGCTAGCTGTAGCATAAGTTCACACTCAGCCACAACAATAACTACACCCAGGTATAACTTCTAATGACAGCAGTGAACTTAACGCCTTGTCCACAAACCACAGCTCCTATGTTTCAATGCCTTCAGCAGCTCTGTAGTTTCTTGAATATCAATTGATCAACAGTTGAAATGAAGCGGCTATGTTAATGGATCAGATTTAGGCGATGTATAACAGCAGCAACAATGATAATAAACTCCAGCAACGATCACTATCACCAATCCTCACACCTAGTGCAAAGCTGCATACAATTAAATTGCCAAAACCCTTGCCTGGCAACCACCTGCTTATTGAAGTTCTCCTGTAGTTCTCTTTGCTCTACGAATAATGATTAAATATATTTGCATTATTATGAAATTTCATTTGAACCCTTGAATATGAAACTCTCTTGCAGATTCAATGAAGCACAAGCACAACCTCTGGATGAAGTTGTCTGCAAGTTGGCTTGGGAGATCTTTCACTCCTGTACCGAGCTATTCTTCTCGAGGGATTTCATCCTCAAAAAGCTTGAGATTTTCAGACTCTCCAATCTTCAGCAAAACCCTTATCAAAATTCTTCTTCTTCAACAATGAAATGAATAAAATGAACTCCAAAATGCCCTTTTATACTTCACCTCAAATTCACTTTTAAATTTCATTTCATTCAATTTACTTTTAATTTCTTTTAATTTTGGTGCACAACTTAATAATATAAAGTATACTTTAAAAGTCACTTATATCACCCTTTCAAAAAATGCAACTTAAACTTATATTGTAAAGTATACTTTAGAAATCACTTATATCCCCTTTCAATATTAAATCCTTTTAATTTATTAATAACGCATAAAGTTAAATTATTTAATTTAACTTTATTATTTGACGTTATTACTATTTAATGCATAAGTCCAATATTGACCAATATAACTCCAAGATAGAATTGCACCATCAACTCTGTCAGCTAACCATACCAGTGACTTACTATAAATAGTAATTATGAGCAACACATCCGAGTGACTTACTATAAATAGTAAGTGTGGGTCAAAGTGTCTAGAATGGCCTCCGGAAGGCACACCACAAATAAACTGGGACATTGAGCTGAAGAGTACTAAAATAAGCACCAAAAGGTCTGCTAAAGAGCCATGGATCACCCTCAAAGGGGTCTCCTAAACAACCTGTTAGCCTATGAGGACCAGTTGGTAGACTAACCATTGTGTTTAACCACTACCTAGGAAAAGGGAACATTACAGACACCTTATCCTTAATAGTTTGGTGTGAAAAATGAAATGGTTATGTATGGTTGTATATACTTATTTCAAGAGAGGCGCCTGGCAATCAATGCCTGAGCCAATTTTTCAGTTTCCACAGATCATGCACGTGCAATGGTGAACATAGTCAACACATCAACAGCGGCGACCGACGTAGTTGACAAACACGTGAACGGCTGGTGTTGGTGTTGCATGCAGACGGTGAACACAACTGACGAACGATGAACAGAAGGCAAGCTAAAGTTGAAAATCTTGAAAAAATGGTTAATTCTGGCAAAGAAAAGTGCCTCTACAGGCCAGGGGCGCCCAGAGATTCAGGTAGTCAAAAGTCATTTTTAGGGTTTGCCACCTCCAAGAGCTCCATCTTAGATTTAATCCAACTTTGCAACGAATCCATCAGCCAGCTCAGAGGACATGTCAAACGTCGGCAATCAAAGATCAAACGGACACTAAAAGACGAAGGAGAATTTGAAAATCATCAAGTTTTTGAAGGAAAAGCGCCCCTGCTAGCCAGGGTGCCCAAGATTTCAACGGCCCAAAATCACTTCTTAGAGTTTGCAATCCTGGGGGTTCTCCTCAAATTTGATCCAGCTTCACAACAAATCCATCGGCAAATTCTCAAGATTTGTCAAATGGCCAAAATCTTGGATCAGATAGGAATGTTGCAATAAAGTGAAAATCGAAAATCATGAAAATGCCACACATGGGCGCCCCATCTTGCCAGGGGCGCCTAGGGTTTTGAGCCCTCTGAAATAGCTCTTAGGGTTTGCAAAACGGATCATCCTCTTCAGAATTTTGTAGGCTTTCCAACAAGTCCAGCATCTAGTTTACGGGATCTATAAAACGCCCGGAAACAAAGATCAAACGGGAATGTTGAAAGTCAAAGAAAATCAAGAAACTCATAAATGGCCAAGTCTAGAGCAAAAAAGTGCCCCTACTAGCCAGGGGTGCCCAACTTTTTGAGTCATCAAATGCAATGTTCAGGTTTCGGAACTGTCAAGCGACCAGAATTGCGGATCAAACTAGAGTGTTTCGTTAAAAGTTGTAAAGTAATATGATATAAATTGAAATATTTAGAGGAATATGATGCATTTTCCACATTTCAAACCAAATTTTCAAACAATACATTATGTCTCTCAACGAAAGGATAGTTACCTCGTAGTAAATATATCTCCTATCATTGTTTATTATTATAAAAAGGATGAAAAAAATTAAGAATATGTCAAGAAAGTGTCAAAAGGTCATGTGCATGTTACCAAAATAAAAATTATGTTCTACCAATAATGAGACTAGTGGTTTAATCAAATTTCAAGTGTTAATAATCGTTCTATCCCTCTGCCACCCTCTCTCAATCAACACCATAATTTTCCTTAGTGATTTTTTTGCTTTCACAATTTGATAAATCATGATAAAATTGGAGCTAAGTTGCATATTTAAACATCTAATTAGTTACGAAGATATGTATCTAATTTATATGGAGTATTACATAAAGTGATTTATAAAAAAAAACTTAAATTATAAATGCAACTACCTCACTAATCGAAAGAAGCATATTGAGAAAAATTTTAAGAAGTATGTTCTTAAATAAATTATAGATTATGTCTAAAAAATGTTGGGTATTTACCTTCAATCCTCCCTCTAGCCAATAATTAGGATTTGCACATTATTTTTCCTTATGTATTAAATTGTTTCTTTAAAAAAGCCTACAAAATATTAATCATTTTTTGTAAGACTTGAAGTATCATGTCATTTGATAATTATTTTATTCTTAGATGAAAATATAATAATATTAATCAAAGGTTTAAATGCAATGTTAGTCCAACCATCGCATATTATAAAGATTGTTGTATATGATCAACTATCTTTAATGCCTTGTAGTTTTATTTCACCTCCAAACTGTACTTTAGTAGCATTTGGGCGTCTATTCTTCATCATTTTGCAAGTTAGCTTCAACAAGCAAACACAGAATTTTCTTCTCAACAGCATTTGGAGGATCAAACGAAGGGCATTTTCAAAGTTCTTCATAGATTCGAGTTCAAGTTGCACAAAAGATCACTTTCCCATAAACTGTTTTTCCAAGGCATCATTTTTCAAAAACAAAAGGATAGTTGTCGGGAGACTGGTACTGGTACCGGTACGGGAGAATGGTACTGATACCAGTACGACTATTTTTTGAAAATAGGAGACGGGGTTCTTGGAGACACCATTTTTTTTAATATAAATAAAAGTTAAAAAATTAAAAAAATAATAATTTATAAAAAAATATGATGACATTGAACTTCCAAAACAAGAGTAGTAGTAAAGTCTAACAATGAACATTAACTTTACTCATCAACCTTCAAAATAATGGCTCAAGTCTGCACTCTGCACTTACAGTCGACTCAAATTTCCTAACTTTTGCCTGGGAGACGCCAAAATCCATGGCGGAAGACGCAGGAGACGGCAAGCGAGGTACCCTGGTGCTGGGAGGCGTTTCATGGGACGTCAAAAGTACCCGAGATGAGTACCAATACTGGAGACGCATCCCAAGGGTCAGGAGACGCGTCTCCCAGCAACTATGGTCATCGTTTTTAGCTTTCATCGATCTGGGTCAACTTCTTTTTCATTCTTCTTCAAAGATTGAAAATTTTTCCGCTGCTTCTTTGGCTTCCACTTTTCTAGGGTTTCTTGCATGTTCAAGTAAAAATCAATTTTTTGAGAAATCTGACAATCTAGGTTTATTCAGCAAAAAATTGGCCACAAAACCCAAACCTCAGATTTCTTTCGAAAAAAGTTGCCCCTACTACCTTTGTTGCTTCTACTTTTCAAAAACTCATCTTTTTAAGGAAAAACTCAGTTTTTCGAAAAACGGACGATCTGGATCTCTTCAGCACACGAGCATCTACAAAACCCATATCTCTAATTTTTCCCGAAAAAATTGCTTCGCAACTTCTATTTTTGAAGGATTCTCACACAGTGAAAAAATCAGATTTTCGAAAAACGGACGATATGGGTCTATTCAGAATGACATTCTCTACAAAACCCATATATCAGATTCTTCTCCAAAAATCTGCCCTTTTTTTGAAGAAGATTCAGCGAAGCTATTTTTAGCTTTTGTGGAGAACTTGTCCGAACATATCCATGTTCACAGTCAAACTTCACGATTTCATCAAGCAATACCCTTCCATTGAAAAAAATCAAGAAAAGCGTCAAAAGCATAAAGCTGCATGTAATGTCCCCTTTTCAATATGATCTTGTTTATTGACGGTTTAGCCTATCACTGGCCCTCGTAGGCTAACTCAGATGGTTAGAGGGTCCCTTTTTGGCAAACATCAGTGTGTTTTCTCCGTCAAAGCTCAGTGTGGGTTCAGGTTTGGCCTTCGTTAGACTCAGTTTTTCATACTTACTATTTATAGTAAGTCACCATTTTAGGGGAGTCAAGGTTATACTATATTTAGTAAGGCAACTGGACAAGTCTCAGATGCAGTGTTGACCTCTTAATCAGTTGGATGGGCGAAATATTAAATATTTGATGAATAATTATCATTAAAGGTACTTTAATGATAATTAAATAATATAAAGTTAAATTATAAAGTCAAAAAGTATACTTTATAATCGATGGGGCCATGACCCTCAATTAAAATCACATAAAGTACATTTATTTTATATTATTGGTTTGGGCGCCCAAGTTTGGAGATATTATAAAGTTTTTATCCAAAACCTAAAAAGTGGATTTCAAAGGCAAATTAAATACAATTAAGAGGTCGACCTTCTTGAGGAAATTATAAAAGGGCATCAAAGGCATTTGATTTCATTATGTTTGAAGATTAAAAACTTATGATTTTTGGAGTTCTTGCTTGGAGAAGGAACCAGCTAGGGTTTCTGCCATTGTTGAGCCTTTGGGAACAAAAACTCTCATAAGTTGTGCAATTTTGAGGCTGTGAAAGACCAGCTGAGATTATTGCTTATTGTGGGCTTCATTTAGAGGTCCAATTTGAGCTTAATTGGTGAAGTTTCAGAAGATTTCAACAAGGGTTTCGAAGGTTAATCATTTGTAGATCTGAAGTTGTTGATGTGCTGCTACAGTACCCGTGAACAGTTATGCTACAGTACCCGTGAACAGTAATTGCTACAGTACTCGCGTATAGTAATTGCTATAGTACAGTGCAGATTTAAAGTGGTTTATTTCAGTTTTCATGAGTGTTTGAAGAGCAAATTGTATATCATTTTGAGAACAATCATTGGTGGCTACATTTATTGCTGTTAGTACCACTCCTTGGCACGTGGGAATTACATGTATGCATAATAAACGGGTCTGCTGCTGCTGCCAGCATTTTCCAAATTTGTTGCAATTAACTTTCAAACCAGTGTTCTATGTATTTGCAGCCCTGGTATGAGTTTATTGAAATTAAAATGCAAAGATTGAATTTATATTAAATCTGTAATGTCTTTGTTACAATTGATATGATCTGATCTGAATATTTATATATGAGGAGATTGTCCAATTATTTCTTTAATATGCAATAGACATCCATATTTTTGGGCAATTGTTTTTGTTATTTCATGTTTTTCCTGGCAATAAATAGATCATTAAACCCAAAGCAAACAATTTGAACAAAGGCAGAAAATTTAGTTTGTAAGTGGCCACCTGGGGTGGTACATTACACTGCAAAAGAAACAGAGGTCATCACTCCAGTTACAGAGCCGCCAAAGTTACCAATCAGTGAACTGCCAGTTGAAGCGTGCAGATATTTCCAGGAATAGAACTCAAGTGATGACAACAGTTAACTCAAGGCCTTTTTCCAAGTTTAACTGACCATCCTCTTTCCACGCATGTTTATTCTTTGGTGTTACCTATTGTACAGTTGGACCTTTTTTTAGTGTTAGATCAATTAACTGATGTTAGTTAACTGTTAGTTTACTTTTGTTTAGACATAGGAATAAATCTTGCATGTTGGCAAGACTGATTGTTAACACAAGGAGATTTTAGGGTTCCCTACTCCTGTGTTTGTGCATAAATAAGAGCAGCCTTGCTCATTATTTTCTTAACCGTGCTTGTGATAACAAAATGTTGAGCCTTAGTGCCTGCTTCTTTGTTATTCAATATATGTTCAGCCGTTGTTGCTATAACAAAATTTTTGAGCCTTAGTGCCTTCAAGTTTGCTACTCAGTATCTGTTCAATTTGTTCAATGTAATTTGGTTTGATCATAAATTGTATGCTTGTCTTCTTGCTACAATCTGCTGTCCCAAACGTGTAATTGTTGTTGGAAAGCTTTGAGGAAATAAATCTTACACCTACCTTGCTTTGATCCAAAGTCTCAAAATCTTTCGGTGTTATTTGCTTTATGTTTTGCTTTCATGAACTTTATTTCAGCATTTATCTAAAAGTACAAT
This sequence comes from Sequoia sempervirens, assembly GCA_007258455.2. Classification (NCBI taxonomy): domain Eukaryota; kingdom Viridiplantae; phylum Streptophyta; class Pinopsida; order Cupressales; family Cupressaceae; genus Sequoia; species Sequoia sempervirens. Next base: position 545,836,850 of record VDFB02271358.1, on the reverse strand, counting down.
GAGTCTTCGGATGTGTTCTGGAAACAAGTTTGTTTAAGCTTTGTGTTTACCAACCATTCTCTGTTTACTTCTAAATTCTCTTGCTTTGAATTTACTTGAGAAGTTAGAAGCGTCATTAGTTTAGGCCTAGTTGTAGTTGAGGTTACGAAACTAGACAAAACCTCAACTATGACGCAAAGAGTTTTATAACCTTGTGCTCTCAGATGAGATAAAAAGATAAGCAATTAGTTTAGTGTTTTCCTTTTACACATAATCAGCAAAGAGGGAGCTTCCCCTCCTAATTCGAAGAGCAGTCTAACTGTACATAGCTGTCCGTTTCCAATACACACTCCAAAGGTGCGAATTGAAACGCCAACAAGCCTAGATATTTTCAGCTTGTGCTATGTTTAGTCATCACTAATTTTGAGGAATAATCATATTCTGAAAAAACCATTTTTAGCATCTATTTACAGACCGGCTAATTTACATGAACTTGTAGGTCTTCTTTTAGGCCAGTAGTCATCCATATTGGAAATCTATTTAAATATTGCCCGAGTTAGATTTAGTATTTGTGGACAAAATTGTGTAGCAAGCTTGCTTTGCATGCAAGCAATCTATTCTTAGTGCAGGAATGTTAGTTAACTCTTATATTATTTTTCAGGCAATAGTTTTGTATAAGTGCTCTTGGCACTTAGTTTATCATCCAATATCATTCAATAGAACTTAGCATGTGTATTTTTGCAAATTGAATTGTAATTGAAATGTTTTATGCCATCATGTGTTATTGCACTCTTATGAGTTGAATATCACTTAACAATCATTTGAAGCTTCATATTGCAGCAGCTGCTAAATTAGTTGTTGTAACTTTGAATGCAATTATCATGTTTAGCTCATAATTTCTTTTGTATGGGTACATAGTGAATTGAAGTGTTTTTCTCTGCTAATTTCAGTATTTGTATAGCAGGTCACAGTGAAGCGGCTCTAATAGATTTGTATGCCATTCCCCTTCTAATTCAAGGAGTATTTTGAGTTTAAATGAATCCTAGCCTTACATTTGCACTGCTCAGTTTCTACCTTTAGCCAAACAATATAAGTGTGGTGGTTGATGTAGGATTTACTTTCAATCAAGAGGCATTAAAACCTATTGCCTTGAGCGGAAGTGCTAAATTACCTTGTGCCCTAGTTTGAGAACTCAAAAGATAGGTTTCAGTTTTATGTTAGTTTGTATTGCATGCTTAAAGAACCACCCAAAAGAGCATTGTACCTATTGTAAATAGCAAACCTATATTGGTCAGTATAGGGTTTTAGGTTTGAAGAGCAGTTGTACTGCATATCTATTCCATTTTGTGTCGCACTAAAAGGTGCCAATTAAAACACTAATGATGTATAGCATAATTCATTTACAGGTGATCCTATAAACATGGTGACTGGGTGTTAAAAAAACTCAAAGCACCTTATATATTATATATCAATGTTAGCCAAGAATGGCACTATGCCACTCCAGCTGCTTGACACACTATCAGCTCCCTACAATGTGCATTTCGTTTTATGACATTCAAATCAAATTATTATCTAAAAGGCACACATTAGCAACTACAGAAAACATTCTTACAGCTGCCTTTTAAATCCAATTAGCAATAAACTTCAAATGTTAAGGGGTGTCAGAAGAAATGAGGAATAATTGTCTGACTAAAAGGAAAAGGCAGTTTATTAACATCATATGTGGAGCCCTCATTTGTTCCTTAAATAAAACATTCCAATCACACTTAAAAAATGCTTGAATTGAACAGAACTACCTTGGAGCCCAGGTTGAAAATTCATGGGCCCAGTTTGGCAACACAGCTTTTGGTGCAATTATCATATGTGGCCCTGTCACTCCCTTATTCTCCATCAAGTAAGCAATCAGTGCTATCGTCTGGATTGTCTTTCCTAGACCCATTTCATCGGCCAGAATTCCATTCAAATTATTGTTGAATAAAGAAAGCATCCATTGAAGACCCTCTAGTTGATAAGGGCGAAGTTCTCCACCTACAAGCATTGCAGGTTGCTCAGTGACCTGCAAACATTTTTACATAGAAGAAACAGTAAGGAACAAAAAAGATACAGCAACCATCATCAAATGTCTATAAGAAATGAAGTGCAACCATTTTTTCTTAAGGCCATATTCATGAACATGAGTACTGCTAATAAATGCATGAATTATCTCAGTCAGCAACTATCTCAAATGACTTCCGAGATCTTAATCATGAAGAGGACCAACAAAAAGATTAAAAATGCTATTGGCATCATCTTCGTCCAATCAAATAAAGCATTTAACAGGTGCAGCTGCAATAAAATGACTAAAAGACTTATAATTAAATATAAACCTAGGCATAAAGAGAGATCTGAGATGTCAATAGGGTTGTGCTTAAATGGCAAGGCCATAAGGTTCTCAAGATGGAGATCCATGTTTGAATCCCCAAAGTGACATCTTAAGTTGGAATCCCAAGTCTTGGTCCAAGTCTGAGAAGTCCTAAACAAGGCCTACAATGTCTATCTCATAATGTTGTGCTTATAGAAACTTTCTAGATATCATTTTCAGGAATCTACCGTGTTTAGTATCAAGTCTGAAAAAAAATTGCTGAGATTTTTGGCTGATTGTGAATAAAAGCAAATTTTCAGCCTGCCAAATCAGAATTTCGTAACACTGGTTCAAAGAACAATCCACTTTTTCTCGCCCAATCCATTCTTAAATTATTCCATCTAACTGAAACAACAAATGAGAAACAAAAAGGGAAACAGAAACAAAACAAGAAACAGTTAATTTATATTACTCAAGGAGTCAACATAAGTTTTTTAATATATTCAGAGGATAAAAAGGGTAAAGATGCTTATCAAGACACGAAATGCAATTTATGTGTTAACAAATACTATCACAAATATAGCTAGAGAAAAACATTTGCTTTATGTAAGAGGATCTGGTGTTGAATTCTGTTCTGAACAAAGCAAAATCATCCCTTCAGGAAAGAAGAAATGTTACTTCACCCCTTTAGATACCATTTCTTCACACATAGAAACAGATAGTTCTGTGAGACAATGTTTCTTCCAACATACCACTACTACTCAAATGCCCCTACACTTTCTCCCTCATCAACATGGTTCTGATCTTTCTCAACACCATGGTTCTGCTCCTCCTTGATGCCATGGCTATGCTCCTTGCCAGCTGCCCCCCAAGCACAAGTACAGACACACATTACAAGTTTCTTCACTCCCACGGGAGTTATATTGGCCTTGGATGTTAGGGGAGATTTGAGAGGGAGTACTTTGCTTCCTCCTTGCACTACAATGTCTGTCCCCCGGTCTTCAATACTCCCTAAAGAGCATTACTAGATCGTGTATCAGTCCTTTCACAATTATCAGTGATGGCATCAATGGCTCCTCCTTTGCAGCTCCTAACAGAGATATTTGATGAAATTTGTATCTTGTACTTCCCAATTTCATCAGCCCTTGTTCTTTGTGGATTTTGTTCCCACCACATGTCAATTTGTATAGATTTCTTAACCACTTGTGTATGTGTTGCAATGCTTCATTTTGATTTTAGTACTTGTGTTCATTTGTTTTGCTTTGCTTGGATGCTCTCTTCCTAGGACTTTCTACTATACAAAATGTATTCTCAAGTCCCATTCCCCTACTTTTGGTCAATTGTGGACATTACTACACTTATCATTGATGGCATTGGATTTACTGCATATGCCAATCACTCACGCAGACATGCGAGACAAATGAATCATTCCATAAAGAGTGTGTCCCAGGGAAACCCGAGGACGCGTCCACCCGCCTCCCCGCAAAATGGCCCGTCCTTGTCACTGGGTACAGGGGGACTGATGGGGGACGGTCCCCTGGCGTCCCCCTTTTTTTTTCGAAAATTGGGAAATGTCCCCGAAACGGGGAAACGGTCAATGGGAAAAGGCGGACGGCCAGGGGACGCTTGAAACGTCCCTCAACCGTCCCAGGGATGGTTGGCCATCCCCCGCGTCAAAGCATGGTCAAAACAAAACAAAAATATGATGAGATTTTGTCACTTGTGAATGATGAACAGTCCTTAACTAGCAATAACAATGGGCAACAACCATGCCATAAAGGGTAGTTACCTTGATCACAGAGGGTTGTGAATGAGACTGTTAAAGTCTGTACAAAAGGTAAAGACTGTGCAATAACGGACAGATCAAGGGCAGAGCTTACCAAGATGAGGACAGTCAAACCTTAGAAAAGATAGTCATAGAAGGTTACATAATGGGTTATGTTGAAAACACAAGTAAAAGACCCTTATTGAACCCTCCAAAAATTCAATATGATGTTTATCTGAGCAATGGAGAGGTCAAAAACTATCTGAAACCATTAGAATCCTAAAGCAATTCCAAAGGCATACATGGCAGGCTCTTTAAAGAAGGTGTTTAGATAATTTAAAAAATATTTGTTTTTGCAAGCTTCTGGATTCAACTGTGTATGTTTTTGTAGACACAACAACATACACAGTTGAATCCAGAAGCTTGCTAAAACAAATTCATGGACTGTGGAAAACTCATCCCAACTAATTTAGAAAGTATCCAAACTCATCAAGAGGACAGACTGTGGACTAAAAGTGGATTGTTTTACAATGCAAATCTGGAAGTTTCAAAACCCCTATACTAGTTGTGAAGATGACAGGGGAGAGATCAAAAGGACAGTCTTAGGACAGTCCAATGATGAAAAGGTTTGCAAAGTGACCTCACCACAAGATGACTGTGGTTTTGAACAATGCACGGAGTTTTCAAAGGACTGTCATTAAAGTATTTGACAGTGGGCTAAATATGACTGTGGTTTGTCTATTAAAAAAGGCAGTCACTTTGGACAAGTGAACAGTAAACCATGAAAGGGCAGTCACTTTGGACTAAAGGGACATAGTCTAATGAAGGACAGTTTTGAAGATGAAGGCACCTGGCAAACACAATGATAAAGTAAAGTGACAGAATATTAGAGAGGAACTTTTGATAGTCACGAATGAACAAGAGTGTGTTTGATGACAATATTTTGAGATAGAAGACAGAGTTATTCTTGAGAAATCATTAGATTGTAATATCTTCTTTATAAGAGGTATGAGTTGATGATTCATAAAGCTTAAAAATATGGCAAACAATTGACAGTAAGGAGAAAAGTATGACAATACTAGAAGGTTTCCTCCAAAGCTTTTGAGGTATTATAACTTAAGGTTCTATAATGTATATTATGCATACTTTATCCATGTTTTCATATGAATATTTAAAATTTCCCTATATATTTTAACTTTTCCCTATATTTTATAGGGCCATTCCCCCGCCATCCCCAAATTTGGCCTCAAAATCCAGAAACTTGGGGACTCGTCCCGCCATCCCCTGCCGTCCCCGTCCCGGAAACTTGGGGTAACACTGGTGTGTCCACTTCTAATCTTTAAAAGATTTTAATTAAAAGATTTTAAAGACAGTTTTAAAATTCTCTCAGTCAATACTTAACAAACAAATGACCACCGCAAAGGAGCTCATGTTGGAATGACTAGCAGGAGAAATGGCAACCAGCAGCAAAGTTGCGGCAGACATAAAGTTTCAATTCTACTCCTTTTTGCAAAGGATGTCTGTGTGTGCGGGGCACAAAGGAGGTGAAAAGAACAACTATGGGAACAGGGAATGGTTTTTCAGAAGATGAGGTCACTGATGAAGGAGATCTGAAGAAACACTCCACTGAAAATACACTTTTGCAGGAGGATTTGTCTGTGGACAGGAAGCTTTATCAAGCCTGCAAAAACAGCTCAACCATTTTGGTTGCTCTGGGTCCTTTTTTAAAGCATGCATTTAAAATAAGAGAAACCATTTTTCCCTCTTCTGGTTAAGGTTCCATTTGCTGGGGATAAACCCTTGCAAGCAGACATTGATGGCACTGGTTCTGTGCCTGCCACCTGATAACTGGCTATCGGAAGAAGAGCAACCAGATCAATCTTTGGATTTTGCTGAGAAGGATTAGCAGGGCTTAATTTCCACTTCTTTGGGTGACATCCCAGTTTGTTCTGCTGAGGACATCCCAGACCTCAACCTTCCTGATCAAAGCATTGACCCTATTTCAAGACATCTGGGAAATAGATCCAGTGTTTACAGGTTCACGGGCAGAAGACCTATGATTGAGGAGATTCAGATGGATGGAAGGAATTTGGAATAATGTCTAAAGACCCTTTTGTTTCCTTTCTTTCTAGGCTTTCTTCTCTGTCCTGTTTCAGACTCCTGAGGATCATAATTTTGTTTGAAACAAGGGTCCTTGGCTTTTTGGCAAGGTTGATATATATAGGTATCCTTGCAAAACCTTTTATCAATCCAGAAGGTTTCAAGGTGCTTTAGATGTCCATTTTGTAAAAGTGCATTGACACAGACATAGAAGCTTATATTTTTTAAAGAAGATTACAACAACAAAAAAGCACTAAGTAGATATCCACTTAGCTGGAAATTTTATTGAAGTAAACTAGACCACTATAGTCATAATGTCTTCTATTCAATTTTTCTCTTCCAATCCTTAGCAAGTTACAAAAGTTTGAGATAAATCTCAGGAGGCCCGCTTACAAAATCAAGGTGAGGAAAAGAGAATTATATTCTGGATTGGGAGGAATAAACTATTCTGGAGAAAACGTGCCACTCTTATTAACAAAATATTTGCATCATCAAGGAAGAATTCATTGCTTTTTCTTGACATAGGCCAACTAAACTAAGGGTGGCACCATCTCTTTCTTGACTTTTGCTTTAAAACATGTAATATAGGCATGTAAATCTGAAAATTAGCCAACTAAAGAGGGGGTGGAGTTATAAGGTGTCAACACCAAAGAAAAAGCATGCCTTTAGTTGTATTTTAAGTGTCTTTAAGCTAAGTGCTACTTCCCTATGGCAGCATTGCCACTAGTAAAACTAACTTGAGGGGAAGTATGTGGCAATGACTATGGAAAAACACACTGAGTTATGTTTTTGGCCAGCTTTCATCTTTGGTGCAACTTCATAAGATATTTTCCACCTTTAAACTTGATGGGAGGGATTTTTCTTTGGCACTATCACTCCAAAATGGCATTTCTATCAGAGATTCATAACATTTTTCCCTATTTTAAATGCTAGGCAAAAATTTATGTTGGCACAGCCAAAACTGATGCAGGAGCATCTGAACCCATAAGCAATCCTATGTCAACCAAAAAAATATTTCCTTGTTTAGTTGCTGTTTGCTTTTCTCCCTTGTTTTTGCTTGCAATGGTTGATGATCAAATTTCATAGAATTTTAGTTGGCATCACCTTGTTAAGAAGCCAAATGGGTATTCACATTTTCAATTTGGAGGAGTTTGGATTGCAGAACTATTGGGGTGTCCGAGATCCCCCTGAAATTCCACAAAGTCCTTAAGGATCTCATTCCCCGCCGACTGGTAAGTCTTTGTACTCTTGCAGAACTTTCATGCGACACTGGATATTATCCAGGTGCCCTCCAAATTCCCGCAATTTCTCATTGCCCCCATTTTCTCACAATTCCTTCTCCTTTTCGAATTTGCAGAACTTCCATAATATACAGGATTTTATCTGGTTACCCCTCAAAATCCCGCAATCATCTTGATGAGCTATGTTTCTCCACAAAATGAAGAATGACAAGACTTCTTGAGCTTTGGTGACATATCCCAATGACCCTCGAATTCCTGTGATTCCCTCTTACACCCAATATCCCACAAAGATCCCCCAAGGTGGGACTTCATATGTTGTGTGGACGCATCCAAGACCCCCTCGAATTTTCGCGATTGTCGCCAAAATGCAAAAGGCGCAGAAAACGACAAGGTGACAATTATAACAGCCTGCACATGGACCTTAGGGGCCAATAAATGATTGCCACATGTCCCGTCATGCATGGCCGTGTGGTGACCGCCACCTTTTGCGTGTTTATAAATTGGGGATTTCATTCCTTTTGGAGGAGATCCTTCTACTAAAGTTAGAAATCGGAGATATTTAAACAGTTTGAAGAGGGTATCAACATGAAAGCTGGAAAAGTTTGTCTGGTTCGAATGCATGAATGTTGTAAGGCTTGAGAGCCAAGGATTGTGTGAAGAAATGTAAGAAGATTGGACTATGATGTCATGTAAATATGTACTCCTGCTGCAATACGTTCTATTGTATATTAATAAAAGAATATTTTCATTAAAGTGTTTGTGAGTTTGAATAGTTGCCTGGTTTAGCAATTTGCTAAATCCCCTAAACCTAGGACTGCACCAACTACAAAATGTGTAATATCCCCATTTTTTATCACATTAGCATTGATTGTAGCTATTGGTTTTCTCAGCGACAATCAGTGTTGTCAAAGGGGTTATCAATTGTCCGAGGAGATCCAGAGTATTTTTGGCACCTTCAGTTGTCGCTTCCAGTCGAAGTTCGTATTTCCCACAGTTTCAAAGTTGGTGCGGAATTATTTAATGATTAAATAATTAATTAAGTTGTCGAAAAGCATAAAGTTAAAGGCAACTTGAATTAATTATTTTAATTATTTTGTAAAATGTGACTTTAGCCGAAAAAGTTAAATATTTTATTACAGTCACTTTTTGGGAGAAATAAGGAATTAATTATAAAGTAAATATGTGTTTTCAAGAAAAAAGGAGAGAGTTACGTAAGTTGGATAAAAGGTCTTGGGAATCTCATCTTCAAGAAAATGCTTGGTTTTATTTATCTTCTAGTTTTTGGAGAAATTGGTTCAACCGTTCAAGGGTTTGAGGACGGAAACCCTTGGGTTCAGAGGATTGGATAAAAATCCAAATCCTTTGTGAGCAGGATCATCCAGGTTTCACAACTGTGCATATCATTGGTAGATTTCAAAATTTTGTTAAGTCTCTTATAGAGACAAATTTCAGAATTATTGTGACCTATGTTGAAGACGGAATTTGGGAGTATTCAGATGCTTGGAATGAACACATGAGGCAGAGATTTCAAGTAATAATATTTTATTGTAAGGCTCAATAATCCAAACTTCCTATCGCAGCCTTCATGCTACCATCGCAGCTTGTTATTGGAGCTGTAACTCTAATAGTGGGTGCCATACCATATGGAACTTGCAAAGGAAGCAGCCATAATAGTTTCCAGATTTCATTTGCCAGGTCTAAGGATACTATTGAAGGATTTGTGAAGGCCTTGAGGATACCATAATTCCTTTACCTCAGCCACAGTATATTTCAAGAATTTAGCATGTCCAAGAATGATTCACAGCTATTACTTGTACTAGCGTGCAAGGCAGGAGCTTGGAGGGGTGTGACGTGGAGATGAAGACTAAACTGCTAGCTACGTATCACTAAGCAAATCAGAAATTTCTCATAGTTGCCACCATACAAGAGAATTAGCTTTGAGGAGGCGTGGAAATAAGAATGGTCAAAGAGTGGTAATAGCATTAAGGAATGCATAGGAATTTAGGAAGTGGCGTGGCCATCTAAAGAAACGTGGAGGACATAATCTTCAAATACCGCTGCAGTTTGATGAAATTTCAATCAAAATAAAGAGTTGCCATACCATACAAGTCCAGGTTAAGGGCAGTGTGGAGTCATCGGAAAGTCAAAAAATGGGGGCCTGATGCTTTAGATTGTTCATCTTACCTCAGTTGCTCTCGTAATTATTGGTGGAGGAAGTCACATCAAGTGTGAAGGGATTTCGGGTATTTAAGGAAGTGCAGATTAGTGAATAGCGACTACAGATGGAGTATGGTGAATAGACAATGCTATATCTTCTAAGCTGTTTTCAAGGTCAGAAAATAATGAATATAAATTTACTGTAATTCTGGAAAAAATATTTGAATCTATATTACTCATTTCCAGCACTGTGACTGATAAATGAATGAACATTGTTAATATTAATTTGCATTTCTCTTATTTATTTGAGCTTGAATCATCCTGAAAATTTCATTTGAGCATTTGAACCGAAATAACCAAGGGAATGCAAGCACAAATCAGAATACCAGGTTACAGGCAAAGTGTTTGGCAAAATGCCCTTTTACATGAAGTCACGAAACTGAAAAAATTTCACATGCAAATTTAGGGTGGGATATCTCAAAATGGCACCACCTATACTTATTTTTATTCTTTAAATCCCAGGTGCTTTCCACTAAGGACCTTTCCACTTTTGAAAATATACTAGGCACAACTTTGGAAGGGTTTTGCCACTAAGTGTCCATGACTGACTTTATAAGCCTCTTTCAACTAGGTCGAGTTTGCTAAAAGTTGGCAACCTAATTTGCCTTGGGCAGAACTTTAGAGTGCCATCTGGATGGCACTTGGAAATTTCTAATTTCTTATCTTCCCTGGTGCACTTTATTTGCCACCCTTGCATGTTAAGCTAAACTTCTCCTTGGCTTTTCCATCCTGAAATCATGCCAATCTTACTCTTCAAATGCTTGCACCCAGCTCCTTTTAACAGTTTCCTCATGATTTTGTCAACTGAAACTTTCCTCCTATTTTCTCCTTGGGTATGGTAGAAAGAACTATTGCATCTGCCATGAATTTGTCCGTGTTTTCCTTACAAAATTGTAAATTGAAAAACTAAATACAAGACAATATTTGCGAACTAACTAGGGGAACAATTGACTTGTACTTGATGCAAATTAGAGGATTAATTGATAACTAACTAACAAAAGGAAGCCTAAAAACAGAGTTTCATATGGGTATCAACAATTGGCTCTTTCTTCCTAGAAAAAGCCAATTGGTCAACATCAAAATATCTAGAAAAAAAAACATGTTGTCAATGTCTTATCTATGAGCAATAGAGTCAAGCCTCTCAACTAACACCTAACCTCAACAAAAACCTCAAATGAAACAATAAGCAAACACATTACACGAAAGGGAAATACTTTTCAACATCACAAACACATGGAAAAGATGCCACTTACCTACCTATAAATGGAAAGGAAACACACTAAATGGATGAAATCATTAATGGGATGGAAAAA